>QNQO01007684.1:0-462664 GCA_003290165.1 Berberis thunbergii
TTTTCTGTCTGCTTCACAAATCCAATAACATGAATCCAATGTGCCTATTCAAAAATTTCCAGATCTAGGGAATCGCATATCAGATTTTTTTATGATACTAATAATCTAGGCTTTGTGGTATATGAGCATCTTATTTTCTTATTCATATTCCACATATATTGGTTGTACATATTTGTTTCTGGCTACACACTGTTTCTTTTGCATTTGTTTCTCACATTATTATATCTATGTGAAACATGTAAAGTCTCTATTTCATGCTTGATTAGAAAAGCAGATGCTTTGAGTTTTACATTTACAATACTCTTTTTTATTGCTATGTTCACAAAAACCATTATCCCTGAAACTGTCATCCACTATGTTTCATCTTGTCATTTTCTATTTATGTCACGACTCCTGAGAACCATTTCCCCTGAATCTATCATTCACTATGCATATGTAGGAATAGGATGGACATCATGGAAGAAAAGGTGGTTTATTTTGACGCGTACATCATTGGTCTTCTTTAGGAGCGATCCAGTAAGCAATTTCTTATTTATTTATTCAACTTTCTGTGGTAGTTTTTATCTCATGCGTGTGTGGATTGCTTGTAGTTTTCTTTTTAAATTATCACATGCATACATAGATGGGAAGCTTTGTGTATAGAATAACTCTTCTATATGACCAAATTAGGTGTAGATAGATAGTTGAGGATTTCCAGTGTTACCTTTTTCTTCAATACCTTTGTGTGGGGAATTTTATCCTCATCTTGCTCATGAGGCTCATGAAAAATCAGTCAATCCAGGGCTCTTTAGCATTATATAAGAAGACTTCAAAATCAATATTTTAATCTTTCATATGTACCTCCATCCACCGTTGGTGGTTTTAGATGCCAAGGGTGGATGCCATTCTTACATTTATAAGGTTAGACCTCCTTTCTTGCTGAAACAAGGGTGTTGAGTTATGGCATGAAACTTTATGAAGAAGGAATTGGATCTTTTCTGTGGGTTTTATGTTTCAAATGATCCCTAGGTGAGGTATGTGATTTTCTTTGTTGGGAGACTGTCATTTTATGCTATGCTGTTCTGTTTGCAGTTTGGTAGAATGAAACGCTAGAGATCTTTAGGGGATTGGACATGGAGTGGATATATTGGAAATTAAAATAACACTTTTTAGCTCGTGTAGGTGTGTTATAGAGTTTTGATTGGTTTGAAGACTATGTAGTTCATAGAGTTCTTATATAAAGTCAATCACTAAGGTTGTTGTGCAGGATTTTTCATCAGATTGAACTCTGACAAGCTTCAGCTCTTAAGCTGATCACATGTACACGTTCTTGGAAAATTTGGACGGAGATTAGATTGGGAGGGCACAAACAGAAAAAAAAAAAAAAAGAGTCTATTCACTATATATAATTTATTTATTATCATTATTTTTATGTCAGGGCTTAGTTTGTTCTTTGTTTTTCTTTACGAGGGAAAAGGGTATTTTGGGTGAACATAAATATGCCTTGGCAGAGTTTGAACCCTGGACCACACCACAAGTATTACCAAGGGCTTAGTTATTGGCTCTTGCCTAGTGGGTGTGGTCCGATTTAAGTAACAGCTCTGCTAATAACTGTGTAGTGACGATGTTGTATCTATATTTGTTGCCTCTCAGCAGACTTGTAATCACTGTAACATCCAGATGATTGTACTAATTATGTTTTACTTTCCAGAGTGCGATCCCTCAGAAAGGGCAGTGAAGTGAACTTGACCCTTGGCGGTATTGACTAAATAATTCAGGCAGGTCGGCATGTTTTATTGAAGTTTGATTTATCATTTATCCTCTTAATGTTTTCGTATGTTGTTGACACTTAAGTATACCAACCTCCGGGTAGTTGTTAACATTGCTTGAGTGGACTATAGGTGTGGTTGTCAGAGAAGATAAAAAACTCTTGACGGTGCTGTTCCTGATGGTCGTGATGGACGAGCTTTCACACTCAAGGTGCTTTCTTTTTTGTCAATACTGAAAGCTTCTTCATGCGAAACCAGTTCATTTTCATCTTTCTCAAAATATTTCAGTTTTCTGATTTCAAGCAACCTTCATCATTTGAGGTTCATGTTCTTCCAATAAATTTTTTCCTCTGAATTGTGAAACTACATGATTTTTATCCTTGAGGTTTCAATAGATCTAGATTCCTTATTAGTCAACATACAGTACATTGAATGACTCCTTGTTAGTGAAACTAGTCAAAACTATGGTACATTAAATGATCCTTAATTGCACATGTTACTAATGTGAAATTAGAACAACCATCAAATGTGATCCATCATAAAAGATTCTCAATGCTCAAACATGTAAGGACTAAGGAGTAATGTACAAAATTAAAACATGTCATATCTTGTTAGGGCGTCGTGCACCTGTGCGCACCTCGGGTCACTATACATAGCAACGATATTGTCCCCAACTTAAACACCACTAGTATTGGGGGGTCTCTGTGGTGTGGGGGTTTCCTCCAAAGCCTCGTTGCTATTAGGGAATGGACCACCTCCTTATATTTCTTCTTGACAACTCCAACTTCGATAAGGTGGGATTATTTAAGCCAACACCAATAACCTATCAATCTCCACTTTTGGCGTGAATCATCACACATCCTACAATCTATTCGCTCAGTCTGTAACATCTCGAAGTACACCTCCTCGAGTGTCTTGCGCAACCACGATCCTGCGAGTAGTACTCGGTGTACGGGCTCGACTATTGTTAGCGTTGTTGGCTTCACCTAATCTCAACCACGCACTAACTCCACCTTGTCCTGACTTGTAGGACACCCTCTTGGTGTGGATCTGGAGCCTAACCCTAGATCGTTCACTTGAAAGATCTGCACTCCACTTGGCTTCACTGCCATGCGCCTATTCTCCTTAAACAATGTACTGCCTACACCTCCTCCTTGCCAAGTCCCCGAAGGATCTGCACTCCACCTGGCTCGCTGCCATGTACCTACTCTCCTTGAACAATGAGTTGTCAGCACCTCCTTACCAAGTCCTTGCGATCCATCAGCTCCGATACCGCTTGTTAGGGCATCACACACCCCGGGTCCACTATACATAGCAACTATATTGTCCTAAACTTGAACACCACCAGCATTGGGTCCCATCTTGAGCCTCTATGGTGTAGGGTTTTTCCAAAAGGTCTCGTTGCTATGAAAGAGTAGACCACCTTATATTTCATCGTGACAGTCCACCTTTTATAAGGTGGGACTATTCAAGCCAACACAATAACTCAACATATCTTTTACAAATGATGTTTGTTAAGGATCCACTAAACAATAAATATCTGCACTTATTCACATACAATAAATATCTGCACCTATTCACATAGGTCACAATTTGCAGATGTGTTACTATTTTGTACTTTGGAACTAGGTTATTTGCTTCAACGAATACGCCTCTATATCTTGATTGCTTCTTATAAAATTAGGTTCTTGTGCTCTCAATTGGGCATGTACAAAGTGAAGTTCAGAAACTAGGATTGTCTAGTTTCCCCTGTATGCCTCCAAAATCCAAATGCATAGATCTGACCAACTATTTTCTGCTTCGACCCAAGTGATTGCATTGAACGTTAACAAATTGGTTTGTCAATTCTATTTATTTGACTAGTGATTGGCACCTCACCATCAATTCACTTTTACCAACAAATTTAAATGTGTTTAACATTACCTTCGTCATGCCAGCCATGCCTATCACATTCCTTTGGTGTTGCACATGTTTATCACATGTTGGTGTGCCTGTAGCAAGCGATGAAAGTCCGTGCATCGCATGTGCTGTTATCATCCAAATACCCCCTTCCCTTTGGGAGTTTAGTATTGGTCACTAATCTCAAATTTTTCTAGAGAAGGTCCAATTTTATTCAAAAGCTAAGCAAAAACTAGTAGAGCTCCAGGGACTGACTTAATCCATTAATTACAAGAGGGGAAAAACTGACAAGAAGTGAGAAAACACTAAGATATTGCATATCCTTAAACATAAATTAGAATCATGATAAACTTGTGGATAAAACATTGAATTTACCTCTTCAACACAGGCTTGTTAGAAATATAAGTTTCTTAGCTATATCTTGATATTGATGTTTGTTAATATTATGTTTTTGTGTTGTTGTGAAGGCTGAAACTTCAGAAGATCTTCTTGACTGGAAGGCTGCCCTTGAGAACGCCTTGGCACAAGCACCAAGTGCAGCTCTTGTTATGGGACAGAATGGCATCTTCCGTAATGATCAATCTGATCCAGTTGATGAGGCTGAGCAGTGTATGTTCCTGTTGACTGTATTCTTTGCATATTGTGTTTTGCATTATAAATGTATCATATCAAATTGTCATTAGTGTACAGAGTATTGCTTCTGCCATTTGCATGGCACACTTATCTCCATGACATGAAGACATAAACCCAAACCTTTTCTGGTTAAGCTTTTTATGAGTCAAATAAATTGGAATCTTTCTTACTTCTGTTTAAACTTTATCATATTTGGAAACTTAATGGCTTTATCACTTTAACACGCTGAAAAATTTATGAGATATGTTTCTGGCTATCCATCTCTCTCTTTCTTTCTGCTTCATCCCGGTGAATAAGATTTTCTTGTTCATTGAAGATCTCCTTTCTTCCAATAAGAAGTGGTATTTAGCAATCTAGTGATGAGTTGGTAGTCTCAATCAGTCATTTCTCTCTCCCCCCTTTTTTCTTCCTTATTGTTATTAAGCCTTATAGCCTACTCATTTGTAAGCTCTAGTGAACCAGATTAAGATTTCAGGGAATTGTTATATATATGGTAATCTCGACACTGAAAATCGTGCTTGCATAGTTCTTAAGAGTTAAGTCTACTAAGGAATTCATTCATGCTGTAGGGAAGGATAGGCACCCTGTGAAGTCTTTGGTTGTTGGCCGGCCAATTTTACTTGCTTTGGAAGATATTGATGGAGCTCCATCTTTCTTGGAGAAAGCACTTACTTTCATTGAACAGTACGGTGAGGTCCTTTACATTGTGCTGTTTTAAGATTTATGATTCTGTCATTAGCTAATCTTCTCAGGTTAAGGTGTGAATTCTTGTTCATCGGCAATTATTTCTTAGTTAGGAAAAGAATCCTTTAATACAATAACTAGGAATTAAGAAATGAAAAGATGAAGCAAGAGATCTTGAATGGAGGGAATCAAAACTGCAACACTAATTTTGGTTTTGTTAATGAGAACTAAAACTGTGAAAAAATACATTCTAAGAAGGGACGGAGTCTTAAAATTCTTATTGTGCAATAACACAACTTACTTACTGATACACAACTTTTCAACTGATTATTCATTATAGTAAACCTCCTTAATGTTTTCTTTACAATAATAACCATTCAGATCTTGAAATATGATAGCAAAGAGCTACTATTGTTACACATGGAACATGATCTCTATGTCATATTGTACTGTCGCATTCAAATTGAACACTGTTACTTTGTGAACATGAAACTATCCTATCTTAAACTTATGTCCTTTGTCTTCTCTGGTCAGGAAACTTCAAATTTGTCGCTATCTATTTTACAACAAGCAATAATGTCAGTTCCCATAGCCTTAATTTCCCCTAAAAACCGCAGTTATGCTTAATCATTCACCCATAAGTCATAACTATAAACCATCAGATTTTGAAAAGTAGCCAGTGCAAGTGGAAACACATAATGCTAGAACTAGAAGAAACATGATTGTAAGATATCCTATATTTTTTAAATGTTTGCTTGAAATTTTTTCATTTTTGGGTATTTAACTTTTGCCCCCCAAGTATTGCAACCAGTTTTAGCTTTTAAACCCCAAATTTGTCCAAGCTTTACGTTTGACCCCATTTTCCGTTTAAAATTTTTAAATGACCATTTTTCCCTTCTTATATTATTAATGTGAAATTTGATGTTCCCTCCTTAAATCCCATACAAATTAAATATACCCACTCAAAGAACCTCGAGATTGCCAAACAAATTGTATAAGTGTGAGGAGGAAATGTCAAATCTCGCCTTAACAAGAAAAAGGGCAGAGTTGGCATTTAAATTTTTAAAGAAAATTGGGGTCTAAAGCAAAGTTTGGACATACTAAGCGGCAAAAGTTAAATAGCCCTACATTTTTTAACATTAATAATCAGTGGAATTGCAGTTTCTTCTTTGCATCACATTTCAAAAAAGCTAGAAGCTTGTTGTAATGATTTTTCTTTGGGTGAGCCATTTATATTGAGGCAGTTTGAGCACTTGAGGCAAAAGCCTCAGTCTCAAAACTTGAAAATCTTTCTACTTTTTATAACTGTAATTATTTATTTATAAAATTGGGTTTATGTTAATAATGCGCATATTATCTCTAATTATTTACATTGAGATGTTACATTTTGAAACTCTAAGTGATGAAGATTTAGTGCAAGCAAAACAAACTACCGAAGCTTAATTTGACAAAGCTTCAAAACACAATTAAATTCTCTTTTAAAAGTCTGATAATTACATTGGCCAAAGGCCTTATTTGTAAATGCAGATATTTGCAAAGAAAGCAACTAATTCCTAATTTGAAAAGGAAGTAATAGTTCTAGTAGAAATATAATCCCCCAATTATTAAAACAAAGCTGTAATTTACTCATTGGGTCCAAGCCCACTTATACAATGACATAACAATAAAAGATAAAATAGTATCCTATAAAAGATAAAATAGTATCCTGTACCCATCACTTAGCATGAAGCATAACTGAAGTCCTAATTCCAGTATGGATAAGGAGATTTGTTCACAAGAAACCTAAAACATACAAATGAAAGAAGTTCATCTATTCTTTAGCATAGTAAGATCATCAGAGATACTTTGTAAAAGAAAACATATCTCTTCCTTTTAAAAGTTTATTGTGTAGTGTAGCTGGGCAGTTATATTCAAGTATGCCTTAACTGGGGATTGATGATGTGATGAGCATGAGAATCGTTTTTACAATCTACAGAATGCAACTTTTTTGTGTTGTTTGAGTTTCCAAAAGGCATTTCAGGGTTTATATATTTTGAATCTGACCTAGGTTTTATGATGCAGGAGTCAAAACAGAAGGTATCCTGCGACAGGCTGCTGATGTTGATGATGTTAACCGTCGAGTTCGCGAGTATGAAGAGGGTGCGTATGCTGACATATTTCTTTTCTGTTTATTTTTGCTTAAAGTTAAAAATTCTACTCAATTATGTTTGTCTATTTAACCCATTTCTCAATTAGTTATTGTTTTGAATTTTGTAATCTAAAATTTGAAATGCAATTTAGCATGAAGTATCTTTCCTATTTCTCAGCCAATGAATCACATGTAAAGTTGTTTCTCAGTCATGTTGCATTATTGCAGGGAAAACTGAGTTTACTGCAGGGGAAGATGCCCACGTAATTGCTGATTGTGTCAAGGTATTAGTTGTTCAATCACTTTGAAAGAAATGCATGGATCATGCTTTTATACTGGTGTTTTTATCCTGGGAATTGTCCTTAATGCCTTTTCTGCATGCATATTGTTGCAGCATGTTCTTCGGGGGCTACCATCATCTCCTGTTCCAGCATCTTGTTGCAATGCACTACTGGAAGCGTGTAGTAAGTCTTTATTTTGGACATCGGTTCACACGTTTGTTAAATGCATTTTATCCATGCCGAGATATTCAGTTAGTTGGTTATATGGATAACAGAGTTGGCAGTAAATTGCAGTTCATTTCTGTTTTAGGTATTCATACTTTATTGAATTCAAACTTGTGAAATAAAGATACTAATTAAAAAATTTACATAGGAAAGAGCAAACAATTGAGCAGTTTCTTCCTAACCCATGTGTACATAACTCTTTTGAAAGCTCACTTTCTTAACATCTCTGACTCCCTGTGTACAAAAAACATGGTTTGTCCGAGCCTGTACTTTTCATGATAGGTTGAATTCTTCTATTATAAATTTATAGCAATTCAAGGGTAGTGTTGCATGCACACGAACAGAGGGTAGGACAAAATACTGATTTTGGAGGAATGTTACTTACTAATTTTAAACACCTGGGGAGCATTTGTTTCAGATTATGTCTGGTTATTAACAAAGTGACACCTATGTCTGATTGATATATTTGGCTACAACCTCTAGATAGAGGTTGCCTCTCTACATACCATTATTTCATCCATGATATTGATGTAATTAGGTTTCTTTTAGGAATAGTATTTCATGATTTTATTGTAATAGGACCTATTTAGTAACAATTCAATTAGGACATTGATTCCTATTAGGTTTAGGGTTTTTATTTATTATTATTTTTTTAATTTTAATAAATATGAGCTTAAGTAGTTCATTGTAACGAGTTGGTTGAAATAATATTTTGATTTATTAGTTATACCAAGCATTCTTCTTATGGCTAGCTCCAATCTCCTAGTCCCTTTATTTTATCATTGTTATTTCAAATTATTATGTTTATTTCAATAATTGTTCAGTTTATTTCGATTATCGTTGTTTTATTCTAACAATTGGTATCAGAGTCAAAACAGTTCTTGTTTATTTGATTCGATTTGGAAAAAAAGTTCCAAGGAAGAAGAAAGATTTGAAGATTGAGTAGAAGTTGGGAAGAAAATATAGAAGGCAAGACAGAAGATCGCTTCCAAACTCAGAATCAGAACACTCCGACAAGCTTTGCATCTCCGTTTAGGTTTGCAACCATCCTATCAGCATCGACACCGCCTCAAAAAATAGTGTTGTCGTCCACCCTCCAGTCCTCGCACCACCCGTTAGTTGTCGCCGTAGCCAAGTTAATTGAAACCCACTGTTCCAGCTCCAGCCCCGTCACAGTCAATCGACTACCCACCCTCTTTCTCCCCTCTATCGAACGACAACCAACCTTAACCTCAGCCATCAATCGCTACCCTCACAAACCTAGATCGACCTGCCATAGTCAATCGTCCCAGCCATCAACAACCCTAGATCGACATGCCACAAGATGAACCATATTGTTTGTCAGAGTTCATCCAACTTTTTGAGGAAGTTAAGGGCACTGTTACATGCATACGATTCTTGATTTGTGAGTCATTTGACTTGTGCGACTACTTTCCTATTTTTGAGCAAACATAGGATGTTCCTACAACAATAGACACAATCTGTGACTGATTAGGTTGATTTGTATTGGGACATATTTTGACACGAGCTTATGTGCAGGCATCTTCTCAGGTTTATTGCACATTCCGGTTCTTTGGGTCACGTTGATTTCTTTCTGAGCTGGTTCCTATATTTTTAGTTAGTGTGTATTGTGGCAAGTTTTAGGGTAGACTACTTCGAGTCTATTTTGCCTTATGTTCAGTGACTGGCTGCTTGTGTTTATCAGACTTCTTCGACTTTAAGCTCGAAAACAAGCTTATTCAACCCGGGGATGTTGATGTAATTAGGTTTCTTTTAGGAATAATATTTCTTAGTTATATTAATATGACCTATTTAGTAACAGTTCAATTAGGGCATTATTTCCTATTAGATTTAGGGTTTACTTTTTATAAATAGGAGCGTAAGTAGTTCATCGTAATTAGTTGATTGATTGAAAAAATATTTTGATTTTTTAGTTATTTCCCTTTATTTTATCATTGTTATTTCAAATTATTCGTTTATTTCAATTAGTGTTCAGTTTGTTTCAAATATGATATTTTTTAAACTAATACTCACACGTTCAAGACAAAAGACAAACCTCCTTTGGTGTATTATTTAAAATTTTCAAGTTTTTTTATACATATTAATATGAGTATCTTTATAATTTGAGTGAAATAAATATACAATTTCTGTATTTTACAATAAAATCATCACACAATAAATCAACAAAAGCCCAAGGTGATAGCTCTTTCCCCCTCCAGTTACCTACTATGGTACCGGAGTGAATAGATTCCACCAGACAATAATTACTTTGATTGGATCATCAGCTAAATCGAAATTTTGGAATGCATTAGGGCATCCCAATACTCCACTCATTTCATAAAGTATTTGACCTGGATTAATAACAGATACCCAATATTCGGGGGTGTGTGTGTGGTATGATATTGTGGAAGATGATACATAGCATTGTCTAGTATTTTGGTTCTACACATTGATTGGAACATGTGGTTTTCTTTAGTTTCACAATGTGGTTTATTTATGTCTTTTTGTTTCCTCATTGTTGTTGCGCTTCGTGTGTTGGTCAGGGGCTGATCATCGTGGGGTTAGAGTCCAAGCTATGCGTGATGCAATAACTGAAACTTTCCCTGAGCCAAATCGCAAATTGTTACAAAGGTATGTGAGATACCACCTTCAAAAATGTTATATATGAAAGAAGTGTAGCTTTCAGGTATACAGGAATAGTCAATGCATGTCGGTCCCAGACTTGGGGAAACCTGACTATGTTCCTATGGCACTTCTAAATAACTTTTATAGCTATACCATAAAAAATATCTGAAAGAAATTATGAAATACTTGTTATGATCTTGAGGTGGCTAACTTGAAATTCCGTGGGGGCGTGGAGAGGGCTTCGCTTCACTTGAAAGTTGAAATGCCTTGAGACATGGAAAGGAGGTATTCAGTTAGAAATCTATGCCCTAAACATCTGACATGTATTCTTCCCCACTGCATTAATGAGGTGTCAGTCTTTTGAAATAAAAATAAAATAACAACAATAGAAGAAAGACTTGAGGAAGAACAAATGAACAGAACTAAAAGCAGGCGACCCAGTTCACAAGAAAGAAGTAGACAACCAAAGATGTTGGTTTTCATTTGTAAGAGGGTTTATAACCATAATATTTTTATAAATGCATGGGTCACATGGTAGTATTTGTTTCTCTTTTGGACTATCTAAATCTGTATATACATAATTTAAAATTTATACATAATTTAAAATTTTAATATAAACATAAATACAATTTTGAGGTTTTCAAAATTGTTTATACTGGTTATATTCTCTTTTTTTTTGTTATATTCTTCCAGTCGATAAACCTTTGTAGTTGATTGTTTATACAAGTTATCTATATTTTAAAAAGTTATCATTTCTCTATGGCTCACATCACAGGCTACTAAAATGCTTGACGATGTGCCTTCACGTTTAAAAGCCTTCTGAGGTTGGTTTTGGAAAAGTTCAGATCAATTGAACAAATTTGTCATCTGGATGCAATATGATTTTCAGATCAATCTAAGTCTCTTTTGTCTTCTTGGTTTTTGGGACCTTCTTGTCTGTTTCATCCATACACGATTAGAATTGTGAGTGAAGATTATTTTATTCCAAAAACTGAGAAAAAAGCAGCAAAAAAAAAAAGAGAGGCTTTTTTTTTTACTGTTGTTGGAGCATCTTCATCACCTTGAACCAAACATACTTCATCTGAACGCGCCCTTCAAAATAATTCAGCCCATCATATTGGGGAACATGATTCAGTGGAGGAATTCCACTTTTTTATTGAAATCCACAAACCCAAAAATTAGGATCCATCAGTTGAATAAAAAATAGCCAAGTTGATTAGGACTCAAAATGAAAGAAAGAAAAGTTTTGAATATCGTTTTGACTGAAAAGTGTTCATGGAATCTGGATTTGCAACAAATATGGTTAGGCCAACCCCTCCCCCCACCCCTAAAAAAATCATATCAATTGACAAAATGTTGTTTTCTTCTTGATCTTTGGGGCTTTCTTGTCTTTCTCATCCATGTATGTTCAACAATGTTCTCAACCATATCTTTCAGATGTAATACATCAGATCTCGATAATGCCTTTGATGAAAGTTCTCAGTTTAATATTCATTATTGTAGGATCAGTCACATCTTTCATAAAGTATGAGGTTTCTACAAAAAGAGTTCTAGGTGAGAGATTGAAGGGTTTTTTTGCCAATAAATGTAAAACATTTGATGTATTACTGGCCATACTATTCAGTTGCCACTTTTAGATTACTGTAGCATATGTTGTCTAGTTGGCCAAGCCCCAAAGGTGTCATGTTTTTGTAAAGGTGCCTCGCCGCTTCATAGCTTCTCTTCTTTCTGCCATTTTTTTAGTCTCTGGCATCATGCTGGGTCTCTGCCAAGGCACGGCGCTAGTTGAGGCATCAATCAATTTTTTCTCTCTTTATGTTTGTGATTTAATTAGTTAGTTGATAAGTAGCACTTATGTAATTTTATTTAGTATAACTATTTTAGAAGTTATCTGACATTTCAAGTCTAACTTAGTATGGTTTTTGAAAAATATGATATTTTTATGGAGGGTAGAATATAGCTTATAAGTTAATTATGATTTACTTCTATTTTTTTTCCTGGTAATAGTGAAGTTTATCAAATAATTAACAAGGATCGATTTCAACATTTTCAAATCTATATATTCATTTATTTTCAGGATACTTAAGATGATGCAAATTGTGGCCTCTTACAAATCTGATAACCGGATGAGCTCCTCCGCTGTAGCTGCATGCATGGCACCTTTGCTTCTTCGTCCACTGTTGGCAGGTGATTGCGACCTTGAGAATGATTTTAATATGGGCGGAGATGGTTCTGTTCAACTTCTACAAGCTGCGGCAGCAGCAAATCATGCTCAAGCTATTGTCATAACTCTAATGGAAGACTATGACAAAATTTTTGGGGCAAGTTCTACTTATCATATTTCTATTTTTATTCCAGCAACCTTAATTCCATTTTCCTCTACCTGTATAGATGCTGCTTAAGTGGATTTTGTTTTCTTTGAGATTATGCATCTCATTTTGCAATGACATATCAAGTAATAAGTTGCACTGGGAATTTGACTCCTTCAATTTTATTTATCGAAGAGTAGAACTGGAATTTAGGTTCCATTATCAATAGATAGAAGTGGAAAATTTTGTTATTTTGGTTTGAGATCACCTAAAAAATATATATATGATGTGCAGTACCTTTACCGAAAAAGTTAATATGCAAGTGTATACTGAAACTCTTCTAGTCCATACATAATTGCCAGATTCTTTTCTTGCTCCTTTTTGTAGTTTTCTTGTCTGATACTAGCTGAGAAATTTTATGTTTTGCATATTGTTTGGTCATTGATGTTGGTTAAAGGGAGTATTATTTTCAGTTGGGATTATAGCCAAATTCGAGCATTTTAAGTTTCTATTTGAAGACACTCAAGTACTTTCTCGTTGAATCAGTAAAATGGATTTCTCTGTGTAGTGTTGTAAGAGATGCTCCTATCAGGCTATAACTGAATTCTCCTATCACTTTATTATTATTATTATTATTATTATTATTATTATTATTATTATTATTATTATTATTATTATTATTATTATTCTCCTAATGGAGGCATATGCTGGTAACAAATTCTCGAGATGATAATAGCATCTTCTGTGTTTGTATCTAGTTTTACTGATTTCATGAAATGATTCACAGGATGATAGCTTGCATGGTTCTCTTTCTCCTGAACAGTATTCTGGCTCTGAAGGGAGTGGTGATGAAGGTGACGAACTAACTGATGATGAGGAGATCCTCATTGATGACGATGACGATGACTTTGATTCACAAAATGACTCTGGCGCTGAGACAGGAAATGATCATGAAGATGCATCTAGTGGAACATATAGTGAAAGTGTTGATGGTGATCGAGATGACACTAAGGTTCGAATCTGTACTTCCTACATGCATGCATGTACACGAATATATTTGTTTCACGTCCAGCCCTTTTCATTTGCATAAACCAAGTTATGACTGCTCAAACACCAGCAAGGACTTTGCTCCCACGTTCTTATTTAATTGAGATTCTGAATATCCAAACTCCAAGTTTATCTGTGGAAAGTAATTCCCCGGTCCCTGCAAACATCTTTCGTTCTTCAGCCTATTGACCACAACATCTGGAGCAAAGCCGTGTTTGTGTGATGTATATGTCAGACGGTTCTCCCTAGTCTTATCAGGAGTGTCATGTTCTTCAATGCTTGTGTTACTACTTTCAGTGCTTCTCTTTCTGGTTAATATATTTAAGGAAATTCTTTGATGATGCAGCCTTCTGAAGGTTCTTACTCAGGTTCTGGGTCCGCTGAAGTCAGTGAGGATTTACAAGCTGACCAAAGGTCATCTCCTGATGAAAATGTAGAGAGCAAGGACAGCCCAAAAAGTCAAAAAGTTAATAATCTTGTGGAGCATGCTCGTGAGTCCCAAGAATCTGTGCAAGATGTCCCTGCTGCAGAAATCCCTGCACTTGTTGAAACTGGTCATTTTCTGCCCATAGATAAAGTAGATAGGAAACCATCTGGTGGTAGACGTCAAAACATATGGGGGCGAACCTCTGTGAGTACATCCAAGTGTTTCCTTGCATCTGTTTTCTCGAGTATCCCATTTTACCGTATAATTTTATAGCTGGGTCATTTACAATATATAAGTTCTTTTATTTTCTTGATCCACCAGGCCAGAAAGAACCTTTCGATGGAATCCATTGACTTCTCTAATGATGATGAAGAGTAAGTGGTGTAGCCATGATATATGTAAAGCTAGCTTTACATATGTTATTTTACTTATTTTGAGTTTGAATTTTGTAGACCTTACCAGTATGAGTCGTTACTTTGTATGCACATTATTCAGACTGTTACAGACTCTTTCAAATAAAGTTTTTAGAGAATAATGACACTCGAGAACACAAAATGCCTCTTGAAAATCCCTAAGAACCACTAGCATAAACTCAGTAGTCTGCAGAAGCAAATAACCATTCATTAGTTAGGAGAAATCCTTCTCTTGAAACTAAGAAACATAAAAGTACATTTGAAAATCAATGAAACATCGCCATCTCAAATCATTCCTGGTCTCATTTCTCTTCTGAATCCTTCCTATCCTAGATATCCTATAACGGATAACTGAACTGGTAATGGAACTATACAAGGAATAATATTAGCTGTCCAACTTCGTAAACATTATAATAATAATTTCATAGCATTTGTATAAGTTAGGGCCAGCCCAAGACATGAAATGAAATCAATAAATGAAATAAAAGGCATATGCATCACTTGTTCTGCTATTCGAATTTCGATCTGTTCTCATGGCTGTTCAGTGGAATTGGCACTTGGGCTTTCATTTGCCATGATCTATATGTACTTTATCCATGTTAATATCACGGAGCTTTCATTTTAGTTTTTATTGAAATTTTCATTTCGGTTTGTTATGGCATGGCTTTTGCTTTTCTCATCTTCTTATACTACCAATTATAATTTCTATATTCAGGATTGAAATTCAAAAGCTAGAAGAGAGTAAAACTGAATTGAAAAACAAAATTGCAAAAGAGGTAAGCCTGATTATGTTTCTCATCCAAGAATACTATTATCTTACATTTCCAAAGGAATATCATGCATATTAATACCAAAGTATCTTCATGGTAGGTGAAAGAAAATGCTGTTCTACATGCAAGTCTGAAAAATAGGAAGAAGGCTCTGCAAGAACGCCGTTTAGCTCTTGAGAAAAATGTATAAATTTGACCAGTGAACTTTGACTTGGTTCTTCTTCTTCTAAATAGTGATTTTTATGGTATTTCTATTAGCAGATAGGGGTTTGAAGTCTTACAATAGGATAATTGTGGATAGCTTAAATGCTTACAACTAATTATATTATTCCTATTATCTTTCCAAGGATAGGTTGCTCTCAATTGTGACACAATTATTAATTTTGGCAACAGGTTGCAGGACTACAGGAGCAGTTGCAGAAAGAGAAAGATGTAAGAGCAGCTATAGAAGCTCGGCTGAATGCACCCCTGGAACGCTCGGCTATCTCACCCATTGTAGATGACAAGGTTGGTCTGTCAGACATTCAGAAAGTTTCATTAATCGTACAAATTGTTCAGTTGTTTTACCAGTTTTTTTTATCCATAAATGTCTTTAAGACAAAGGCAGAGCTGGAGGAAATATCTCAAGTGGAAGAAGACATTTCCAATCTGAAAAACAAGGTTGCTGATCTCCATCTACAGCTTGATGAACAGCGTCAACATAACTCCAGATCGGGATCATGCAGTCAACCCCAACAAAGCTCAAACAATCAGGGAAAACAGTAAGTTCCTTTTCTTCTTCCCATGTGTGTCCGTGTGTATTTGTGTGTATGCATATGTTCATATTGCAAAACTATGACATCTGATCTATCGATAGTAGCACAAGCTTACCATCCTTTTATCTAAATTGACTGTATCACCACCCTTAATAGTAGTGGTTGACAATTGTTACTTGCAACATTGATGCTACACACAGTCCCCATGATAGTTACTGTTTTTTACTTGTTATAAAAAAATGTTTTGCATCGGGAAGATATTCAATGCTTAGAGTAGAGTACTAGAGTTTCTCTTATGGGTTTCTCATACTCACAAAAGTTATGTTTCTGTTATACGTTGAATTTAGGAAAGATGAAGTAGATGCTGAAGCTACAAGTGTTGCGCCTCTCAAAGAAAAAACAACAAAAAGCGAGGTTTGTCCTTCACATTCAAAACATTACTTATTCAATTTATTTTGACCTACTTCTGGTTCATGGAGTTTGAGGTTGATAGGGTGTAAGTCCACACAGTCGGGTATCCATATTCAGAATTTAATAATTCATCTCTTCAAATTCCTCATATTCCTTGAACTAGTAATATCTCTTTGACGGAAGACTTTCTTATGTTTTGGAAATGTTTGAGCTATCATTTTGTTTCATGCCTTATGAGAAATAAATATTTATATAGATAGATTAAATATATATGAATATTTTACAAGAATTCAAACTTGTGATATCCAATCTGATGTAGATATAAAAATTAGAATTTGGAGTTGGATAGCTACACTTGCATTGCTTTGATGTTTAAGAAGATAACATGTATCTTCGTCATCGGATTCATACATAGTTTTTATGTCATGAATTTGCATTGTTTTGATATTTAAGAAGACTCTTCGAAACATACAACTGAAATATATAATGTTGATTCAACAATTAATGTATTTGAAAATCTCCAGACAAAACAAATGGGTGACTGGACTGAAAAATAGTGGGCTCACATATAAAGTGGCCAATTGCTTTTCGTCTATATTGGCTAGTAGTTTTTGTATTTAAAGTCCTCCATCATTAAGAAGCTTGGGGCTATGTGATGTAAATTGAGGCAAAAGCTTTAACAACTCTAACACCATTAATCCGACAAGAGAGAAAAATAGCTAACCCTATCTAAATATTATGTTGTTCTCAATTCGTAGAAACTAGACAACCAGATTCAGTTTCAGACCCTAGG
Organism: Berberis thunbergii; assembly: GCA_003290165.1. NCBI lineage: Eukaryota > Viridiplantae > Streptophyta > Magnoliopsida > Ranunculales > Berberidaceae > Berberis > Berberis thunbergii. Next base: position 17,149 of record QNQO01007684.1, read on the forward strand.
TAAAAGAAACAATAGAAGAACAAAACTATGACAATATCTATAATACAAACCGGGATGGTGTTTGAGGTTGGATATAAAAGACGGTTGAGATTTATTCAACTATAAGAATATAACGGATAACATAAAATTTAAAGCACCAAGAGTGCATGAGTTCGATTCACTACATTTTGATATTTATTTATCTTGATATTTAAAGTAGAGTAAATTTTATTTATTATGTTAAACTTTTATCGTGCCAACGGCACAGGGAATACCCTAATCTATATAACAAATCAGAATGATGTTTTTTAGGTTGGAGATAAAAGACGGCTAAGATTTACCCAAACATAAGAATGTAACGGATCACATAGGGGGAGGGTGTTTGGCTGAAATTTATGTTCGTATGGGACTAAAATGCTGAAATTTATGTTTGCATGGGACTAAAATACCTCTGGCCAAAGTTGAAAATTCTCCTCCTATCAAATAATTTGAGTGTCGAAGGCACGAGAATACCCTAGTCTATTTTACAAATCAGTTAGGTGTTTCACTATTCATAAGGAATTGGAGATAAAAGATGGCTAGGAATGAAAGGTCAGAAATATGTCGAGGGTTGAGATTCGTTTCCTATAATGACATGTTTGTGAATATAACACATGTTGAAGGGCAAAAAAAATGGTGACAAAAGTTGGTGAAATGTAGATGTGGCGGGGAGAGAAAATTGTGTTTTTTTTTTTCAAAATTAAAATTGTCATAACTATTTACTTGGTTGTCAAATTTTTGCATCGTTGGAATGCATTTTTGAATATCTTTCCAATAAAACCAATGATTAATACAAACGCTAAAAACTTAAAAATATATTTGATTATTAAAAACGTCTGATGCGTTCACGTCATTGGTATTTCAATAAATTTCAATGAAATGAGATGGGTCGATCATATCAAGAAAAAAAGAAAAGAAAAATGAACGAAAATCATAATGCACATTCAAACGAAAATCCTAAACTTCATGTTTTGGTGAATTCAAAGTTTGGGAGAGAACTTATTCTTGGCGTTTGGAAAATTTTTCCAATTGATTCAAATTTTAACGAGTTTATAGTTTAAATTTTACTTTAGAATAAGTTTGCACTTCAAAATTGATTGAGGGTGAAAGTGTGGATGGTGACGGGGGAGTTCAGTACGTGATATTTAGCAAAAAAGAAAAGAAAAATATATGTGAAGTGCCAACGGTACGAAAAATACCCTAGTAAATAAATATACAAGGCAATAGCTATACCCTAGTTAAATAATTTTTTAATACAAGAATGCTTGTTACACAATTCAATGCATACAATTCAGGCCACTATGTCTGATTTACAAGACTGCACATTGTCCAAAGCTGGGGATATCAACCCTCCAAGCAGCAATAATCTCCACAATCAACATGTACAAATTGGATCTGTTTTGACTTTAACTAATATCCCCCCGTATAGAGAAGTTTCTTTTTTACTGGCCCCCATGCACGCTTAGGTTATAAATACACTTGATTTCCTGACATTTTTCATCATAGGAATATTTTTAGGATCCCTTGTATCTATGTTACAGTTTTGCAATACTATGTTATTTAACATATTTAAGTGGATTATTTTGTGTATTAAATTGGAAAGTGTTGTTATCATCCTCTGAGTCACTGATGCTTTACTATGGCCTATTGTATCATAGAATAATCTGGGAATTTGTGGTCTGGATTAGATGGTACGTTGTTCATAACAACTTCACTTATGAAGCGGCTGGATAAATTGCTTGTCTAGAGTCTTGATGACTGGAAATAATGTCAACAACTAGGGGTGGGCATCCCATCCCGATCCCGCGCCGATTTTTTCGGGTCTTAATGGGATTGAATAATTTCATCCCAATCCCATCCCGTCCCGATCTAGAATGGGATGGGATGAAGATTTTCAATTCCGCCAATCTCGTCCCGTCCCGAGCTAATTTTTTAATATTTATTATTAATATTTTTATTTATTTATTTATTTTTATTCATATAAACTTACAGATGACTGACATAAACTCATGGTGTTTGCAGTGGTAACAGAAATGTTACTTCAAGAAATAAATATTCATTAAGCAAGAGAAAGATAGTAGAGTGTTGCTTGGATTCCCAATAAAAGTGGCTCCAATTATTTAACTTCCAAATTTTGATAATACCCAGGTGAAGATGAAAAATAACAATTAACTGAGTAATACATATTCAGAAGGGAACATTCAGGGACGGAGCCAAGAATTTGAGATGCCCCGGGCTGTAAAAATAATTTTTTTAATTACAATATATGTATTGATAGTAAACCATTATGAATATGTTAGAGCATCACCAATATGTCTATATTTCTTCCCAAACAAAAGATGAAATGTCATTTTGTCAAGGAACCATGAATTTTGTTTCCCACAGTAATAAAATTGTAAAATTAGTTGGGAGGCCATCGCAGCGACCCAATACTCTTAGTGGGTCTCATTTATCATGTCATTTTCTAAAAGTCAGCCCACTCGACTTCATTGTTAGGGGATTTAGTGGCTACCCTTATATTTGCATGCCACATTTATATCTAATTATAAGAAAATTATTTTTCACGTTTTTATATGATGATAATCTTCGCAGCAGTCACAGGCAACACGCTGATCCCGTCCCGAACTCGTTTGGGATGGGACGAGGTCGGGATGGGTATATCTCGTCCCATCCTGCCCCGTGCCCACCCCTATCAACAACTGAAATGAACGAATGGAAATGTGTCCTTATTTGGCTTCAGGGATCCTTGCTATTCTTACTAAGGACCTCCAGGACAGGTGTATTCAAAACCTAACTCAGCAGCATCCTTAGAAACAAGAGTTCCTTCTTCACTCTATTACTTCCTCCATTCTAAGTACAATTTCCAAACATTAAATTTTCCACCTACTGACTTATCAAACTATTTGTGATCAATAACAAAATTTTCAAAGATCCTAATGTCATCGCAATGGTGCACCGGGTTCATATCGACTTATCTCCTGCGAAAAAAAAAAAAAAACACTTGGTCTCATCTGCATGGTTATCAAATAAGAGATGCACAAAAAGTGCTCTTAAATAGTTGATTACTCTGGGTTGCATCATATTGCTATTATGCTCTCATATGTTTACTAGTCTTCTTGTAATGTAATTCTTCAAGCTGTTACTTCCACCATAAGGTGTGAATGTTGTTTCCCTGCGTGCTGAAATAATTTACAACTATGGGATGGGGCCTAACATCAATAAGGAACTCCTTCGAATCTTCTGGATTTATATTAGTTCACCATACCTTTTCTAAACGCTACTTCTTCCATTTCTACAACAGGATGTTTCGTCGAGCACAGATAGAGGGGATGTAAAGACCCAGGAAACATTGTCTTTACCAAAGAAACAACTGAGTGAGGGTACCAAATCTGTAGGAGCCAGTGGTGAATCTTCCATGGAACCTGCAACAAATGCTACTAATGCTTCCTCTAACTCGAAGAAGTCTGGTTCAAAGGCTGAGGTATGCATTTCAACTATCTTGTTTGGTTATCATTTGCCGATGTTTATGGTATATTAGTTGGATGAAGCTACAAATTTACTGTTGCACGAGTTAAATGTGGATTGGGTGCGTCAAGAACCATCTTTTGTGCCATTGTGAATCCATATAATATCTTTATTTTGCCCAAAAGGATCCAGATCCAGTCTCATCTTCTTTCTCCTCTACCAGGAAATTTACTTTTATGAGTAAACTTTTTGTTGGATTTCATATGTAGTTAATAAATTGATAATGTCCTTGCTCATGTGTATCCAATGCAAAATCTTTATCGTTCCACCAACATATGTTCGTTTTGGTTTTGAACCATTAAATTAGACTTGAGCAAACATCTGTTTAGCAAGCACATCCTTCAAGTCCTTGTATTATGTGTGCTAGCATGTGTGATATGTAGTTATCTCCTGCTTTTAGATTAGTGATTGAGAACCAACACAGTTGATTTCCTCTGACATGCATCTGCGGCAGGGTAATGTATCCACATCATCAGCGCTGTCAAAGTTGACAACCCGACTCAACTTTTTGAAAGAGCGGCGAACCCAGATAGTAAATGAGCTCCAGAACATTGACACTACTCGAGGAGCAGCAGATAATCCAGTGGCTACTCCTCCCCCAAGAACGGGTTCCAGATGATACAGAGACCAAAATGGTTGAGCAGTAGTCCATAATCTTGTATATCTCTTCTGCCCTGTTACTGTATTTGCTCTCTTGCTTGTGTAAATAGTTCAACCATTATGGTTGCACTGGTTCAGTTGTCCATAATTTGTTGTAGCAGAGCAGAGGAATGCAGAGAAGGTGCCAAACTTCTTGCGATACTCAGGCAGCTAACTTCAGATCCCAATGTAGACCGGTCTTGTAGGTTAAGCTGCCGTTTGTACTGTTGTGGTCTTACAGAAAAGGTGTGGATAGAGAGAAAATACTAGAATATATGTCTGGTTTTGATGGTTCAGGCAATAAAAAGGGGTAATGATTGTATTCAAGCCCATCAACCATCAAAGAATGTAAATCGGTAACTGAATACAACACTAGTCACATCATTCATTCCAGTTCTTTCCTGGAATGCCATGAATCTCTCTGGTTCATTTTATTTTATGAAAAAGAAAAAAAAATGTAATCGATCAGTATTGGTATATATCAGCTAAATGAATGTGGTGCATGACTTCAAATATGTTGGTTGAAAAGGGTTCTGTCGAATTGTTGTTGGTATAACTTTGTTATGTATATATGTCCAATCTCTTCATTTTTACCTTTTATTAATTATTTTATTTACTAACAACTATACATGAAGGCTGTCGTCTCCATCCATCCATCCATCATCACTGGTGAGTGGTGAGGAATGCGCAATCTGTTTGATAGGCATCTTCTTCACTGCTAATAATTGATTGATCCAGGGGAAGGGATATATATCAACTTGCTGCCAGCTTGTGGTCATTTCCAATTCCTTGAGAAGAACTCTGTGCCAGACAGAGGTGGATAAAAAAGTTGGAGAATCTCTTTGATGTTTATATGACAACAACTCAGTACCATATTTAATTTGAAAATAGTACGACACCAGATTTTTGCAATCATGGTGATGGGGATGATATTGAAAGAACGATGAAATGTGAGACCCAGCATTGCCAATATGTAAAGGACTTTTGTGGCTCTTGTTTACAATGTGTGTTTAATGTATACCATCATGTAAAGACACAATATAACCATCAGAATGAAAGAATTAATAGTCAACATTTATATATTCTAAATATATACTATTGCGAGTTTTTTTTTTTTTGGCCTCCCCCTCTTAATCTAGTCAGCCAATGGTCACCACTAATTTCTTCACCTTTGAATGTCGAATTTTAAAATGCACATTCATTAACGAAATGCAAGGGTTGTGATTAGGAAGTATGGTATGGTATGGTTAGTGAAGACAGGTTTGCTGAATAAGACAAGCATGGTGATTAAGACTCTGAATAATAAAGTACTTTGTTGAGATTATGATTCTTTGTGTTAAATATATGATCTTAGGAATGTGAGCTAATCGATCATATTCCTCCTAACCTGATGTACACTTTTTTCTAGAAAAGTATTATTCAATTGAGCTTAAACCTCCACGAGGATCATCATACTATAAGCTCTTAGTCAAGATTCAATCATTATTGTTAGAAGTTAGATAAACGATTATTAGAAAACTGAGAAAGATATATAAACAATGACCTCAAAGCGTTTGTTACAATGAAATATCAGCAATAGTTCACGCCCTTATTCGTGGTATATTTTAGAGTTGGGAGTTGCCTTCAGGAGTGGTCGATTCATTCTCAGTTTGCTTATTTAGAATTTAAGTTGAGTTGATTACGGGTGATAGAATGCAACATAATTCGTTTTTTTGACTTTCAGATTGTGTACAGAACCTGTGTTCTCATAGACAAATGATTTTATATAAAAACAAAATTGAATGTTGCTTTCAATTGCAAAGAATTTTTTAATGAAAGAGTTTTCTTTGCATCTAAACATGTCCTAAAATAAAAGAGCTTATTTATACTTGTGTTTTGGGCAGGCTGCGATCTTCCAAACTTCATATGAAAGTCAGAAAGTCTTGTAGGCAGAACTCAGAGTCAATAGTCAAAATGCAGGTTTAGGAAGAAGAGAAACAGAGAAACACGTTTTGACCTCATTATTTAGATTCTCAATCACAATGGGAAGTTCAAATTCTCCACCTTCATTGAAATGCAATCAACCACGGCAATTCATATATCAAATCAAACATGCATTTACTTCTCCTTGACATTTTCCGGAAAATAGACCAACAAACTTCAATAGATGATGAAGTTGTTTCACAACTAACGCGAAGATTTGCCTATATTATGATTTCGCTTGGTACACTATAAAATAATGCATTTCGCAAATTAATGCAGATGCATTAGTTTGCATTGCATTGGTTTGTAATGCATTACTTTACAGATGCTTGGTAGCAATTAAAGAAAACCAATGCAAATCGGACAAATCATTGTGGGTTGTGTTGATGATGGTAGTACTTGTAATTGTGGAATAGTCATGGTGGCAGTGATTGTGATTGTGGCGATGATGATTGCGAATGTGAACAATGATGGTGGTGGTGGTTGTGGTGGTGATGGTTCCAGTGGCTATAGTGGTTGTGGTGGTGGTAGTAGTAAAGGTGGTGATTATGCCATGGTAGTTGAAGTGGTAATAGTGGTTGTGACGATGACAATAGTTATGGTAGAACTAGTGAAGTTGGTGGTGGTTTGTGATGGTTTTATTATGGTGGGGGCGACAACAGTGGTGGCGGTAGTAGTAGTGGTGGCTATGGTGGTTGTGGTAGTGACAATGGCGATGGTGATTGTTATGTTATGGTGGCGGCTACGATGGTAGTAATGAGGTAGTATTGGTTGTGTTGATTATGTTATGGTAGTGGTAGTGGTGGAGGTGGCAGTGGTGGTGGTAGTGGTGGTTGTAATGGTTATGATATGGTGGTCGTGGTAGTGACGTCGATGGTAGTTGTAAAAGTGATAGTAGTTGGGGTGTTTATAGAGTTGGGAGTACTAGAGGAGATGATGAGAGTTTTGCAAAGTAATACGGGAGATTTTGTCCTGCAAAGTTTTGTAGAATTTTATAACTAGGAGATACAGATGTCTTGAATTCAAATTTTAATTCTGTGAAGCCAACCAAACACCCGATTTATGTAACCACCGTAAACTTTTACATTATGCATTCTTTTACCGTGTACCAAGCAAAGTTATGTTGCAATAATTCTAGGCAGTTAGGGCTACCAGCCATTTTTGGGCACATTACACTTCTATCATTTCTATAAATAATATTTGTTGTCGTGTTTTAAAAAGAAAAGGTTTTGTAAAAAAAAGCTTTTCTTTGAATTTGTCTAGGTAGCCGAGCTTTAAAGTTTTTTTTTTGTCAAACTTAGGTATTTTTATATTTTTATCACTTCTCTTTAAAACATAACCATAAACATTATCTATATAAAAGGTAAAAGTAAAAAATCATAAATAAGTATAGAAGGAGTAGAAGTGTAAAAAGCTTAAAACCTAGCTAAAAAGTCTGACTGCCTAGAATTGGGGATTTTCTTTTCATAAAAATAATTCAACATTAAATTATACAAATTTCTGATATGCCAGTAAAACACGATCAAAGATCGAAAAACCATAAATTCAAAGTTTCATCTTTGTTTTTATAAGAATTTTTTTTTGGTACAAAAATATATTTTTTAAAAAAAATTTCTATTTTCCAGTCTATATTTAAGGAGAAATTTGTTTAGCCTCTAGCTTGTATCCATTTAATTTCTAACATTCTGTTATTATCAAACTGATATTTAATCAGAAAATAATAATAATAATAATAATAATAATAATAACTAAACCCCGCTGCATGTGGTAAGCCTTCCAAATATTTAGGACAGCAGTCTGACACCCACATGTCACAAATCCAAAAATATATATATAATGCACAGAATAATAATGAAAAAAAAGGACCATAGGAATAAATTATAAACAAAAATTCTAAGTATCGACGAAATGAGCGAGGAAACGAGTGAAGGAAGTGAGGTGGCGGGGGTGGGAGCCGTTCACCTCACTCGAGATGTATGTGTTGACTTTTTATGCACACATCCCAAGCAAAGTGAACGACTCTAACCCTCGCCACCTCACTCTCCTAGCCCATTTCCTCGCAATGTAGAATCACTCAATTATTAATTAAAAAAAAAAGAATCATAATCCAAAAATTAACAAGCAAATTTCTTCTTCCATTAATAAACCTCCGTTCTCCCAACACCTCGTCTCCAAATCTCTCAGTCTAACAAAAAAAAAAAAAAATCTAAAATTTTCCCCTAAAATTGTTCATCATTATCAAGAAGCTCGAATTTCGACTTTGTTTTTTCAGAGCTTAGAAATCTTTTAAGAGCTTGCGGACCTGTTCAAGAGTGACAAACAACACAACAGTGAAAGGGCCTTGCCTCGAGATTGTAGGGATGAACCCCTTATACAAGGCCATCGGCCCCTCCGCGCGCACTGTCTTCAACGCGCAATCAAGGGCACCAGCATATGGGGCGGGTTTACCCGGTTCAACCTTCATGTTCATGACCCGGGTTTTAATCACATCAACCGGGTTTGAAGCGACCGATGCCACAAACCCGGCCGTGAAACTCGCTGTCACGTGCGTCCCGAGCCCGTCCTTCAACAGTTGCTTTTCGAGGATCGTCTCCTTGACCTGATCATACGTGGCGAGCTGCGAGGCAGTCACTATCATCGCACGGTTCACAGTGAGCGATGACCCGCGCCACAGCGAAGTGATCCCCTCTTGCTTCGACATGCGCGTGATCGCATCGATTACGGAACTGTAGTTTCTTCGCTGGGAGACAGGGAGGCGACCGTCCGCTTGCATGCGGACCATTGCCACGTCAGCCGGATTCCCGCAAGCCGCGCCGATCGCGCCGGCTATGAGCCCGGCTGCTATCTTGCGCACTAGAGGCATGTTGCCCGAATTCGGGTCGGACCATTTTTGTTTCAGAATGTCGTAAATGCCCATCCTGGTTGTAGAATACAGTGTCTGGCGGAGCACGGTCGCCGAAACGCCAGAGAACAAAGCCGGAACCCCTTCTGATTTAACGATCTGAACGCCCACGGATACTAACCCGACCCGTGGTGGAGGCACGGGTATAGATCCGGATCTGGCTGCTGCAGCGGCGTTGTTGAAAGCATATGCAGGTCGTATTGCTTGTGCAGCAGGGGCTGCAGCAGCCTGGGTTTCTCCCTGAAGCTGCATACGGACCTTTAAAAGGTCAAGAGGATGTGTGGTACACCCGGCAACAATAGAAGCAATTCCTCCTTCAACAAATCCTTTCGCACCCATTCTGATTCAATTCTTGTTGACTAAATAAATTAATTAATCTGAATACTAATAATAAGATGAACACAATCAACTCAACAACTCTGACTAGAGGTTGGAATTGGGGTTCATCTCACTGGAGACGAGGAGATGGGAATGGAGGCTGAAAGCAATGGAAGATGAATGAGGAACGTTGGACCTCTGAGACATAAAATAGAGATTACAAGGATGAATGGTTTGGTTGTTGACGATCTGAAGAGCGAAATAAGAGGAGAGACTATATTTAAAAGGGAAAGGTTGAGAGAGGAAATTAGGACAGGTTGGAATCAAACTAATTTCGCAAGAAAGGCAACAGCAGTTTCATTCCTCTCTTTTTCTACACTCTCCTGCAACATACACTCTCCTGTAACATAACTATGTCTATATTGGAAACGTTTTTTACGCGTTTATGGGGTCCACCAACTATTTTTGTCTTGGGTGGGTGCTCTCAGAGATACAATTGTTTCTGTTCTGTGTGTGATGAACCAACCATAGTAAGGATTGCGTTTTTACGAAATTCTCAAAGCTACCCTTCTTTTAAATTAGAAAGTGATTAGTGAAATAATTTTTTGTTGTCAATAAGCTTATATTCTTTTTTAGTTTGGGAGAGAATTAGTTTGTAATTTAAGTAGGTTTCTGATTAGAATATGCATGTATTGCTAGTTTAGGTATGAGATATCTTGAGAGATAGTATTTGGTTTGATACCCAGTATCATCTTTCGCACAGTTGTATACTTTAGCAATCAAGTTTATTAGTTTCTTTTATGAAAATATATATTTTGGTATGAAAGAAATTAAAAGTGAAATATATATATATATATATATATATATATATATATATATATATATATATATATATATATATATATATATATTTACTATTTTGGTAAGTAGTAAGACTATGTAGAAGAATAGTTTTATTAATATGCATTTATGAAATTTATTTTCGTTTAGAGCATATTTAGAAGTATGAGAATTGAAACATAAATTCTAGTCGGCCTGGGTTTGTCGTGGGAGGGGCCTTATTACATCTTTTGCCCCTCTCTCTTTAAACACAACCACAAAGAGTCAAATATGTTAAAAGGAGGGGCAAAAAATGTAAAATGCCAGGACAGGCGCCAAACCAGATGCCAAAATTAGGCCGGCTAGAAGGGTTCGAATTGAAATCATGTGTATTTCATGCCAATATTAGTTATGACATTATTGGCAATGCAACTTTTAAAGCAAAAATTATGAAGCCTTATTTTACGACTTTATTCTGTGATAGGGTATGAAATGTTGTGGAGATAAATTTTTGTTTCGCTCAATTTTAGCTTAAGCACAATCATATATCCAACTCAACTAAAAGCCTAATGTAGATCTAACCAGTTTTACACTTCTTATTACAAAAGTTCTGGTAAAGGAAGAAAAAAAGTTCCATATAACACCCTATGGCACCATAATAAAAAACACGCAAAAATTACAAAGATGAAAGAAATGCAATAGATCATAAGATAATGCAACAATGGCATTTCATCATGGCAACTTTATTTCATTGATAAATAGTTTTCCTTTTCAAATGTGACCACAGCAAATCAATCAACACAACAAAATCATACTAAGTTCTATCCATTTGAGCTTGCTAGTAGAACTGGTTCTTATCCATGTTGTTGGTGCACAAGTCCATCAAAATTTAAAGCCATTAAATAGACTTCACGCTCAATATATATTCCAAGAAAAATAATGAAGATATTAGTAAGCCAAAAGTAAATTTAAGTGATAACCAAGGGTGTATTGGTAAACATAGATGATGAATGTTGAATTGAATAATATATATATAAAAAGAGATCAGTATGCCAAGATGGATCGCCCAGAAAACAGGGCCATTGAATAGGCAAGGTTGACCTGGAAGAAACTATAGAAAAATAAGACCTCTTTTTGGTGGCTCTTAATTGAGACCCAACACATGTCAAAACAGGACTATCTATGTAGAAAAGTACACCAAAGAAAATATCAAAAGGAAGGAAGGAAAGAAGAAGAAGAAGAAGAAGAAGCATTTTCAAGACTGAAGTCTTAAAGGTGAGTCAGTGAACACTTGGGGGAGGCAGAGAGGGACTCATGATCAAATTAACCATCCATCCAAAAAGAAATATGCTTCTGAAAGGGTTTATTCTCACTTTCTCTTTCAAAATGATATGGTTTTTATTTGCAGCCTTAGCTTGGCTTTTCCTTCCTGTGTATCTCTTCCTTTCTCAGACTATATATGACGTAATATCATCGTGTGAGGCAATAAGATCTCTGTGGATTGTATTTTTCTTTTATTCATTTTTGCACACTTCAATTACATGATAATAAGTGATGTATTGGGTGTATGGGACGTAGAACTTTATACAACTAATATACAAAGATTGATGAAAAGCTGCTGGTTTATTTATATGTATATAACAATTACTCCCAAATGTTAAGAAATTAGATACTACTTACGGTTTTCATTACAACTCTACAGGTTATTTATGACTTGAAACATTCAAACTGTGTTTTATGACTTCTAAGCAATTAAGGGGGTTGAAATTTCAGGCAGATGTGGACCATAGTATGATGATTAGTCATTTCCCACATTGAGAATGACTTCCATAGATACCACTGTTTGAAAGCGATTACACCTCCTGTTTTGCCACTTGCCTGCAATTGGATTTCGAAAATATCACGAGTTCCTCAATGAAATCCACATCTACAAAATTAGTGGGACACGTAAATTTGCAATGGTATCAAGACGGGCGAAACAAGTTGCAAGTCATTTTCAGACCTCCAACTAGCTAATCCGCTTGCCAGACTAGGATGTATGTCGTCTCATCCCCACATTACAGCCCAACACAAACAGAGTCAAGTAAATGGAAAATTAATGATAAATCAAATCTTTTTCTTGTGGATTTCTGCTAACATCATTCCCAACTATGTTCAATTTCTGAATTCACTGGCAGAAAAAATTAAGAGATCTTTACCAGCACTTAGGACAATGAGTGGAGAACCAATCATCCAAGCTAATGCTTTGATTTCACATCATAATTGCAACCAAAGATGAACCCCAAATTTAAACTCATAACATAAAGTACTTCTAGATGGTAAAACCGAAACTCTTCAGTGTCATAGAACCATCAGCTAAAGTATTTAAAACACAGACATAACTGAGACAACATTTAACAGTCATATAACTTCTTTGAACAATAACCAGACTAAATCCAACATTTACTGAGCGCTGAGGACTTCAATCTCGAAGACCAAAACTGAGTTGGGAAGTATTCCCCAAGCTGGAAATCCACTAGGACCGTAAGCATAATCAGGAGTGCACTGCAAGTTGCACAAGTTCATCACCATTGATTAGTTTAGTTAGCATATAACATAAGGATAACATATTCTACTATAATCAGGAGTGCACTGCAAGTTAAAAAAAGTTCATCACCATTGATTAGTTTAGTTAGTGTCATACTCATACATAAGGATAACACATTCTACCATCTTAAGGATTATAATGGCTGAACATGATGAGGGAGAAACACCACACAACTAGAATCCCGTTCACAAGGCCGATACCCACACTTAACAAACATTGAATGTTATCACATACATAAATCTATGATTGTGGTAAATCATCAGCATGGTGATGGAGAATACCATCAAACTGCCACTACGTAATGAAAACAATAGAGCTGCCAATTATGCCCACATCACACTAGCTCTATTAAGTGCTTCTGATTAAAAAATAACAGGCCAAGATAATCAAGGATGAAACATCTTTTTAAACAAAATAAATCGCACACTTCTTCAGGAATACATACGAAGCAATAATTTCATTACACCTGACAAAAGGATGGAACTTCCTGTCATGGATATATCAAGTAAATGGAAAGAACAACTATTACCTGAAGACGAGCAACTTCTCCAATTTGCATATCCGCTACACCTTCATCCCACCCTAGAAAATGAAAAGATTCTGAATTAACACTCCAACTATACAAAGCATGCAATGAAGCAGACATGCATGCTTCAAACAGTTATCTACTAATGGTGGAACCTCAAAGGTATCCCTTTCAGCTTTGTCATTTTCTACTGTGTTACCATTATGTCTCAAATAAAGTAAAATAAAATAAAATAAAGCCAATTTTCCTCGAGTCATTTAGTCCATCAGTTAAGAATATAAAAAAAAGGGCACATCGATGTAATTTTATATTAACTGCTCTTCTAAACATACTGCATTTCCATATTTACTGAAGTTTGTGTTATAAAGCATCATTTTTCTATTTACTGTCGCATTTTGAAAATTTGGCACACCGTCTAGGGCTGATAGAAAATACCACTGAAAAAATAGGAACTTGTGAAAAAATAGGAACTTCGTTCGATTATAGATAAGATTTCTTGCATCAACTTAACTGATTTCTTAAAACTAATTCATTACCACAAGTAGTTGTAGTTAATAAAACATCGAGTGTCTCTTCAAGGATGAAAAAAGACTGGCCATTTTTACCAAACATAAATATTACTAGGGTGTGTTTGTTGGATGGAATCTTATTTCATGGGAATCCATGAAGGGACCCCTACATTTTAAGGCTAAATTGAGTTAACACTTATCATTCACCACTAGATTTTGTGATCAATGGTAAGAATGAACACATTCTTTGGTCCCCTTAAAGCATGTGATTCTCATGTTCATGGGAATTCCATTCCCATGGGTTGTTCATATTAGTCAATCAATCAAAATGGAACAAGGGGGCAAGAGAAGACATGTAATGGGTGACACTGTGACACTATTAATGATGCACTACTTTAGTAAAAGATTCCACATTCCTTTAACCCATCTCTTTATCATATTTTATTTTTAATGTTATTTTCCTTAAAGAGAAGCACAATTAGATATTCTTCAATTGCGAAGGACAAATTATATATGAGGCCTTTTTGTTTTTTTCAATATTATGTTGTTTTGAGATATAATTTATTAATTGGTTCTATTCAAATTTCTCTAAAAATTATGTATAAGTAGCTATATTTTGATAATCACAGTGAATGTGAAATTGGACTGGGGAAGTCCCTTGGCAATCATTTGTTGGTAGAACTGAATGGCGATGAAAGGGAATCCAGATTTAGCGGTGGATATGATGAGGGAGGAAGAGCTGATGAGTGTAGAATAGATGATTGAACCATCAGTGCACGAGTTCAGTGAGAAGGATCGAGGTTGGGTGTGATAGAGACAAAAAAGTGACCTTGGACTTGTTTGAAAGGGTTGAGACGAGGGCCCACTTAGCTTTGCATGTTGAAGAGTGAGAAGAAAAATGTGAAAAAGCTAAGTAGCTATATCAAATAAAGTAATATTTATTTAGTTTCAATATAGAGAAAGCCACATTTAGTATGATTACCTAAGAAAAAATTGAAATTAAATAATTAATACATCATTATTTTGTTAAAAAACGAAAGAAAAAATTTCTTCATGAAAATAAAAACGAGGGGACGCAATAATCTGAAGAACCTTTTAGATATAGGATTGATAGATTTCACTTTTTGTATGGCGCTTGAACCATTAAACAGTGATTCCAAAAATGTTTTCATCTTGAAGTTTCCCTTAATGAAACATTAGAGTTTCTAATACACTTGTTTTCAAAGTTAAATTTGCAGGGGAAAGTTTAAATAAAAAAACATAAAGACGGACTTTTTTTTTGCCAAATTCATAGGGTTTATAGAATATTAATGACAACTATTTTCTAGAGAAATAAGCTTCCAAATTTTAACTTTTATAGAATTCTACTCAACACTGATTACATCACACCATAAAAGAGTAAACAGATCAACTATGTTATCCACTGAAAATAAAAAGTTGCGGAAGTTTTAAGTTTGAACATCAAAAAATTACTTATATGCCAAAAGAGGTCTGAAACCTTTTAACATTGTTTTGTGTTATTTGGAAGCCCATTTTCCATGAGAAATGGAATCCAAATCCCATATCAATTGTTTAGTTGTCAATTTAACGACGTGAAGCTGATTATGCATGTGACTAAGTTTCCCATAACTCACGACAATCCAATTCTCCACCCCCCAAATGGCATAATCGGTTTCAAATCCAATGTTTTTTTTTTTCCATACTGTCAAACAAACCCTAGTATTAAAAATTAGGGTTTTTTTTAGTTTGACCCTCATTAGTTTATGTCTAATTGAGTTTAGTACTCATTTAGTCATTTTAAAAACTAATTCACTCTAGCACTCAAATTTTAACAGTCAACATAGTTGACTTCCATTGACCGTTTAAATTTTCTTAAAATCCAAAAATATCCTTTACTTAGTAGGCACATACAAAACACATGCCAGATAAACATCTTTGAAATTCATCTATTACTGACCTTAAGAGATATTAAAAAAATATATATATATTAATAACTATCTCCTCTCCTTCCCAAACATCTTTCAGTTACTACATTAATCACCTCCTTGTAACCACCACCATCTCAACTTGGTGAAAGATAACTTGTGCCCATAATCAAACCCAGAACCTCCTCCTTTATTTTCCTTCTTCATTAAATGAATATCATACTCAATCGTCTGTTGTCAATTCCACTAGAAGAAGAAGACCAGAAAATTTAACTCAACCACTAGTGACCAGATCTTTGATAATCAAACAGGTTTGCCCCTTCCTTGAATTTGACCCATTTATTTCAAAAAAAAAACCAAATAACTCAACTCATCTGCTTCTCTGATTCATCAACATCGTTATCATCACTCGACTTATATCATTGCTTTTCCCTCTAATTATTGCTTGTTTGCTTGTTATTACACTACTTTCATCTCATTTCATCCAACATATTCAAAACCTCACCACTTTTCATTGCTAGCTACGTTTATGTATGTATCTTTACTTGTTTACAAGTCTTACATTGCTCCCTTCATTTTCTTGCAGAGAAACAAAAACATCCCACATTATAAACAACTTTACAAAATGGGATTTGGGTTAACTTCCAACGCCCCGGGCATCATCATCCGCCTTGGTTTAACTCCCAGGATTAACATCCCATGTGGAAATTTTCGAGCTGTTACGAGGAGACCACCTGCTTATTTTAGAGTTCGAGCCGTGTAAATGAATGAAGGACCTCGAAGGTTAATTGATATTATCTGGGTTGTGCTCGAGCTATCAAGGAATTGCTTCAAAAGCCCTTCTAGAAGGGCATTGTTTGGCGGAATCTCTTTATTGGGTCGGTTTTATGTGGCACAAACCATCATCGTCATCATCATTGAAGAGGAAGAAGAAAGGACGCCCATCAAAGACGGATATGATCCGTTGCCGCACCAAGGAATCAAAACCCATCACGCCACCAAGATATCCGATCCTTGTCGCCGCCACCTTCAAAATCTGACCTACGCCGAAGCATCACCTAAGTCGGCGACGTTTACGACAATTTGGATTACGAAGAAGACGAGCTACATCACAGTGAGATTTTTTATTATTATTTTTTTTAATCTCTCAAAGATCAGGATGAATTTCAAAGATGTTCATGGGGCATGTGTTTTGCATGTGCCTATTAAGTAAAGGATATTTTTGGATTTTAAGAAAATTTAAACGGTCAATGGAAGTCAACTACTTTGACTATTACAATTTGAGTGCTAGACCTAATTAATTTTTAAAATGAGTATTAAACTCAATTAAGCATAAACTAATGAATTAAACATGGAAATTGTCTCATTTGTTATTTCTTTTTTATTGTAGCCCCTAGCCCTAGCATCATATCGTATCAACCACCCTCTAGATAAAATATGGTACCTGACGCGACCTCTATTAGGGATATGGGAATTATGCTGACCATCATCTTCTCTCCATAGCACGTTTGTGATGAGCCACGTAAACACTCAAATCATTTCAAACGAAAAGGAAATTTGACAAAGCAACAAATAACATAACAATTTCCACTCTTCTATAAGGCTAATACACATATCACCAGTTCACGAAACATGCACAGCCATGTAAATCTAATAGCAGAATAAGGAGCGAATGTATTACCTTTGATGACTGAACCGTGGCCAATCTTAAAAGTGAATGGCTGCTGCCCTGCATCCTTAGTGCTAAAACAATCACCAACAACCAAACAAAACCATCAATTCTGCACAAATCAAAACCAATTTCATTTCAAACTACACAATCAGATCAAATCTACACAAACAAACCTCCAGAACTTCTGCCCAAGATCGCCATTTTTGCCTGAACAATCACAAATTTAAACACGCACATCGTAAATAAATAAAAATTGAACCCTTTTTTTTAACAAACCAAATAAAAATCGAACCTTTTGGAACAATCTAAGTTAGGATTTTGGAATCTAACAAAAGGGGTTTTGTTGTTTGGGTAGCTCACCGAATCCAGTACAGTGAACAGTGACGTTCTGACCACGAACGGGTTTGGGTCCATTTCCGGCCTTCAACACTTGCTTTTCTACTCCCATTTTTGTTGTTGGTGTGAGCTCTTCTTCGTCGTCGTCGTCGACTCTCCGCTTCACGTACAAGGGATACTGAGTGTTTCGTTGCCTCGATTTATACATATAGAAGGGGCGAGATGTGGTGTATGTACACCCACATTTTGTGTGAGTTCCACCAACTCATTGACTGAAATGAGGACTTTGTAATGGAATTTGTAGACCTACTTGCCAGGAAAGTGGAGGATGATGGAGAAGAAGGCCCATTTCCATTTTGTTGGAAGATTTGCAGCTGAGTATTGAGTTTTGAGTGTTGGTTATAACTCCCTGTGCCAACATTTGAATAATTTGGGATATGTTTGCGATTTTATTGTGTGCAGCCAAAATTTGGAAAATGTTCCACTATATAAAGAGGAAGTTACCTTCTTCTTAGGGTCTGATTGGTTGCACGGAAAATAGATATTGAAATTGAAACCGTTTCTGCTAATTCAATTCTGAGCCCTTCCCTTGAACTTGGATTCTCATGAATAGTGAAAAAACAGTGTTATGAAAAATTGATTTCTTATCAGTAAATAGACAACCAAACAGCGGAAATCAACATAACAAGAGAAATAGACAATCAAATGAATTTTTACATATTAAGCCCATTCTGTTACTCACATTCCTATATCGCGTTCATTACAAGTTGACGATGTTTGAAAATGGAATGAAGACTTACTTGCTCAACAGATCCTCGCTATAGGCATCCTCAAATTCACAAAAAAAAAAAACTCAAACAAACAAACAAAATCACTTTCAACTTTGGGAGACCCACACAAATCCTAGAATACTAGGATCTTCATCTTGAGGCAAAGAGAGGGAAATTGAAAAATTAGAGAATATAGAGAAGGACCCTTAGGGTTCGGGAGGGATTCCATTTGTTTTTCTTCAAACACGCAATCGTTTTTTGTGTGGTTGTGTCGTGCGCGAAAAAAGCATGCAAACTAAGGAATTTTTTTAGTTTTGGTATGATTATGTGAGTAAGTGTGTGCGGAAAAGTGATCTTGTGGGTGAAAGTAACAATTGCCTTATATATTATAGAAAGGAATATTTAAAAAAAAAAAATTGGGTGTTCGATGTGGTTAATTATACATCTCAAGCATGCCTTTAATTAGAGAAATATAGATGGTTCTTCCAATTTTAACTAACATAAAATACTTGCAGAAAATAAACATGAGTAATATGTATCATTGCTTTGTGTTGGTGCAACAAAGCCAAAACATCCTCAACTCTAATGCAAAAATACTTGGTGTATAATAGATTTCCACTAATACAAAGTATAAATGTTAGTCCTGGTTAACTGCTAGGAGGATGTTTTGAGGTAATCTTTATGACATTTCCTAGTCAAACAGGAAAAACCAATTGAAGACATGTTTTACCTTCAAAATTCATTAATTCCTCTAGTTCAAAAAAATATTTAACTAAGCATACATAAAAGTTAAGCATAATGGAGTCTTTTTTATTTACATTTCTCTTATTCGTTAGTTGCGATACACCTTCTGCTCTTAAGAAGAACCAGCCTATGTTAATAAAACTCATAAAGTGATAAGACTCATAATTTTCTCAAAAAATTAATATAAATATTTACAGCAAGTCTCCCTCCTCGAGATCGTTACTCTGCTTTAGACAATAATAGATTCCTTGTCGTACCTCTTCGGTTCACTCCCACCTTGCCAAACTTACTGGTAGTTTCTTCGGTCATTACTTTAATTCATGAATAATCATTACATCTCTTACAATTCTACACTCATCAATATTGATACATTATTAGATTTTTAATAAAAAGGCATTGCATCTGCGAATCACTACTTTATATTAAAACTTCATTTAAGTTGTTTATTTTCTCCTATTTAGGCTTATCTTTTATGATCTTTGTTCGGTAGCCAAGGACAATAATTCATAGACAAATAGAGGGGGATATAGAAATTGTATGCCAATCGTTCTAAAACTAGGTTCAACCGGAAAATCCCACAACTACAATTTAATGTTGCAAGAAAAACAAAGAAGACGACAACAAAACAAATGAGAAGCTCGAGAACAATCAAAGGGCTTGATGAGAAGGAAACTACAATATTTTTTCTAAAAAAAGAATATACAAAACAAGAAACACATTAAATGACATTAAATGTTGCGCAAAATGAGTTGATTGGTGGCGTATTGGAGTACCGGTTAAATCATGGCCATTGAGTCGACAACTGTTAATGACATTAAATGTTGCGTAGAAAAAGTGATGATGAACCTCGAAAACCCACTGCCGCATAGTTAGTGGCCACGCATTCTTAAGTCACGCACAAAGGACATATCTTCATGAAGGAAGAAAATGTTATGAAAAGGTCCCCATTCATTGTGCCATGCATTCTTAAGTCACGCACAAAGTTAATTACTCTTATTATATAGAGAGAAGATGAACCGGGTACGAAAAACACTTCAACTATAGTCTGCCCAAGTTAATCTTCTTCCTCAGTTAACTGACTTAAGCATCGCAGTGCTTCGGCCACCAACAAGGTGGTCTTTGGCAATCTAACCTTGTTTTTCAAGTCAATCTCGAGGAGAACAAATTTAGAAGCATCATTACCCTTGAGGAATTCTAGCTACCTTTTCCATTTACATTCTCTTGCACTTTCTCCTTTCTTTGAATGACATGCATACTCTAAAGTTTAAATCTCATTAAAAAAAAAAGATAATGGAAATCTTATCTAAACTAGCGATATTGTGAGGCATTAGTTTGAACAACATGCACCTTCTCCTTTCTTTGAACGCCGTTATTGATTGTGTTTTACCGGCGCTTTTATTGAAACGCCGCCTTGAAAGTGTCGTTTTAGACTTCGTTTTTTGTAGTGTTTTAGTTTACTTCAGATGTTTAGGGCACCCAACTCTAAGTGATTTTACTTAATCACCTATCCACTAAATTCATCTTCTCTCCATCATCGTTGGTTGAGATGCATTGCAGGTTTCAGATTTTCAAATTTTCTTTTGTTGTTGCTAGCACTTGATGAAATCATGATGAGATTCCCACTTTTTTATTTTTCCCTAGATGGCAACCATGAAACGCCCCCCGCCATTTATATAATTGTTAGCCACTACCAAAACAAAGGAAAATCAATAATACATATGATGGAGATTTACCATGCTAGCCCAGTTAGTAGGACTTGTGTCAAGTCCTTCGGTAAACATTACCGGCAGAAAGAAAAGATATATAACAAATAATGACGAAACTCTCTTTAATAAAACATTTTTGAGGAAGAAAATATGCATTGTTAGATGTGGTTCACCTTTTGAGGATGATTAAGCAAATGCTAAGTGCATTTGAGTAATTTAGAAGGAAAGTGCATCTAGGAACTATGATGATGGCGAGACATGCAACAAATTTAATCCCTGGTGATGATACACCAAACCGTCAAGTAATCTGCATCGTGCACGTGTCATGATGATCTCATCAATAGAGTAAAACAGGTCAGTTCGAGTGCCCAATTTGGCAAAGCCCAGATACCACAAAGCCTACTAAGGTTGAGTCCAAGAGGTTGGACCCAAACAACAATGCCTTATTAAGCCCATACATCGTATGGTCAAGCCCAATACCCATAAGACCTAATAAGACAAGTATCTAGGAGTTTGGCCTAAGACAGGCAGGCCAACAATACATTGACTCCGACTAGGAAGCAAATACCAGAGTATAAGTCGTGCACGAAAACTCTCCTGCATGAACAACACTTCACAAGGGAAGAATCCCCAACAGATATCGGGGTACAAGTCGTGTATGGAAACTCTCCTACACAGACGACTCCCAACAAGGAAAAGATCTTTCAGCAGATCTCTTTCCTTAAACTACACCACCAAAGGCATAACTGAACAAAGACTCTCACATGATAAATAGATCACAGGGTTAAGGAACAAAGGTACGCTACAAAACCCAATTTACATCATTACACCTTTCTCAAACCTTATCTGACTTAAGCATCGGAGTGTCATCGACCGCTACAGTGGTGGTATTTGGCTCACGTGTGTTTCCTGTACAGGTCAAGGTCAAGGAAAACATGATTTGACACCATCACCTGGCATGCATGGAACCTTTTGAGCTAATTTTCATTGCTTTTAACACCAAGGGTTTGAAAATTTCATATTTTGTTTAGACAAAATTCAGTTTCTGATTCATAAAAGCCACTGCCACTGTCACGCCCCGATTTTCGAAGAAAACGAAAATCCTAAAATTCACATAGGATTATCCATTTCCCCCAAACTCGGGACGTGAAAATTCAATAACGACAAAAACAAATAGCAGCAACAACTAAAATATGATTTTATTACAGAAACAAATAAAACTCTAACCCGGAAAGACTCTGACGTTGCTAGCTCACTAGCGGAACTCCAATAACGCAGCTCAAAATCTCTAAACCTGAAAGGCTAATCGGCTACATTCCAAAAGGAATGTACCCAAGAAGCAAAAGCTCACTTGGGTCAGCAATAAAGCTGGTGTGAGAAATCTTCATCCAAAAAAATCAATAAGTCCACACGTGATAACATCAAACTAAACAAAAACAATAACCAACCACACCAACAGGTAGTTCCTCAATGAGGCAAAGGTGTCATCATCCTAATAAATAAATATGCATTATTTATTACTAATAAATAAAATTTATGAGTTATCAATCCTCATAAATGCAACAACAATACATTTTATAATCATATTAAACTATTATTGAAATATTAACAAAACACATTTTTCTACCTTTAGAAAGACATGTAGTTCTCATTCAATGATTGAATGAGCATTTAGTTTCTTCCTTTAAGGTAATCATGCACATACACAAAAGAAATCTCGCTTCTTTTCCACAATCGCACTATCCTCCATGTGACGAACACACCTCACCCAAGTGTCTCCCTTGCCATCGAAACCACTCAGAGCGTACATGTTCCAAGTGGGGTGCCACCTCGAGGAACATGTCATCTCACCCGAAATTCGATCACTGACAAGTATTCTTCCTAAATCTACACGTACAACCGAACTCACATGGAACGAATCACCAATATGCAAGCAAGTTTGCATACCCATAATAATATCACACGTATACAAGCAAGTCTGTATACAAAAAATTCTTTTGTTTTCACATTTTTTTTCTTCGGAGTTGTGGAAAAGAGCATAAAAAATATCAACTAAAACTCAAAACTCTTTTATGGTGACTCTTTGTCTACCATAAATAAATCAAGCACAATATCCACAATTCTTTTGGAGAACAAGTAATATTTGACACATTGCCAATTTACATATCTCATCTCTTTGCATCATATGAAAAACAATATGCATACCAATTCGCATAAAAATACAAACACTCAAGCTAAAACAAGTGCAAAATCAAACACTACTACACATAGTACTCTCCATATGAATGTGATTTTTTTGGGGATAAACACATACATCCTAGTTTGGCAGAAAGTATCTCAAAAGCTTAATCCAACAAAGCCACTACATGCAATCTCTAAGAAGACAATTCCAATACATAAACATGAAAGTGCATGACAATCATGAGTGAACACTAACTTACACCAAAACAACCAACCTCATTCGGCTCCAAACAATATTTTTCTTTACATCAAATGCAACTCAAGACACCCCAAGGCAGACCCTAAACAACTATGTTCCTATCCCAAAACAGTCAAATAAATAACCTTTCCAACAACACCGAAATGAACAAGCTGTCCTAACCGGATAGCTTGACCAATCATCACTCAAATGTACATAACTCTCACGTTAGAACCCCAAATTGCATACCGTTTGGGGCAATGAAAAATAGACACCAAGAGGTTTCCAACCATATAAGGCATACCCCATGATTGTGTTTATAACAATACAGATTTTACAAACAAAGCAGGCCATTTGTCAGTCTTCAGCTGATTTACCTATTGTCACTAAAATGAGTATATCTTCCTATACAAAACTCAGATTTTGATACTGTAAGATCCTTTAAAAACTAGACTCAAACAGAAAACTTTTGGTATATAGCATGATACTGTACTTACTCAAAACCGAAATCAAAACCCTTGTAGAAACCTACACAAAATCAGTCCAACTACAAGACGCCTGCTTAATGAAACCCATCTTAAACTCCATATACGCATTACAAACTGATTGCAGGATAAGAACTAACCTTCCGGTCAGATTTTTTAATAAGAGAAAGATCAATATCAAATTATAAAAATAAAGATAGATTAATTCACTAATACAGTATTCTAAAGTAAGATTTTTAAATAAGAGAAAGATCAATATCAAATTATAAAAATAAAGACAGATTAATTCACTAATACAGTATTCTAAAGTAGGCAACATGATTGTGCTGACATACAGGAAGCATGCTGTCATGTATTGGAATTAATGGTCGGATGTAATAGTTATAAGGAGCGTTGTCAAGGGAAATAAATAAATCAAAACTGAAAGCAGTTCTACTGATTAGTTAAAATGATACACATCACGTTTCTGGCACCTAATCTAAAGTGTAGATAAAAATGGAGTTAGCTCTGTTACAGAAAACAACCGAGTGCATGGATAAAGCAGAACTCAACATACAAAAATTCAATAAAAACGGAATTATCAAATTCAACAAACTCACAAGGACCCAATTAAACCTCCATCCAAACATACAAAAATTCAACCAAAATTTCTTTTTTCCTTCTATTAAGCATTTAATCAAACAATTGGTGTGCACTATCTGATGGAAAAATCATCATCCTATGCTTCGAAACATAATGCATAGGAGATTGTACATCCCAACTTAGAGTAAGAGCAAAGTATAAACATACAAAAATATGGGTAAGGGAACGAAAGAACTCACATACCAAAAACCTAACCATGATTCCAAGAATAATTTCAAACAAAAGTATGAACTATTATGAAGAAAACTCACATACAAAAAGGAATGGAGAAAACTCACCTAAATCGCAAAGGATTGCGCAGCCATCGCAAGCATCCCAATTTGTCTTGCCTGCGACTCGCCATCTCGACGGTATCAACACCACCACAACCACCGCCGAAAAGGGTAAGAGGAAGAGAAATCTTGCTCTTCATGTTGCACAAAAAAGAATAAGGAAAAGGAGGAAGGAAAAACATGGTTTTTTTTTCCTTTTTTTTATATGGTGGGTGGCTATTCGCCCCACCGAACTTTCGAATGCAGCCACCCTCTTTCACAAACATAAAACCCTAATCCTTAGTTTATAAAAGCCCAAAACCAAGCCCAAGAAAAATGAATAAAACCCATCAAGATTGGGGTTTACTAATTTTTGGCGAAATACACACACACACCTTATTTTATTTAGTAATGACAAACAAAAAATCTTTTTCCCAATAAATGAGATTACAATATACGCCATAATTAATAAATAAGAAATTTTTATATTTATTTAATTTGGCGGGTATTACAGCCACTCCAATTTTCATAGTAAATAGTGACTTTGCACTGTCCATCGTTCCAAGAACTTTTGTCTAAAAGGTTGTTTCGGAGATCAAGCGTTTCCTTAACATAATTTTGAAGCTCTTGATCACATATTTTGGAGCAATAATGGAATGTCGTCTCTACTTGCTCCTAAAATATGCAAACCATAATGAGTGCGTAATTTAGAAGATTCCACAATTTTTTTTATGATACATCAAATAAGACTCAAATCACGATCGTACACGTGCCAAAGATCATCCATCACGATGAACATGAACTTCAATCTAGGCCAGACCCAAGAGGCTGGAAAAGATAGACCCGGTCATTAAAAAGGCCCAAAAAAGGTATTTGACAATAGATCATAATCAAGGGCATGCATCCAGGCCCAATGGATATCTTCCCTTAGAGAATAGAGACATTGCAGAGGAAACAAGTCGTGGCGGGAATCACTCCCCCAAGAACGTACCTCGTTGAATGAGGAAACCGTTGCAAAGAACGTCTCCTCTCATCACACCCTACATGTTTAAGTCATGCGGAGAATTAATGACATACATTATATAAGGTAAAGAGAACATTCGATAAGAGGTATGCAAATTCAACTGAACTATACTTTGTCCAAATCTTCTCCAACAGATTAACTGACTTAAGCATCGGAGTGCCTTCGACCACCAAAAATGTGGTCTTCAGCAATCTAACCCTGTTTTGCAGATCAAATCTCTAGGAGACTAGATTTGGATGCCTCACTTTTAATGGAAGAACACGTTTATCACAATAAATAGGTTTCGAACACCCAAACCCTCTTCTTCACACCAGTAACAAATATTTTCCCACGACACCCATTTGCATTTGGACTTCCTTTCATGGTCAGCCCTAAAGAAGTTAGCTAGCATAATATGCATTATGCTTAAAACCTTTGAGGGAACCCAAGTGGCTAGTAATAGCCTAATAGGCATAGAATCAAGAGCCCGAATTGAAATCAATTTGCCTTTGAAGAGAAAAGCTTAGCCTTCTCACCACCAATTCAATCCTAAGCCTTAATATTAATAATAATAATAATAATAATAATAATAATAATAATAATAATAATAATAATATTATAGAGAGGAGAGGTTTTAGTGTTTCATGTTTTATAACCGTGAAATGTAATCATATTCTTTTTTATTTTTCTCGGCTTCTAATTTTCTTTTAATTACACTCATATTTTTGCTTAGTTTGCTCGTCTGTTGGATTGAACCCCTAATGCTAAGTTTAGTATAACTGCATTTGAGGTTAGCTATGATTTGAGAAAGAAACAAAAACACTCAGTATAACTTGTGATGCAGTAGTTTTCCTCTCCTAGCTCTGACCATGACCTGCAAACCTACTGACCTGCACAAGGAACGCACGTGAGCCATGGACCACCATTGTGGTGGCCGATGACACTCCGATGCTAAAGTCAGACATGGATTTGAGGAAGGCGTAATGTTGTAAACATCACGTACCTTAACTTACCAACCTTGTGTCTTATTTATAGTACATGAGTCTTGGTTCAACCAGGCCATCGATGACGTAGTTTAGCGAAGAAGATCTTCGTGGGGATCCTTATCTAATTAGGAATCATGTTGTGAAGGGAAGTTTTCCTTTTAGCCATGTGTTCCTAGATACATGGGAGATAGTTCCCGTTCTGAGATTATTCTATAGGTGAAAGTCTCCATATGTGATACATACTCTAGAATATGCTTCCTAATTGGAAGCAAAAAGTCGTTGTAATTGCTTGTCTGAATCTGGTCCTCAATATACTTGCCTTAACAGGGCTTAAGGGTATTGAGGATAATTGTGAGACATGTGGGTCTAGCAGGCTGTAAGAATTAGGGTCTGTTTGGCGAACTACATTGGAGGGGGGTTTAAGACTGCACGGGCCGAATCAGTGTCAGGCTAATGCCAGCGTCTATCTTTATCTTTTCCTCGAGATCATCATGACACTGTACGGCGTAAAGCTGGGTCCATTTTGGTGTATCATCAACTATTCCCTCCGAGTTAGTAGGCTATCACATCGGTTCGCTAAGTCATTTCTTGAAAAGATATGCCGCTCAGATGATTGAGTTTTAATCGTTTGCTTGAGCCACGCGCTTCATTAATTGAATGTGCGTCAGTTCAGTGGAGAAGAGGCGGGAATGCAATCCCTATTTAGGTCATCCTTTGTGCGGAGACTAACTCTTCTATTTTCTTGCTCTTGGAGATCTTGTTTTGTTTATCTTCTGATTGAAAATATTGTTTCATCTTCTTTATGGCCCAAGGGCCTTGAGTTTTTCGAAGACAGGTTGTTTTTTTAATCGAGCCTTGCCGAAATCCGTATGAAGTCCAGGGTCACTGAGGACCTGCCATTATATGCTCTGAAGGATGATTAGATGCCAATGTTGCCACTGGCGGGGTTCATATGTTTGCATCGCGGGATGCTCCACCAGAGTTCGTTTTCCCATTTTGGATGTGATTTAGGATTTCTTAGACTTCCTTGAAATTCCTCCAGCCCACTTGGAGCCTAATGGGTATAGGTTCATTCTTTTCATTTTGATTAGAGCGAAGGAAGTTGACGTCCGCATGACTCCACGAGTGATCCAGTTATTGACTTCTCATCGGTTGAAGAATAACGATGTCTGTAAAATGACGTCGCCAGCTTGCTTTGCGAATCTGCCTGATGACTTCAAGTTCTGGCAAAAGTATTGCTTCTTGGCCCCTACGGGTTCAATGTATTTCCAGTTCAAGGGTCATCTGCTCGAACGGGAGTTCAAGCCACTTCGTCAGTACAACTTTTTTCTTCCGATTCCATTGCATTTGATTGTATGGTAATCGTTGCTCATGTTTCTTCGTAGGACAGTTTCCTACTGCTCCTCTTATCCACAGGAGCAAAACACTATGGAGACATTCTGCAGCTTTTCAACGCAGAATGTGGTGGACGTCATATGTGTCACCAATTTTATTCACAACAGATTGTGGGACAACTGGCATATGGCCCCCACTATCTATCGATCATCGCGAGTTAAGCCTAAAGGTGGGGCCTTCTAGGAAAATGAAAGCCACCGGAGCTAAGGCTATTGTCTTGTCTGACACGGAGGAGTCGTCTAAGACGCTTGCCTCCTTTGTGAGTTCAAAGAAGTCCCGTGTTAGGACTGGGTCATCTCCAAAACAGTTTGCTCCAGTAAGTAAAGAGCATGAGTCTGATAGGCCCGTCAGAGCGGAGACCGATGTATTCGGCTGGGAAAAGGACCACCTGTGATTTGTGTCGCGCATGCGGAAGCTTTGAGCGAGCAATTGATGCTAGCTGCAATGGCAGCCAGCCCAGGACTGTTCCAAGATAAGGTTGTTGTGAGGATCCACCTAAGGTTTTGGAAGTTGATCGTCCCATTAGTGGGCAAACCAATAGTGGTCGTGGTGACACGTACCAAGTTTCTCACAAAATGCATTGATCCCCGTCTCACTTTAGGCCATACCATAAGGTGTTGGAGGGTCCATTATACAACTCGCTTCCTTCGGATCCTGCTAAGCCGTCTGCTGGTGACAAAGGAAAAGGCTCTGGAAGAAGGTCTGGGAACAGTGGTGACTACGAAAGGTGGTGCTGGCATGATCTCTTGTCCGGGAGGGCTTCATCTGGATGCGCGGATAAGTCTATTTGCACCTGACTTAGTAAAGATGAGCACTCGGGTATGATACCGAGAGGTTGATGTGGACTATTCTTCGAAGAAACAAATAAGCAAGCGTCATAGCTGGCTGACGGACCACGCTCCAAAACCCGAGGAGGATACGCTAGAAGGGCGAATGAATAAGGGTTTAAAGCACCTTATGTTGGGAATGTCTCACTTGATCTAGGTGGTCCTTGCTGGGACGAAAGTCAAGGCGACCTGTGAAGGGTGTACACCATAGAATGTTTCTTCTCGCACATGCAAGCGTTGTATTCTGATGCGCTTTATAAAATTGAGCGGCTGAGGAAACATGTCGAGGAGAGGAGGCTGGGACGGTCATCCGTTGATGCTGAGGCTCATAGGGTTTGTCTGGATGCCCTTGAGTCTGATCTAGCAGAGGCGAGGGTCGTGAGAGACAGATTTCAACAGAAGTTGGATCTGGTCCGCCTTTGAATCTGATCTGAAGGTTGTGCAGGCTGTTGCGGCTGAGGCGCGTTCTGAACTGCGGTCATTGAAGCGGGCCAATTGGGTTGTTTCAAAAACAACAATTGGAGTCTAATTTGGAGTTCAATGCTCGGGAGGCAAAGAAGGCCGAGGACCGGCTCGAATTGAAGAAACATGAGCTTAGTGCTATGAATAGCAGTTTGACTACGGAGCAATCCCACGTTGATGTGTTGACGGGCAAGTTGGAGCTGATGGAGCGTGAACTTGATGACATGAAGGCGCGCGAGGAAGTGCTCCTCCAGAAACAAGGCAAGTGTGAATTTTGTTGGGTTGTACATTGTAGATTAGAGTTGTTGGCGCTAATGAAGGAGGCACATTCGGAATGGAACCTTGATCCCTATAAGAAGATGTTGTATGTAGACTTGTCAGTGGCCTTTGCGTCGTCACACGAAGAGGGTGATTCGGACCAGGATGTTCAGACTGCGGCGCGTACGGGTGCTGCTCCTACTTCTTCCTTTGTTAAGCTTAGCTCTTGTTTCTGTATCCCTGAACTTTGTATACTTGTACCTTTTTTGTTTCAATTGTTTAATGAAAACAAGTTTATGTTGAATACGTTTTGTATCTGTTTTATGCTTGTTATCCCTATTGTGTGTTTTTCATTTTGCCTTTTCATTTACTATGGCATAGGCTGGTTGGATCAATAGGAAGTCGAGTGCTATGTTTGTTGTCGAGAGTTCGACCGTTTGCGTTGCGAGTGACTCAGAGTCACTATTGCGTAGTCACGTCCAATAGTGGGTGTTTCGCAAATTGTTGATGAGCGGGTCGTGCTGCCCAGCTGTGGCCCATTCTCAAGGTAAGTTGTTGGGGCTCATTTTGTCTATTCGACTATCAGTCGCGGTTACTGGCATGAGTGAACTGTGGTAGTCGAGCACACGCATTGTAATTGGAGCACTTATTTCGAGTCAGGTTTCATAAGCTCGGGCTAGCATTTCATGTAGCGCTCATTTGTGCATTGGTGGGATGATTTGTGAGTCGGCATGAAGACGTTGTTTGAGCTGTGAGCGTGAATACGTTGTTTGAGCTGTGATTTATCTTTGGGCCGTTGTTTCAAAAGATAGTGATGGTCACGTGGCGAGCCGTCTAGGGCTCCCACCTTATGTATCATCTATGTTCAAGCATGGTGAACTACAGATTTGAGGAGTGAGGACTCGACGATCATGGTCTGTTGAAGAGTAATGATCATGTGGCGAGGTGTTGACATTTGTTGTCCACGAAGGGGGCAACAGTCCCTGGCGAGTCGTTGTCATCATGCGTGATAGCACTAATTGGACTCCCAGTTCCTAAACCATCGACATCTGCACTGGGCAGACTAGGTGTCAGGTGAACCTAAAGTCATCGTCATCAACCAAAGCTGACTAAGCTTGCCTTGCCAAGTAGGGGCTCCACCAACTGCGGGCGTGCGAGCCTGTGTCCGCGAGTGGAGTGCGTTGTGTGGATGAGTTATGAAGAAGTACCTTGGATCATCTGACAGTATGCAGGTGTGATCTACCTGTCAAGAATGACTAATGCTCGTGTTAGGCATGTGGTAGAGTACTGTTTAAATAGTGGGTCGAGCCCATGGGCCCGTAGAGTGAGAACTAGGGTTCTCTATACACAAGATGTTGTGTGTACCGCATAGATCGCATAGTGGCACGTGTATGGCATGGATTGTGAGACGGTTGAGTAACGGTTACTCCCCCTCAATTAATGGGATTGGATGTACTCCATTGATTGGATAAACGTGGACCTGCGCAGTATCCTTGGGAACTATCGTCTCCTCGTTTCCCATACGTTATTCAATGGTGACATTTAATGCTGAGGCGCCCGTTTGGTGAACCATTATATCTATATAATAGTGCTTCTCCATCATTATAGGCATTATCTTCTGTAGAGCGTATCTCCTGTAATGTTCTCATCTGAAGATGATGTTTTGGATTTTTCAATGGTTGAAGGGAGATCTCCATCATTGGAGTCTTCGAATGTTATGACATTGCATTGGTCAGGCACGATGAGAATCATTGTTATGCGTGGTCACCTGTTCTGTTTGAGCACGTAGTTGTTTCGTTGAGATTTTGTGATTTCTTCTCATATTGTGGATAAGAAGTACGAACTCCCTCTCGAGGGATGAGTCTGTCGTTTATGTGTTGGTGCATTGTCAATGCTCTGGAGAGATTAATCTCAGAGATAACACTAGCATCCAACTCTGGAGCGGTTGCCTCCATCACTTTTCGATTAACCCCATCGTCTCGCCTTGCGCTGAAATTCGGGATCTTGAGATGGGGTGGAGTTGGACACAGTCTAATGGATTGGGCCATTGACTCTTGGACGCCCTCTTATCTCTGTAGCGGGAAGGTGCACTCTATTTGTATCAACATGATACTTGTCCCAAGTTCACCCGGCCAGCCGGATCGAGCGTGTGAGTTGGCTATATCTAGTTGTGGCTTGTCGTGTGGCCCCTGCTTGCCGATTTTGTACCACCGCATACCATATTTGAGGGTCGTGTCTACAAGAGCCTTGGATCAAACATGTTACTTCTTGCTGCCCTTGCACATGTCGGTCCTTCGTCTAGCTATCACTCGTAGATAACGTTCATCGAACAGTTCTAGAGACCTACTTTGGGTACCTTTGCTCTCTCGGGATCTTTTTGTGCAGTCAGACTTCTTAAGCGAGTCTTTATATCGTATCAGATTCAGACGCTTGTAGTATGTAGTCTTTTGTATCCGCCTCAGGGCGCCCGATGTCACATCTTTTTAGTAATCAGTAGAGTATGTTTGCGCAATTCTTTCTTTATTTCTTAAATGATTGCAAATCACATAAATTTCTAAAAACTAAAATTCTACAATGACTATGGAAAGGAAAATTAACAAATGAAATAGACTAACTGTTGGCAGAGAGAAGTCAACCCGGCCCTGAACTGAATTTGCATGGCCTTTGTTGAATCGTTGACACTTTCAGCGGACTGTTGAGTTTCGTTGATGTCTCTGAGGCTATTAAAGAGTAAACCTCCTTGGGAGTTAATCTCCGCGCCGACAGGATGTCGGGGAGTTGTACTCCTTCTGCATTGACCTCTCCGTTCTACTGGGTTGAAGAACAAATTGATTGTATGTCGCTCGATTGTTCCCCGTTTTTGAAATTAGCCACCGCTGTTGGGATAGCGTGCGAGTGGAGTTGTGCATCCATAGTCGCAAGATCTGACTCCGTTTCAGGTTGTGTTGTAGGATCCAGTTGAAGTTGGGAACATTCTATTTGCTTTAATGTTGCATAATAACAGCCTCGTGCCATAGGCTGGTCTCCACGTATCATTCCCTCAAAGTAGTTAGCAGTGTACTTAACACACTGGTGAAGGGTGGAGACTATCGCCTCCATCTGGTGGAGCCATGGTCTTCTCAAGATAAGGTTGTAGGTAGATGGCACATCTACTACCATGAAGTCCATAAACAAGACATTTCCTAGTAGTGGCTCTCTTGCTACTACTACTAACCTTATCTTCCCGATCGGGAAGCATTTTCTCCGTTGAATCTGATCAGTCGGTAGTCCGAGGACGTCAGGTTCTCCTCTTTAAGGTCCATACTATGGAACACGTTGTAGAATAGAACGTTGAGTGAGCTCCGTGTGTCTTCTAAAACTCTTTTTACCTCCCATTTTGCAATGGATACCGAGATGACTAGGGCGTCGTTGTGCGGTGTTTGGACTCCTTCGAGGTCCTTATCCATAAAGGTTAAGGTGGGAATGGAGCTTTGCACCCTCGAATAGCAAACGTGCATGTCCTCATCCGTGAGTTGTGTCTGCATCTCCAGTAGAATCTGCTTACGGGACCTGTTCAACTGGTCTTCATCCGATCCGACCCATGAAAGACAGAAATTATGCCCGGAGTCTCCTTCTTTATTTCCTTGAATGACTCCCCCCGGTCCCTGGACTGTTTTGGTCGTTTCTCAGAGCTTCGAAATTCCTTTAGCTTGCCCCTGCGGATCCAGTACTCAATCTCATACCTTAAACTCTTGCAGTAGCTAGTACCGTGGCCACCCTCCTTGTGGTATGAGCGATACTTGTTGTTGCCACGCTTGGAGGGGTATTCGCACTGCTTTGGGGGCCACTTCAAATCTTCCCAGATTTTCATTGAATTCAAGACATCCGATAGGCTAGAATTTAGGGGGGTCACGGCTCTGGATCCAACGTAGTTGGATGTTTTCTCTGGCCTGGCCCCACTAGGGTCTGACCTGTTGTCATTGCACTTTCGCTTGCCTATTTCTTCATCTTCACGCCTCCTTCTCTCCTTCCTGTATTTAGGAGCGGAGGGTCTGTTGTCTCTTTTTGTTTCATTTTTCACAGTTCTCAACTCCTCTAAGGTAATGTACCTCTGGCGCTTTTGAGAAGCTCTGTCATATCCAAAGGAGGTTCCAAAGTGAGACTTTCATAAAGCTTTCCTTCTTTCAGGCCCGCGGTAAAAGTCGTCACAGCTGTGTCATCGTTGCAACCATCGATGAGTGACAGCTCGTCGTTGAAGCGCGTGACACACTCTCTGAGTGTCTTGTTAGATTTTTGTTTGAGAAAGAGTATGTAGTGTGGGCCTTTCCTGAGGCACCGACTTCCTACAAAATGTGTCAGGAACTCCTTAGCCAGTGCCTTGAATGAATCGATCGACTTCGGCAGGAGGCTGTGGAACCATGTTAGAGCTAATTTTTTCAGGCTGGTGGGAAAGGTTCTGCACATGATCGACTTGAATCCTTCTTTGAGTGCCATTACGTTCTAGTAATGGCGTAGGTGGTCGAACGAGTCGGTGGTCCCGTCGTAGAAGTTGAGCTTCGGAGGCGTGAACTTCTTTGGAAGGGCTTCGTTCATGATATGGTCCACAAACAGCGAAACAAAGAGACGGTACAACACGTCTGGGTCGTGTGCCCCTCTGTGGAGGGGGTTCTGTGGGTCGAGTCTATCTGCTCGGAGAGTTGGTTCCGCATTAGCTGCGCAACCTCCTCTGGTCTAATGGGAGCTTGCAGGGGCTTCACTTTCCTGTGCTTGCTCTATGTTGTCTTCCGGAGATGGAGGCTTGTTTTGCTCCTGATCTCTATTGGCAGGTGGAGGGTTTTGTTGTATGAAAGTCTCCACGACTTTGGCGATTTGTTGTATCTGAGACGACAACAAATCCATCATGGGGTCTGTCGTCGTGGTGGTTGGCACAAAGGCATGAGTTTGTGGCCCGTGTGCCACCGGCATCGCTGAGAGTGGTGGTATAGCGCCAGTCGGAGCGTTTGACGTGTCCCCTTGTTCTCCATTGTTCCGTGATTGGGTGGTCACCATCTCTTCATAACCTGAGGATAGATGATGCTAGTAAGAGGTTAGGAACTTTGTCGTTCCACGGTCGGTGCCAAACTGATGCAGTTGTTTTCCGCTCCCTGTTTTGACCTTGGCCTGCAAACTGCTGACCTGCACAAGGAACACACGTGAGCCACGGACCACCGTTGTGGTGACCAATGACACTCCAATGCTAAAGTTAGACAGGAATCTGAGGAAGGCGTAATGTTGTAAACATGAAATTTGTTGCGTACCTTAGCTTACCAACTTCATGTCTTATTTATAATGCAAGAGTTCTGGTTCAACCAGTCCATCGATTGTGTAGTTTAGAGAAGAAGACCTTCGTGGAGATCCTTCTCTAATTAGGAGTCATGCTGTGGAGAGAAATTTCCCTGTTAGCCATATACTCCTAGATCCGAGGGAGATAGTTTTCGTTTTGATAGTATTCCATAGGTAGAAGTCTCCATATGTGATACGTACTCTGGAATATGCATCATAGTTGAAAGCAAAGAGCCGCTATAATTATCTGTCTGAAGTTGATCCTTGAGATACTTGCCTTAACAGGGCTTATGGGTATTGAGGATAGTTATGAGACATGTGGGCCTAGCAGGTTGTAAGAATTAGGGTCCATTTGGTGGACTGCATTGAGCGGATTTAAGACCGCACGAGCCGAATTAGTGTCGGGCTGATGTCTGGGCCTATTTTTATCTTTTGCTTGAAAAAATCATGACATATGTATGACGTAGAGCTGAGAGAGTTTTGGTATATCATCATCTTGTTAATTATCATGCAATTCCATCTTCCTTTTTAGGTAAGTCTTTGCAGCTTCCCATTTACTTTACCATCGTCTTACTAGTCACAGCATGGCCCAGTGTTTGATGTATTGAACAGTCACTCATGGTCATGGCATGCAGTTGCAGGATCCACCTACAGATTTGTTGCTCTCTGGAGCCTGGACTACTGCTTGTGACTTCCTCCTGGTGGCTCATGCGCTGTCCAAAGAACTCATTTCACTGCTTAAGGAGATTCAGGGGCTACTGGAGCTTGCACTGCCAATATATTAGATGTGAGACTATCCACAATCGTAAAGTGGAAAGGTAAAAGTGTTTTAATAAAATTCTTCCATGATTTTGCACACACATTGGATTTCGTACATGTAATGGAAATTCTTTCCATTACAAACAGAGACTAAATTCAAGCAAAAGTAAATACAGGAAAGACGATAAACTGGTTATCTCCATGCATAGATAAAGGAATAGAGAAATTGGAGTCTAGTTGCAGAGCTCACGTCCAATTCCCAAACGAGAATTAGTGAGATCGAACAATATCCTCAGATTCTGCTGCTGCAAATTGGCTATAACATTCAACACTGAATTCACATTACTAGGAGCTGCAGCCATGGCTAAACATGCCAGTGATCCGGAGCTGCTATGGATCAAAGTGTTCTCCATTGGTAATTTCAAGTCCATCCCTGTAAAATGCAATGTCACCATTGGCGCAACGGCTTCATTTGTCGCCATAAAACATGTATCAAACGCACCCAATGATGAAATAGGGGCATTGATTTGCTTCCTGAACTCATCTCTAAGTGCAGTATAAATGGGTTGTACGAACCGGGTTATAACTGTGCCTGAATCAATCACCGTTCCAGAACCAGTATTTGGGTCAAATGCCAGGAGCTCGGGTGCTATGGGGACTAGTACTTTACCCACACTTATACCAGTTAGATTTACATAGTATAGTGAAGGCCTGTGAGGGTTGTGAAGAAGTGGTGTGGTTTTGATGGTTTTGGGTTGACCCACTGGCCCGAGTTTCAGTGACCCGGAAAAGTAGTAGGACTTGAAACTAGGCAAACAGTAAGAGAACACGCTCGAGTAGAGTGATCCGGATTGTGAGAGGAGTGACATGGGGCCCCGGCCCATGCCCAATAGTCCTTGAGGTGGAATGTTGCCTCCAGATACTGCGTTAATGCAACCAAAAGCATACTTTGGGATGATATCAAGGGCCAATCTCAAAGAATCCTGTGAAAGGGTAGCGGAGAAGGATGAATCTCCGCCGTAAGATTGGTTGAACTGACATGGAGTAGGACCTGACTCCGGGCAAGAGAGGCCACGGACCTGGCTGCATTGGGCCAGGTCACAGCCCATGGAGGCGTAAGTAGACGAGACGTTGGGTGAGAACATTGTGGATGAGCACCCAGTACACCCAGAACATGGTACCCATGCAACATCATTGCTAGTGTCGAGGACCATGAACATGAGTTGGCCCGGGGTTCCAAGTTTGGCTCGAACCACATAATTGCCAATGTTCAATTGTTGGCCGGATGCAACTGGCACTGATGTTTGCTGCCCAACTAACATGGACAAGTAAGAGACTCGCCCCGGGTCCTTCTTGGCCATGTCAATGACTGTATCAAACCATGACTCGTGTTTTGGCGCAGAGAATGGTGAGCATTTGCCATAAATGTGCACAACTGAAAGCTCATTGTCGCTCAAAGGCGATGATGAACATGTATCTGCGGCATAGGAGGTGGTGGTGAAAAGGAGGGTGATGAAGAGTAATAGAATGGCTAATGCCATGGTTGTGGAGATTACTAGTTGAGTGAACCGGATAAGAAGTGTGATACAAGGTGACAAATTTATACGAAAACTCAGTAGGCTCAAATTACTAAAACGCCCATGCATGTTTTACGCACTCTTATTGCGAAGTGGTCCCAATTACAGAGTGGCTCAAGAAAGAACCCAATGCAGCTGAACCCAAACTGAGTCTATGTGTCTCGTGATATGCAATAAAATATCACAACTTGCAAGTACAGATGAGTTGGGTTTTGTCGCAGAGGAAGAAAACATGAGCAACCAGTTCAGAGTTCAGAGGATCTGAAGAGCGTTCAATATAGAAGATTGAAAGCATAAACAATGTAATAGATTATGAACCACTTGATCAAATAATTCAAGTTTAAAAGTCCATAATACCCACTCATGGCAATTGGCATGCATGCAGGATGGACGAATGGAGTTAATGATCTGGCACCCTTCAAACTCGGATTCCTCTGGACTCCATCGGTGGTCGATATAAGTCATTTAACTGTTAGTTTGAAGTGGGATTAGGAGTTAATTAGTGGAGGTCTACGTCCGTGAACATGTGCCAAACTTTAAGATGTAAAATAATGGAGATTTAAAGGACAAGGAAAGCACTTTCTGGTGTAAAATGACTGAGAGTGACTTGAGGTCACGAGGTTTTTGTATCTTTGCAGTGCAAACAGGGGAAGACCAGTCACGGGAGCTTCTGTTCACCATGCACTGAGTGAGAGTCGGAGAGGCTGTCTTATTTGCCTAGCAGAACAAAAGAGAAGGGTTTATATATATCTATGAGTAGGGTCGTTGTTTACCTCCCCTCTTGAAACTCCTTTGATTATGATTGAACTTTACAAGTGGATTTTTTTACAAGAATATATATTATCCTTACTATTTAGATCTCTCTCTATAAAAAGATTATTCGTTTCAATTTGGTAGTAATCAATAATCTCTTTTATATTTGAGGGCACTAATTAAACTCATATTTCCAGTGAGACTGCCATCACAAAAATCAAGTAATTCGAATTTGTTCAGAGTTAATAGTAGGATAAAAGGTTGGAAGGAAAATGCAATATGGTCTTTTTCCTTCTTCTTTTTTTTGCATTTATTGTAAATGGTTTTTTTTTTTATCACTGTTGGTAACTATCATATGTAAAAGTTATCATCCTGAAACTTTTACATCTCTAATCCAACCCTATATCTCTCTTGAGTAAGTCTAGCCAGCAAGGCCTCTTTTAAGCATTTTCTTGCCTTTTTTACATCTTTACCCTTCTTCTTTAACACACAATCACAAACATTACTTATAGCAGGGATGAAATTGTAAAAAAGTCAAAAAAATGCCCAAAAGAAAAAGAAGCCAGCAAATAAGGCTGGCTAGAATTGTTTATCTCTCTTAGATGTTTTTAAGTTTTGATAAGAAAATAATTTGTAAGTGATGTTAACACTCACTAGCATGGTCACATTGTCATAAAATTTCCATGGCTAAAGCTCATATTGTAAGTTTCAGTGAATTCTAATTGCATTGATGCAGAGCCTCTAAGACTAAAAATGTAACATGAATGCAAACTTGTCTCACATTCGAAATACGATTCAGCATTTACAACCAATTATGTTCAATCTCTTTATGATAACGGAGCTTGGAAATAAGAAATGATACTCGGAGTGAAGATATCATTAACTAAATCATTTTGTTCATCATTGATAGATACAACATCAATACATTTATGAAAATTTTTCAACAAGCAAAATGCCAGCATGAACAAAATGGACTATATGGTGACGCATTCTCTTAACTGACCAATAGAAATGATTAAATAATACTCTGGACGCAGCCTCTAAAACCCTGGTCAAATCAAGAGCGTATTGAAGTACAGAAGCACATCAAAGTCATGGCACAATTTGCTCACAAATTCTAATTTCGTCTAGTAAAAAACAACCATGGTTCATTGTCCAGCCATAGAATCCTCCAACTTACTTCACTACATCTCCAATTACCCATAATTTTTTGGTTAGTTACCCAATTGCAGCCTATGGAATCTTGTCTTTAGAATATATTGCAATCTTAATTCCTCACAGACAAACTGATAGAAAAAACACAACTCCCATCTCAGTGAGTACTATCACAAGGTGATGTTTACTAGGGATGGCAACGAGGCGGATTGGAGCAAACCCATCCCCGCCCCGTTGGGGATTTCAGGTCCCCGAAACCACCCCGCATATCATTTTTTAAAACCATCCCTGCCCCGCCCCATTTAATCCCAAAAAACAAAAAACAGATGAAGAAGAAGAAGAATGGAGCTTTTGAGTTCCATAACCGAACTCAGCTCAACCTTTTTTTTTCTTTTCCTGAATCTCTCTTTCTTCATCCTTGCTCCTTTTCTACTCTACTTCCTGTTCTCACACTCAGCAGTCCGCCAAGGTTCCCTTCATCCACTGCTCAACCTGATCTGACAATCCCACATTCCTCTACACATACAATGTCACTACCCCTTCGGCCTCCATCAACTTTGACCACATCCCATCCTCTCCCTCATCTTCTCGAGTAATTTCACAAACCCAATCTCAATCCCCAACCGAAACTGAGCTTATGATCCGCCGACGGTGCCACCACCGCCACCCGCCTCTTCTGATCCGCCTTCCGGCCAACTTTATGGCTCTCCGCCAACCTTCCTCATTCTTCTTCATCTTCATTCTTCAGTCTGAGAGTGAAAGTCATATCCTAGGTTTTTTTTTCTCTTCTTCGAAAGTGCGAGTCTGAGAGATGCAATTCATCAAATGGTTAGGTTTTTTCCTTTTAAAGGGTCAGGGGTATTTACATAAATTTTCATACTTAAACGGTTATCCGTGGGGCGGATATGGCCAAATCCGTATCCGCCCCGAATGTTCGATGGATGTTGTTTGGATATCCATATCCGCCCCAAAACTCGTTTAGCAATATTCAAATCCGCCCCATACGAATTGGGTGGGGTGGATATCCGTGAAAATCCACCCCACTACCATCCCTAATGTTTACATACTACTATATCAGCTACTTTGCTCGGAAACCTATATAGTAAGGTGTGACTCTCCTTGTAATGATTAACGCTAGGGTGGAACCCAAACTCATGCGCAGACAATGCTGGATCTTCCATCAACTTGTGGATGACAAACACGAATTACACAGATGACTGCCATAATTGGGTAATCAGAAGAAGTAGCCATCTAAACAACCAACCACGAGAAAATTGGAAGAGCTATCAAGCGAATTTTAGAAAATTGGTACTAGGAAGACATAAACGAAGCAGTAAATTTGGTAGGAGAACCCCATTGGTTGACGCTGATACGATGAAACCATGGTATTTTTCGAGTACCTCTTGATAAAGTTAGTATTGCTGCCAAGCAATTTGTTTTTCCAAGTATAATATGCTCCTATATCGAAGGTATTGAGATGTATCCTCAGGAGTATGTTATCTATGTTTCATTTTAGCAGGTTAGGAAGAGGTATCACCATGTATAAATACAAAGACAATAAGACAAACCCTACCACACAATACCCAGGCAAATTCCTGCAAACTGAAGGCCAGAATACTGAGAACCCTTGACCATAATGACCACGCACCGTACATACTGACAAATGTATTGACAGTCGCTAACACTCCACTCTAGAATCCATTCTTTCAACATTGTTTGGACATGGTAGGCAAACTGAAAAAGCAAAAGAGATTCGGGTTAACCATAATTTCCAAGACAGTTTCCCCATAGATAAAATAGGACTAAATAGCATTCATTCTTTCAGCATTGTTTGGACATGGTAAGCAAACTGAAAAAGCAAAGGAGATTCAGGTTAACCTTAATTCCAAGACAGTTTCCATATGAGTTAAAAATAGGACTAAATAAATTGATCCAACCATCATTATAGTCAATTGTGCTTTAAAATTGACCACAAGTGTGGCAGGGATGGAAATAGTGTCAAATTACCCATTGTAGTTGAACCAAACTTGGTCATGGAGGGCTGAAATGATTCAGTTTTGGATGCCTGAGTTTTCATCTTCCTTTGCCAAAAATTCCACTACCAGATGCTCTACTTCAGGACATGAACAGTGAAATGGTTTCTCAGGGAACATTTTGAATAGGTGTAGCATACAGCATTGGACATACTGTTGTCATCGATATTCTCTATGAGAGTGTATTTTGAACACTCATTTGTTGGGGTGGGGGAGTTTCTTCCGAAGATAATCAAAGCTAAGAAAACAAACCACAACATTGGCTACTTGCATCTCTGGAGGGCCAAACCAACCAATGTATATAGACATGGAACAATACATGCTTAACCATCATAAACTAGCAAAACCCCACAAAAGAAATATACTGAATTTCCACAAACAGTATATAAATGCATACCTGTCTATGTTGTCAACAAGAATCCTTAACTATAATGACTGGTGCAATAGTTGCTCACATTTCCAAAAGCATCCTGCAATGAGTGAAAAAAAGGAAAGAAAAAAAGATTATAAGCCTCTAACAGTGCAGAAGGATGAGCATGGTACACAACAAATCAAATCTGAAAAATAGAACTGGGACGGGTTTGTGGGTCAACAAAATTTATTTAATCTAGTAAAATGATGATGCATTTGAGTCCTAATTTTATACATATATGATACATCAACCATCCAAATCAACACTCATGTTCATCCTTTATTTTGGTATTACACTAGACCAAATTGGCATTTTTGTAACAATCCCCAAAACAATATCACTTTTGAGCTGTAAAAGTCCACCAAACAATTTCAAGTCAAAAGCAAATTTAGTCAAAAAATGAAAAACAGTTTTACAAAAAAAATGATACAATAAATTGGATCACCATAAATAGTATCACTTGTAGCACCGTGTTCTTCATAGTGATACAAATATTGTATCCCTTTGTTTGTGAAAATGCGTAAAATTGTTTGGTGGACTATTATAGCTTAAAAATAATACTATTTTGGGGGTTACAAAAATGTCAATTTGGTGTAGTGTTACATTTGTTAGTTATGTCAAAAACCCGGTAAAACACATGTATAATGTTATTATGTCCATCCTTTGACAACAACATTCATGTGCCCAAAACATTCTGTGAAAGGAATCATCAGTTATTTTTATTCATCATTCCAAATTACCAAAATACAGAGAAAAAGGTTTCAACTTCAGAGGATTGTCAAAGAAATTTGAGTGACATGCCAACTCTATGACGTGCAAAACTACATCTGACACATGTGTCCAATGCAAGTTGTCTGTGCTTCCTAGGTAGACCATTTTTTTTCCTTGGGGGGAGAACGGATTTTAGGGTGTCATTCCCACTAGGAGTGGGCACGAGATAGAATGAACCTCATCCCTATCCCATCCCGTTCATTTGGGATTAGAACGAGATAGACTCATCCCGACCTCGTCCCATCCCAAATGGGTTCGGACAGGACGGGTCGTCGGGACGGGATCAAAAGGCAATACAAAATTTGTTGTAAATATGCCAAACATGGGTTCATTTGTACAAGTTGTGGAGACCAATTTGCTGTAAATTTTGTGTACTTAACTTGCAAAGACCAATGGAAATATGAGCTAAGCATTAGGCTTTCTAATAATGTGTCAAAGAAAGAAATACTCCAAGATGAAGTTTATAATTACAACTAGATAAGCCGTACAACATGTAAAATATTGGGAAATAAATGTTAGAAAAAGGGGATGGAAAAGTGTGAATGAGAGAGTACATGTTGGTGATACAATCAAATAATCAATATATATCTTAGAATGCTTATATTATCATAAAGTGACTTATGTTTATATCATCATTGGGTGAATATGTATCTCAAATGATCAATATGTATCTTAATATATATCAAATTATCAATATGTATCTCATAATATGATCAATATTTGATCTAAAGAAATAATTACACTTCTAAAAATATATTAAAATTATTAATAATAAATATTAAAAAATCAATTCGGGATGGGCCGGATTGAAAATCTTCATCCCGATCTCATCTCATTCTAGATCGGGACGAGATGAGATTGATCAATCCCAATAAAACCCAAAAAAAATCAGGACGAAATGGGATCGCGGGATGGATGTCCACCCCTAATTTTCACACTAATTTGTCCATGTGAAATATTGTCTTTTGCATTTGAATTTACAATAGGATAAGGTGAATGAGATCCAAAAAAAACAAATAAAAGTTATTTCAA
Organism: Berberis thunbergii; assembly: GCA_003290165.1. Lineage (NCBI taxonomy): Eukaryota > Viridiplantae > Streptophyta > Magnoliopsida > Ranunculales > Berberidaceae > Berberis > Berberis thunbergii. Next base: position 60,628 of record QNQO01007684.1, read on the forward strand.
TTGTTGTTTCCGCGTGAAATCCGCAGAAGATCAATAAGCTGAATTGGAGGATTTATAGAAGGGAATTTTTCTTTTTTTCCTTTCTTGGAAGAGAAAATAATACCTCAAACTTAGTTCAACAATTTTGGTGGTTGGGTAACCTTTTTCCTGAAAAACACCAATATGCAGACGTTGTATGCACGGTGAAATATCCATTATGCACACAAATGACACAATGTGTACATATAGTAAAAACTCAATACGCACGAAATGTGTGATATTGAAGCTGAGGTGCGCACAATGTGCATAGTAAAAAGTTGCTCGTCCCTCAACATATTGTTCAAGCCATTAACAATACCCATGAAACCTATATGCCAAGCTGATTCTTTGTTTTAGAAATTCAGTAGGAGAGGTCATTTTACCACCAAATCAGCCTATCTCACACCTTCAGCACATTACCAATAACTTACCTTCAACCTCCATTTCCAATATTGAACCTGCCCTACTCCCCAATGTAATCAAAATCATTTGGAAGACCATAGAGTGCATATGTTCATGTGGAAAATGTTAAAAGGTATACTCCCTATTGGAGAAAACCTTGTAAGGCATCATAATGCAGTAAATAACACTTGTCCACTTCGCAACACTGAAGAAGAGTCGATTATTCATCTTTTCTTTAAGTGCACATTTTCTTACGATGTTTGGTGTCAATCTAACATACCTATACGATGGAGAGAAACCAGTGTATTCAATGAGAAAGAAGCCTTAAATTCATTGTAAAACTGGATAGAGAAGGAGATGCGACAGCCCCATCAATTTTTGTTAGTCTTACACGCCATTTGGAGAGCTCGTATTCAGCAAGAAAAAAGTTTCATATAGGGAGAATAGCTAAACAAGCAAATTCACCACCTAATCTATGGAACCAACCACAAGTTCTGAGATTTGATTACGCCTATGCACCAAATATATCATAATGGATTGAAATGATTAATGGAGATTTTGTAATAGCTCTCATAGATGCTTCATTTGACAAGATTAGGCATAAAGGAACGATTGGCTTTATAATTTCTGATGAAGCTGGAGAGCTGGAGGAATCTTAAGTGCTAGTAGAGGCAAGATTAATAGGCAAGTGTTTTCAGCTTTTGAAGCAGAAGCAAAGGGGGTTGAATGGTGCAGATTAAGAGGTTGACAAAATATTGGAATACTTGGGGACTCACTGCAAGTAGTGAAAGCTTTGCGAGGAGAAACAAAACATTTAGAATGGAGAGAACTCATTTTCTGGCAAAACTTGCAAACTGTGACCAGACCCAACGCAACAGTTTGCAACTTTCACATTGATCACGACAGAAATCTTTTAGCTCATGCAATTGCTCAGACTGCAAACTACATAAATACTCATGATTTTCCTTTTAGTAGTCCCGAGTCAACTTTTGAACTACGTTAATTTAAACCCTTGTTGAAGTCCTTAGTAACAGTTCATTAGGTAGTAGTAGTGGCACAGCCATAGTAGTTAACATTGGTTTTGTCTTAGACTTCCACAAGCTGCTTGGTTTAAAATGAATGAATTATGATTGTCATTAAAAAACGGAAATACAAGGAAAATACGATAAAGCAAGGATGATGAAATGGACCTGATCCCACACTTCCCATGCCCGCGAAAGATTTGCATCAATTATATTTATTTATTTTGCATGTTTTTCGTTTTTACCATTCCATCAATGTCAAAAAGGTTGCTTAATAAGAGTCAAATTAACCTTGAGAAGCAAAGTAGACATGCCTCAACAACAACTTGAGTATAAAAAGATGAGGAGAGGCGATACCATCTCTTCACCATGGTTCGAGTGACGAGTCTCCCGCTTTAATGACCATTTCCTCATAAACCCCCGCCCGGCATCAACTTGCAACGAGATATGTTATAATGAAACAGGAACCAAGTATTTACAAGATTTCTTCAGTTTTCTTCTCCTCTCCTATTCTTCCTCCTCCTTCTCCTCAGCAGTTTCTTTTTCTCTTCTGCGCAATGAGGTGTGAAACAAAACTAAATCTCATATTTTTCTTCTTTTAGGCTTGCTCTTTCTCTTGGATCTAAATCTAGAGCTCTGCAATTACCAACATAGCACTGATTATTTTTGTTGCTTAACTTTACGTTTACAAGATAAAATGTTGCATGCTTATCCATCGGTTGATTATGTGATTTAGGTTTTCCTTTTAGGATGCATCACATTTGGTTAATATTTTATTTTGCACTCGCATTGCCTCTTGTCTCAAGTACAAGGGTTGTGAACTTGACCTCTCCTCAACAAAAGCACAGATCAAACTTGATATCATTCACTGATCATTAAGTCAATACTCCAAAATAAAAATAAACTCTAAGTCAATACTCCAAAATAAAAATAAACTCCCCAGATCGAACTATTGTTGAAAGCAGCATACATACAAATACAGCATTGTATTAAGAGATCAACCTAGATAATAATAATTGCATTACTAACAAATCATATATAAAAAATGGTCCAGTTTAAATCAATTCTTTCGACCAAAAAAAATTTAACACTAAAATTGGCAAAAGAGATTGATCAAACAATAGAGTACCTCTTAATATGACCATAAATATGAGACCCGTCACATTAAGTGACTTCGCAAATCACCTCCCCTGCAATCAACTAATGCCACCTGTGTCTTCACATTCGTCTGAAACAACTCAAAATCCACCCAAACAAAATCAAACAAACCCAAACCTTTCTACATTCCTCTCCGCGCAAATCCCTAACGACTGCTTCAAGATCGCCGAACTGAACGCAGGAACCTCAATCACACGTGCAATCCAATCCAACTAAAAAATGTCAAATTTTTCCATTCAATTTGATCTAAAATTCAAAGGGGTTTCTCAGATTGGTGTTGTTATCACTCACTAGGTCCTCCGAAGAGGATGGCGACGTGGTTGAACAGGCGGAGCTTGGACATGGAGGATGACGAAGGTCCACAGCGGGGCTTCGCTGTCGTCTCTTTGGTGCGGAGCTTGAGATGCTTCAACGCCCATTTCAGGGCGCATTGAAACTCTGGGTGTTGGTTGGTCGAAGAGCCATGGTTTGGAACTCCGGAGGTTTTTATATGCAACAATTCAATTTAGCTTGTTAACTTTTTTTTTTTTTTGTTTTTTACACTTCCGGCTTCTACGGATAATGTGTGTGTTTTAAGGAAAATAGGTAAAAAAAAGTGTAAAAACACAAAAAAAAATAAAATAATAATAATAAATAAATAGCAAACATGGCGGCCAGACTTGCTCTTTTATATGACACCACCTCTATTATAACCTCCTCCTAAGAAACATGGAGGTATAAAGAGAAGATAGCAAGAAAAAATGACGGTATTGGACAAAATGATGGGAGGTGGTTTATCAGACAGAGAAGTGTTTTGTGTCTAAAAGCGTTATTTGATATTTGTCCCCATAATAAATAGCTATTTACAAAGTACTTCATAATTAATCACTATTTCAATTTTCCCCCAAGACTAGCTGTTAATGTGCCTTAACTGTCAATTTAAAAATTTTCAAAATTTAGAAGACCAAATACTATTAACAAATCAAATACTGAGATTGAATGTTTTGTATCTCGAACAACTCATTTTGAATAAAATCAGTGGGTCCAGTTGAAATGATAAGAGTGTCTCAAGGAAAAATTATTTAATCATCAACTCAATCCCCATTTATTCCCTTTTTATTCTTCATCTTTCTGTTCATGCCACTGCCCACTCCCCTCCATGCCTTATCTTCGTCTTTGAAATGATAAATGTATCTCAAGGAAATTTTATTTAACCATCAACCCAAAGACTTCAAGTCATACCCATTCACTACTCCCTCATCCATCTGGTTTTGAGTTTGCAATTCAAATTTGAACTTGTTGTCTGTTTTTCCATTACGCTCGAACCAAATCAGAACAACATCAAGATTGTATTCAAACTTTATTTGAGTAAGGCTTTTGATTATCAAAACATGGGTTATGTTGAGTTTATGCTAGAGTGTTTTTGGTTTAGAAATTAATCAGGTGGATACAGGGGCGGAGCCAGGATTCCAAACCAAGGGGGGCAAACAGTACACAAATTTCAGCCATGGATTGTGACTTCGCAAAATTATACGAATTTTTGTTGAAATTTTTTTTTTCAAAATTACGAAAAGAAAAAGGGCGAAAGAAAAAATTACATTCATTTGAAAATTTTCAAGGTTTTTTGGTAAATTTTGGGGGGTTTTTTTCGTAAAAATACAAAAACCAACTACTAAAATTTTAAAATTTTCAAAGATTTTTTGGAAAAAAATTTGGATTTTTCCATAAATTTCAATTTTTTCTTCTAATTATTTAATGATTTTTGAAACCACTTCCTAATTTTCTAATTATCACTTCTTTTACTTATATATTGAATTTTGAAACTACCCATTGATTTTCTAATTATAGGTATTTTGGTTTCATTTAATGTATTTAATACATTTATTTATTTGCACATTATTTTTTTCACATATTCAATATACCCTCAAAATTCATTATATATTTCATTTATCCTCAAAATTTTTACGTTTTTCTTTGCACAACAAAATATTTCTTAAAATCAAGAAACGGAAATTAACTTGAAAAACGTAATCCCAATCCTTGATTTTAGCAGTGACATAACTCCACCTTATTCAGTTATTAGCTTCCCACACCGATTGTTGTAATGAGCAAGCAAAATGAGCGAAGCTTTCGCATCAGACCCACCATCGAGCAATCTAGTGTAGATCGTGGCAATTTGCTCTCAGATTAGGTACAAAATTGGTTCATTTACAACAATAGGTGGGAGTCTTAAATATCCGTCGGACGCGATGGAGACACGGAGGAGCCAAGAGACATCCACGCCACGGTGGAATTTCTTGAACGCGATCGTAGGGAATTATGATAAACAAAATTCAAAATGCATCATTATGCTCATCAAATGTTCATAAATTCAATGAATGAAAGTTTTTTTTTTAATTTGAGGGGGGCAAGCTACAAATTTAAAGGGAGCAATATGGAAAATATAAATATCTTAGTGAGTTTTTTTTAAATAAGGGGGGCAATTGACCCCCCCCCCCCCTTAACCAAAGGGTAGATCCGCCCCTGATGGATACTTATTTTTATGACAACATCTTTCTCAATTAACGTGAGCGGCTCACCACAAGGTTTTTTTGAAGGTATTGCACATGATTCGCCAAGGGTATCCAGTCTTCCATCTTCTTGATCCTTGTCTACAGCGGATGAGCTCCATCAAGTCTTCACCTACAAACAGAGAGTATATATGTATATGTTTAAATGTTGGTCTCACAAATGATTGCAACATCTCGGAGACTAACTACAAACAAAGAGTCTTCACCTAGAAGACAACAAACCCGTTGATAGATAGACAATATCACAATTTAAATCAACAATATTGCATGCATCAATCAAATACTAGAATTTCAATTTGAACCGTGATTCAAAAATCAAAACACTTTTGGTGTGGCTTAAAACAATATTGGCATGTGTTTAGGATAACTCTTTCTCTTTAGTCAATCTCACACCAGATTGACATTTTTGTAACAACCTCCAAAACATTAACACTTTTGAGTTGTAACAGTCTACCAAACAATTTTACACACAAACAAAGCGACACAATAATTTTATCACCACGAAGAGTATGATGCTACAAGTGATATTATTCATGGTGATCCAATTTATTATAACACTTTTTGTGTAATCGTTTTTCATTTTTACTAAATTTAGTGTTGACTTGAAATTGTTTAGTGGAATGTTACAGCTCAAAAGTGTTACTGTTTTAGAAGTTGTTACAAATATACCAATTGGGTGTAATGATAGAAAAATATATAACTTTGAGCGCTTGAAAAAAAGAATATGAAAACATTAATTGAATTCAAATATGAATCACAAGACATCTGACACACTTCGTTGATTCATGACATAACCAACCAACAATGTTTATTTAATATATGAAAATGGAAAGATATCACTCAAGACCATTTATCCTCCCATAGGGATCACCCACACCCTAAGGTGTAGTTTAGCTACTCGTGATAGATCTTGAGTCACTTATGATTTTAAACATAACTACTAAAACAACTAAGAGAAATTAAAATCTTACAAGATCTTAAACTCACAGTCTACTTCTTTCTCTCCTCCAAAAGTATGTCTCCAATGAACCCTTGCGGGACCTTTTAGATTGTTTCCCTTCGAGACTGACCCCGTGGAGGACATAAATGATGTCAAGAGTTTCTTTTTGAATCTCTTTGACAGCGTATGCTTTTTCTTTTGCTCGTCCCTGCCTCTTGTCTGAGCCTAGGAACTCCTTGAGTTTGTCTTTTCTGATCCATTACTCGACCTCTCTTATGAGGTTTCTGCAATCCTCAGTATCGTGTCTGCCTTCCTTGTGGTAGGCGCAGTATTGGTTGTTATCGCGCCGAACAGGGTCTCCTTGCTACTTAGGCGGCCATTTCATTTATTCTCAATCCTTGATGGAATCAAGGATGTTGGATAGGCTGGTGTTGAGAGGGATGGCATATTTGGACCCGACATAATTAGAGGCCTTGTCCTGCCTTGTGTGGCCCGAGTCGATCTTCCTCTTGTGTCCCGTCGTCATTTTCTTTCTTTTTTCCCCTTTTTTGTCCCTAGGGACAGAGGGTTTATTTTTTCTGACTTAGCTTCCCTATTGGCGGCCAACATCTCGTCTAGAGTGATATATCTCTGGGCATCCCTTAGTGGTTTTGCCATATTGGTTGAGGGGTTCAGAGTAAGGAAGTCGTAAAACTTGCCTCTTTCCCGACTCGAAGTGAAAGCTGTGACAACAGTGTCATCACTACAGCCGACGATGAGGGTCAACTCATCATTGAAACGAGTTGCGTACTCCCTCAATGTCTAGTTCTATTTTTGCTTTAGGGTCAACAGATAATGCAGACCCTTCCCAATTCGTTGGTCGCCCACGAAGCGTATGAGGAACATCGCCGCCAATGTCCGAAATGAATGAATTGACTTCGGAGGAAGTTGTGGAACCAAGTCAACGCTGACATTTTCAGGCTGGCAGGGAACAATTGACACATTATCGCATCAGACTCCTTGAGTGCCACAATATGATGGAAGTAGCACAAGTAATCGGAAGTTTCCTATCCCAACGTAAAACTCCAGCTTCGGTGGCGTTTACTTATTCAGTAGTGGTTCGTCCGTGATATGATCCATGAACAGAGGGGTCGTGAGATTAAATAGTACGTGTGGGTTTGTGGCCCCGTTTGTATGGGGTTGTGCGAGATGTGCCTGTTGGCTCTGGATGCCGAGTCTCTATTAGCCGCTCATCCACCTTTGGTCCACTGAGAAGCTGTTGAGGCAACACGACTCTCCTAACACATGTTTTTGGAGCTCTATGGGGACCGGGTGCCTCCAACGCTTATGACATTTTTCTGCATTTGGGTTGACAATAGATCCACCCATTGGGTCCGTCGTGGTTGCCACCGACGTGGGGTTTGAGAGGGTTCATCTCGCAGTGGTGGCGACGCCGGAGTGGGTGATGCTCTGCCGGTTTGAGTGTTTGAGGGTTCTGCAGCATCTCTATTGTTGCGGGACCTCGTTGTCATCATATTTTTGGTTTTCTAGGAAAGGTGATATTACTGTTTCTTTTGAGGAACTCTATCGTTCCCCACGGACGACGCCAAACTGAGCCAAAGACCACCGTGTGGCGGCCGATGACATTCTGATGCTTAAGTTAGGTAATGCTTAGAAGAGGCTTAAAGCTGTAAATTGAGTTTTTGTAGCGTATCTTAACTCATCGACCTTATCTCTTTTTTATATTGTGAGAGTCCAAGTTCGGCTAGGCATTCAGTGGCGTAGTTTAAGGAAAGAGATCCTGTTGGAGATCCTTTCCTGTTTGGGAGCTGTCCATGTATAATAGTTTTCCTATGCAATTTGTGCTCCTAGATCTACGGAAAAAGTTTTAATTTTTTAGTGTTGTCCGTGCAAGGAAGTTTCTTTGCCCGACCTATATTTTAGTATTTGTTTCCTAGTCGGATTCGATGTATTGTTGGCCTGCCTATCTTGGGTCAATCTTCCATATACTTGCCTTATCAGGGCTTACGAGTCTTGAGCTTGACCACGTGACATATGAGTTTATTAAGACACTGCAATTCGAATCAAACGTTATGAAATTTGACAATAATGGACTTAATGTTATCCGAGTCTCGCTGGATTGAGCATGCAATCGGACCTGCTTTGTTTCTTGACGAGATTATCATGACACATGTACGATGCTGATAAGATTACGGTTAATTGTATCATCAAAAGATATTCCACATGATTCACCAAGGGTATTTAGTCTTCCATCTTCTTGATCCTTGTGTATAGCGAATGAGCTTCATCAAGTCTTAACCCAGAAGCAGAGAGTATATACGTTTAAATATTGGTCTCACAATGGCTGAAACATCTCGAAGACTAACTACAAACAGGGATTCTTCACCTAGAAGCGAACAAGTTTATAAATAGACAATATAACAATTTATATCAACCATATTGCACGCGTCAATCAAACACTGGAATTTCAGCTTGAACCATGATTCAAAAATCAAAACACTTTTTTTGGTGTGGGGTTGCTTTAAACAATATTGGTATGTGTTTAGGATAACTCTTTCTCTTTAGCCAATCTCATACTCGAATCTTGATCGAATAAAAGAACAAAGTTCGGTAGCCGTCAAACACCCTCCTGTATTGTCCATCATCTAACAACCCATTTTTTCAACATCAAAACCCATATCATGTGGCCTTAAACATTATAATATTATCTTCTCCGACACACATCCCCCTCTTTCTCTCTCTCCACTCTCTTCACTCCAAAAAGCCACCAAAAAAACCCCAATCTCGAAAACCACATAGTACACTCCACTCCGAATCCAAACGGTCGCTCAGATCTCTCTCTCCTCTCTCATTCCCCTATTTCATACCTTTTTTATTGGTTTTTTTTGTTGCTTTTCTCTCTCTGACATTTCATCAAACACTCTCTCTTTATCATCACTCCATCATCACCACCAATCACACCATGATTCACCCAATCACCACCCACCTACACCACCACTATTAACGAGATCCGCCGAGGATGCTCGGTGGCGGAGGAGAGGTGTCTAGCAGTAGTAAATGCACCAGAGGAGGAGGTGCAGCGGGTTAACAACAAATGCTGGTTCCCGGGGATCTAGGGTTTCTGGGCCTGGTCCTGGTGTTCGTCGTTCTGTTTTTGTGCGGTCCGGTTGTCAGCTTTCTTATTCAGTGGAGATGGAAGGTCGTGGAGGAGAGGAAGGAGGAGATCACGAGGTTAGTGGCGATGGCGTCCGAAGAGGCACAAAGGGCTGAGCTCGAATCCGCCAATGCTGTGGAATGTGTTGGGGCATTTGGGGGTGCCAGAGGGTTTCAGTGTGCTATGTGTTATTGCCCTACTACTACTAGGTGTTCCAGATGCAAGGTCGTACGATACTGGTTAGTTCATTTCAAGTTTCTGTTTTTACTGTGAAATTGAGTGTTTTTTTTGGGGAGGGGGGTTTGTTATGGGTTTTCTTGTTTTGTTTAAATTGGGGTTGTAATTGCTTTGATGGGTTTGCTTGAACTAGTTATGATTCACTGTGGATGAATTTTGTGAATGGAATGAAAATGTGCAACACTGGTTTAAGAGTTAGAAGAAACAAATGTATGAGGTAAATTTCAAAATAAAGTTAAGTGGTAACATGCAAATAAGAGATTAGGTGATAGTTTTTTCATTAATATGAACAAATTGATGAATGGGTGTTTTCTTTGTTGCGGGTGATCTATTCACCATCTAGATCAGGTCCACAATAAACTTGTTCATCACGAAATCTAAATACGTTTTTCAAGTTAAGGCAACTGGCCGAGCTGGGTGCATAGCATCATGGGCAGGCTTGGCCTTTGTAGGAATTTTGGAAAGCTCAATATGTGCATCACTCACCACCCTGGATCTCTTGATGGTTCTGCATGAACATTATAACCCACGGAATAAGACATCCTTCAAGCTCAAGTCAAGGCCTGAATTTTCATGGAGAGATGTGATGGAGTCAAAGAGTGTGAGAAACTTACCCAGTATCCAAAATCAAAGCTTTTAGGGCTTCAATCAATTTAAATCAAAGAAGAAGGAGGCTGGTCAATTTGTTGGAGAAAAGATAGCTGTGGGTGGCTGCTGGCTGGTCAATTTTGATTGACCCCAAATATGAGGTTGGCGGTTGGTCATCTGGTCGGAGAAGGGGAAGGTGGTCGATTGGCGGTCGGAGGTTGCGCTGACTTTAGAGTGCAGTCACAACTGTGTTTTGAGTTTGGTTGGGTCGAGGCCATCTAAGGCAATTTTGTATGGGTTTCGGTTTGTCCAGTCTATTGACTATCTTTTATTTTTGAAAAAAGTTATGGTCAAAAGCGAGTTGCCTAGGCTTGCCTAGATATCGTATAGCCTGCCCGGGTGAGCTCTTTGACCACAGCCTCTTGGCTTACGCCTTGGCTAGCCTACATAGTGAGGTGGATTTCTGTCCGTTGCGCGAAGCGTCTCCCGAGACTACATGATCTGAAAGTTTTAATATGAATCAACCCAGTGAGATTTTCGATTTAAACATAGTTCGACACTGATTTTGTTGTAAGTTTTTGACTGGTTATTGTTGAAGATGAGTTAGGCATATTAGTAATTTAGTAGTATAAGGAAAGACTTGGTCTCTCAATTATTGGAAAATGTCAATGTAAACAGTCATCCTCTTGTAGTGTGACTTCCTCAGGCACTCTCTATTATGAATAGATGCCGTTTGTTTTGTTGATTAAAATAAAAATAAAATTATATAAAGCATGTGAATGGCAAGAAAGGAAGGGTGCTTGATGTGTTTCAAGACATGGCGGTGTGTCAGTGACATTCACAAGATTTTGAGAGTTTGTTCGGAGAGGCACAGTGACATTCACAAGATTCTGAGAGTTTGTTCGGAGAGGCACAATTATGCATTTGAATGCATGCTGGGTGTGAATTTCATGTGATGTTCGTTGCCTTCAAACTGAATGATTAGAATTTGTTTGGAATAGGATTAGGTTATATTTGGTTCCCAAGAATTCAATACTTGTAAATATAGGGTGTATGCATTGCATCCATAATCTCTCATGTGAGAGTTAAATTCTCTAGATTGTCACTGCATATGAGAATTGAATGACTTTTTGATTCGCGATTTGGGCAAAATTATAGATTTCAAATACACCAATTCTTATGGTATTTCATCAAGGAGAGACCTTGATGATTGAGAACTTAAATGGCCAACCTGAAACATCACAAACGTCACAATTTGATTTGGTTAAAAGATGTGCCTCCAAGATAGGTACGGATGAAATCTAAGATCCGAGCTGAGTTCAAATCCAATTAGGCGGATATGGTTTCTATAATTTATCTGAATAGGAAAACATGTCAGATACGATCTGTGAAAGTTGATCTGGCTCAGTAAAAATTCATCCGGATCCAAATATATCCGAATTTTAAAAATAATATGTAGCTTTTAATAATAGTTAATTTTGCAAAAGAATAAAACATAATGATAATTACAAACACAAAAAGAAAACCCCACCTTTTTGTTAATGTTTTGAAGGTGCTAAAGTTGTACTTGTATGGAAAATGCATTAGAGTTTTATGTTGTTGTACACATTCACCTTGGTTGATGTGGTTATTCTCATTTGAGTTTTAATTCGCCAATTTTATACACTACAATGTTCTATTTTCTTTGTTTAAAGAGTTATGTTTACACTTTTGTTTCAATGACTTTTTATATAAAGTAAGTAGTCTATTTTTCTTTTTTGATTGAAAAATATTCTAACTTAAAGTGTGCTCAAGAGATCAAGGTGTACGAGATTTATTAAACCAATCCAAATTTGATCTGCCCCGAAAAATCATACCCGATCCGAAAAGGTAATTTGGATTGATCCGGTTGGATACAGTTAACCATTTTCCTTGGATATGGTATGAGGTTTTATGATCCAGTCAGATCTGAACCTATATCAAATCATTCGGATCTGAATACGGATGCCTTTGTATCTGCACAAGTGTGACCCATTTGCTGCGTTACTTCAAAAATTTGTTTCCTCTTATGGACATGCTTGAATGAGAGAACACTCACTGTTGACAATATAAACAAAAGGGGGATAGACCTCCCCAGTAGGTGGTGTGCTTGGTGTGGGCAGGCTCAAGAAACAACTGATCATTCTGCTCTCATGTGGGTCAGCTGAAAGCGTCTCGAGGAAGTGCTGTTCGAAGTTTAAGATTAATGCACACACTCCTATTTTTATTTTGGAATGGGCTGGACTTTGGATTGCTGCCAGTGGAGTGAAAACAAACTTATCTTAGATAGGAACGTGCGGTTGACAAAAAATCATTCATACTTTTGTTTGAGTTATGTGTTGGAATATAAAAGAGCGAGATTTTTAGGGAGTTGTTAAAGATGTAAATACTTGGTGGACAAATGTTAAAGTTACTTTGTAGGTATGGTGATTTACATGGGGCATATTTAAAGATTTTCATTTCTCCTTGTTCATGTTTGACTGAGGAGACATTGTGAACAATGGGAATACTTGTTGTATACTTTTTGCACCATGGTTTAAAAAAATGTTGTGAGGCTTATGGTTAACAAACTGCGGCTTACACCTCATAAGTATTTCAAGAATTGATTAAATTAGTATCTATTTATCGAAATGATTATTACTAAATCATACACTGATTGAGTGAGGCGTGAGGCTTATGCCTCATGAAAGACTCACGCCTCAGTTTCCAATTAGGATTTTTAAACCTTGTTTACACTAGCTGTTTGACTTTATTTTCACTACTAGGACTTTTTTTTTGCGGAAAAATAAAAAAATTGTGATTTAGGCACAAAATAATCCCATGCCTATAACCTCTGTAAATGTTCATTTGTCCCACCCCCTCCTCATATTATCTGGAAATAAACATACCTTTAGTTTCATGTGAATGCCACGTAGGGCTTGGAGTTTGAAGCGATAGATAAAGTATGTATACCACACCCATGGATATCCTCAAATCCATCTTTTATGCGGAATGGCATTTATAGTCTACATGCCATCATCGCCTTAAGTTGCTGCTAGCACAAAATAGTACTTTTTTCAAAATAGCTATGTGTATCATATTACCATCATAACATTAACTTTATTTTTCTCCATGTTCTTTGCCAACCTTTATCTGCCACATGTCTACTTTAGTCACATCCCCCTAGACATCTTAAAATTGTATCTACTGCAGGTGCCTTTGAAATTTTGTACGCTATCAAACTTCATGCTTACTCCCTGTAGAAATTACCCTTTTCAGGTGAACTCCATAGTCCATAGAATCTTTGCCTTCAAGGTTCCACTCAGTGGATTTCTGATTTTGCACTCAGAGGCTCTAAAACCATATTTAAGTTGTCTAAGTCTTGCATTTTCTTGTGGACGATTGCTAATATGCAGCATATCAAGGATGCACGGACTCGGACTCGGACACAAACTCGGATACGACACGGCGACTCGGTAATTTTCAAAAAAATAGGACTCGGCGACACGGTCAAATTTTTTTTTTGTAACTCATATGAACATAAAATTATAAATAATAATAGTGAACAATCCATACATATCAATAAAACATTCATTCATTCAAAATTTCAAATGCATCATAAAGTCAAGCTCAAGTCATACTCATAAAACATAAGCATTTGAGAATGTAAAAACTCATTATTTGCAATATTGATTCACTGATTGAAATACTCATTTTTTGCTAATGCTAATCTACTTTTTTTATTCTTTGCAGTTAAAGTACAAAAATCACAAAAATCAGCAGAAATTAGAAAATCAGCATAAAAGAAAATAAACACAATACTCATTGTTTTATTCTAGTAGTTGGAAGAACACACATCTTCAAATATCAGAGACACAGAGAGTCTCATATTCATGAAATCAGAATATGGAAGAAGTAGAAAAAACTTTGAGGATGTGTGTTCAATCAGACTTGAATTAGAGCAGAACAAAATCAGGATGTGTGTTGCAATATCAGCACAATACTCATTCAAAAAAGAAAAAAAATCAAAGCAGAAAAGAAAATCAAAGATGAATCAGAGAAGAAATCCGAGAAGAGAATGATGCATAGACTGATAGAAGAAAACCACAGAAAAAAAAAACGAAAAAAGAAAGGTACCTGCTGAGGACGAGATCGTCTCCTTCCTGCGAGCTCCCTCTCTCTCTAGCTCCGTCCAGCGACCACCCTCGATCTATCTCTCTGTCTCTGGCTTGATCTCTCTCTCACTGGATCGATCTCTCTCCCCAGGTTTTGCATACACACATACATCTCAGAAGAGTCTTGATCGACAGTCTGGAGAAGATCTCCATAAGGATGTTCTCAGAAAGCAGAGAAAGTTCCATGGCACGAAGATCTCACCTTGAATTTGCAAGTTCTGAGGATGAAATGAAACTCAAGTCGAAATCGACCGAAATCGATCGAACCCTCTTTGTCGAAATCGATCGAACCCTCTCTGTTGATCGAACCCTCTCTCTCTCCCTCTCTGTCGAAATCGACCGAAATCGATCGACCCTTCTGTCGATCGAACCCTCTCTCTCCCTCTTTGTCGAAATCGACCGAAATCGATTGAACCCTCGAGTCGACTCCCTCTCTGTCTTTGTTCTCTCTGCTTTCTCTGCTCTCTGCTATCTGATTAGGGTTTGTGGAAGGGAGGAACCGAACGATCGAAGAGGAGGGATTATTTGCACCCAACCGAGTTTGACCGAGGTCAGCGAATTTTGACCGTTGACCACGTGTCCAATATGTGTCGGGCGCGAATCCGTGTCCGACACGTATTTGACTCGTGACTCGAAGGTTTTCCGAAGAGTCGGTGCATCCTTGCAGCGCATAGACCATGAGGATCAAATAGGAATCAGACTGAGAGTGATTAATTAATAAATGCTAATATAACGACGAATAAAGAGTATGCAACCTATATGCTTATTGGGGTTTGAATGAGATCATTGGATTTATTTGTTTATATGTTATTTGTTGGTGTGTGTATGATATTTTCTTCGTGTTTGATTGTCAGTTTTAGTTTGTTGTGTGTGGTTGTGTGCTAATAACTTCATTCCTTCTTTAAGGTGTGGGTCTTACCTTGCGCTTTACACCTTTGGTGCCAGGAGCCTTATATTAGCCTTCACCCTTAACTAGCCTGTTCACATTATAAGAAAAAAAGAAAAAAAGAACAATGAAACTGTTATTTTCTGGCTTACTGCAGGTTTCTTCGAAGAGTATGTCTTTTTAGTATTCATTTCTGAGTTTGAATTTGTTGCAGCTCTGGTAAATGTCAAATTATTCATTGGAGAAAAGGGCACAAGGAAGAATGTCGTCCTCCAAGCACCACTATCTGGTCGAATGCTAGGGAAAGGGACTTCGATCAAGAGGTGTCACTGCAAGAAGGACAACATCAGTTTCATGCTATGGATTTGGAGAACGAGGGAGGTGATTGGTATCCTGAACCTATTGAAACATTTTCCGAGACATCTTTTCCGTCAGAATTTAGTAACCCATCTCTATCTACTGGGAAGGAAGTTGACACTTTTGTCACTACTAATGAATCACTACTTGATGGTCACGTTATTCCATGCACCCTCAAGAAATCCAAGAGATCTCTGTTAAATACTGCTGCCCCTTATGTGGTTGAAACCACCTATGATATTTATGACACTAGTTCACCTCCTTCAGAGTTTACTGGTTCGGTTTCCTCTGTAGATACTATTCCTTTTTCAAGCAATTTAAAATCAAAAACACCAAGACGCAAACCTAGGGCCAATGACTGTGGACCAGGTAGTTCTTCAGGCTCCAGCATCAATGACCTTGAAGATTGTACAGTTTCTGAGTCCATGCACTCTTCCAATTTCAGGGACTTATTTCCTGACACAATTGTTTTCAAAAATGGTGTTTGTGACAATTCTGAGACAATTGATGGTGCTGATGACATTTTATATGATTCTGGATCTCGTCTGCGTGTTCCATTTAACGGGTCTCAGTGTTCTTCTACTTCTTCTCTTCCACCATTGAGACCCCAAATACATGAATATGATGATGCATATCCCACAAATTTCGAGAATGAAATGACTAGCAGTGGAGTTGCACCATCCAACCACATAGTTCCTCCTGCATTTGCTGCCAAGAATTTGCCAGTGAGGCGCTCGGGACATCCAGCTGCTACAGATAATCACCACAGCAATGCTTCACAGCCATCCAAGTCGAAAGGAAGAAGAGCATTGTCATCTACTGCTTCCGAGGATCATCCATGTTCTAGCAACAGACGGCATTCTGTTTCAAGTCCTAAGTTGTTTAATTCTTCTGAGATAGCAAGTTCTTTATCAAATCCTAGTAATAGCCTGAAGACAACAGTTCAAAAGTTGTTCAGCAGTTTAGAGTCCCTAAACTTTCAAAACACTACTCAAATGGGGTTGGATGTGAAGCTACTGGAAAAATGAATTACAAGGTCTCACTTCAGCTCATGTATATTGTTTGTTACTAAAGCAGTTGTTTTCAGGCTCCTGGACTGTAACTGGTAACTGGTTTACTTTCTATTTTGTTAGCTAAAACCTCCATTTTTGTTTTTCAGATGCTCTTCCCATATGAGCTATTCATAACGCTTTGCAACTGGGAAAAGATGGACCTACATCCTTGTGGATTTACGAACTGTGGCAACACGTAATGCATTCTTCTCCTGCTGATATCTATCTACTCATTAGTATAATTATTATATTGTAACTTCTCGGTCGCCATTGTAAATACCCTCTTCGTTCTGCTTACCCTTTTTTTTTCAAAATTTTATTTTCTGCAGTTGTTATGCCAATGCTGTGCTCCAGTGCCTGGCATTTACTAAGCCTCTTACTGCTTATCTTCTTCAAGGGATGCATTCGAAAGCATGCAAGTTTTCTTTTTCCTTGACTTCTGTGCCAGCTAACTTTGTTGTTTGACTATATCTTGAAAAACTGTCTTATTATATGTCACTTTTTGGTCTTCAGGCACAAGAAGGGAATGGTGCTTCACCTGTGAATTTGAGGGTCTAATTCTGAATGCAAGCAAAGGTGTTTCTCCCTTGTCTCCGATTGGGATAGTCTCCAAGATACAAAGCATGGGAAGTAATCTTAGTCATGGTAAAGAAGAAGATGCCCATGAATTTTTGAGGTAAGCTGACTGTAATTTCTGGATGGAATTTTGATCTTTTGATTGTCCTTGCAAATAATGTTGTGTTTCTTGTTAAACAGATCTTTCAGTTTTGAGCGCCATCCCTTGTTTGAACAAATTTTTTTTTTCCAGAGTCAACACAATTAAAGTTTGATTTTCATAAAAAAAAAACTCTTAAGCAATTTGCTTTTGGTCCTACTCCTAATTGTAGTCATGTCACGTGATTGCATTTGTGTTTTTCATTGTATGATGATTGAACAAAAAGGTTTTTTTTTTTTTTTTTTTGAATGCACATACCATCTCCTAGTTACTGTTAGATTTTGGCAGGTGTGCCATTGATAGTATGCAGTCTGTTTGCCTGAAAGAAGCTGGGGTAAATGCATTGAACCCATTGGCTGAAGAAACAACTCTCATAGGCCTTATTTTTGGTGGTTACCTTAGATCCAAGGTATTACAAACCCCAACCCTTCCTGATATATGAGATAAGCTTCATATCATTAGAAGGTAACTGGGATCAGCTTGGTGACTGAAAATTTGCAGATAAAGTGCATGAAGTGCCATGGAAAATCTGAGCAACATGAGCGAATGATGGATCTTACTGTTGAGATACAGGGGGACATTGTGACTCTGGAAGAGGCACTTGGACGATTTACAGCGACCGAAATCTTAGATGGGGAGAACAAGTACCAGTGTAGCAGGTTGGTGTATGTTGTGGTTAATTTTACACTTCTTTATTTCATTGGTTTTCTTTAATTTAAATCTAGCTTCTCCCTTGCTACATTATCTGTTTCTCTTAGTAGCTTTTTCTTTTTTTTGAGTCAAACACACAAGAAAAAGTTCTTTATTTTATTGGTTTTCCTTAAATCTAGCTTCTCCCCTCGCTAGCTGCTTCATTTTCTCTTAGTAGCTTACTTTTTTTAAGTCAAAGCTAGAAAATTTTCAAATTGGTTAGGGTGGATTTCTGAGACACCCAAAGTGAAATTGGAAAAGCTTTACATATTATTTATGATTTTAGGGAATTTTAGAAATTATGTTTAGTTGTTACAGAATTTTTAATTTCAAGTTTTAGTTTCCTAATTTGTTTAATTTGATTTTGGGTGGATTTTTCATTTTTCGAAATTTCCAAATCTAAATTTAATTTATATTGGCCAAGCGGCAATGAGGTAAATAAAAAGTCGTTTCGTACAGAATGTCTTCTCCTTCGTGTCATTTCTTTGGTGATAGAGTTGCCGAAGAAAAATTGTGTTATAGCCTTAAACCCTTGCATGTGATTGTTGGTGATCATCTTTGTTATCATCTCCGCTGCATTCCATCATTGGACATTGGACGATGACCAAGTCCAAGGGATATCTTGTGGGACATTTCACTTTAGTGCACTGTGACCTTTTATGATAAAACCCCACACCCAAGCCCAAGCCCAAGCCCAAGCCAACCCATCAAGTGGTTAGGTTGGGGGAATGTAAGGTTCCCCCAACACTCTTTCCTTTATATTAGGAATTAATGCTAAGAATGGTATTACTCAACTTCATGGAAAACTGAGCATTGGTTTTGCATGGGTTCAAGACCTCCATATTTGATATTTGATTGTGCCAGATGCCAGATCAGCTTCCTCTTGATTGGCCTAATGTTTAGCATTGGAATTCCTTTCTTTCCTAATTGTTGTTCTTTCCACTGTTTATTTCTCTTCTCACCTTTTCAGATGTAAATCTTACGAGAGAGCCAAAAAGAAGTTGACAGTGTTGGAGGCTCCAAATGTTCTCACCATTGCTTTTAAACGGTTTCAGGTATTGTATTACTACAAAACAACTGATACAAACAACAGCTATACTCTTATTTTTCAATTCGGTCTTAATGTCTCTTAATCTATGGATTTATAGTCTGGCAAATTTGGAAAGCTCAACAAATCTGTAAGATTTCCAGAGACGCTGAATCTGGCTCCGTATATGAGTGTGAAAAGTGAAAAATCCCCTTTATACAAGCTTTATGCTGTGGTTGTTCACTTGGATGTTATGAATTCTGCCTTTTCTGGTCACTATGTGTGCTATGTTAAGAATATCCAAGGGAAATGGTTCAAGGCTGATGATAGCAGGGTAAGTTTTTAAAACATAAATCTTCTAAACTTGTTTTTGGTTGAGTTTGATGTTGAGCACTGATAGTTGACTCCCTTTACTGTTTGGGCCCATCCCTTTTCCTGGATGGCAGTGCACCTAGGTCATTGGTTGACATTCTTTAGTCTTGTCAACCCTTGTTTCCCTCTGTCCGGGGATCATATTACTCTATTGAAACTATGAATTTTACATAGTATGTGAGATATTGCTGGTTATGGATGTATAGGTTAGACCGGTGGAGCTTGATAGCGTATTATCAAAAGGGGCATATATGCTCCTATATTCAAGGTAACTGATTGACAATTTTGATATTCGTTACAGTTCCTACTCTTTATAATGCTCCATATAAACATATTTACTTGCATCTATTTAGGTGCTCGCCTCAGGCCCCAGGTCTTGTGCGAAATGTAAACATGTTAAGTGGTATCAAAAGTATGCGGGAAAAGTCTACCGAAGCCATTTCTAACAGCTACAACAGGAAGAATGCTACTTCCAGTGAAAGGCCCGGCTCAAATGCAGTTCCGAGTTATGACCATTCGACTCAAAGGGTTGAAAATTACTCCCATTGGAAGCCTCTCGATGGGCTTTCTGCCTTTGAATCCTTGGACTCCTACCGAAGGTATCACCCAGTGGGTAGGATTCCCAGGGTAAACTCATTGAGTGATAATTCTTCCTTGTTCAGCTGTTCCGATGAAGCTTCCTGCAGTACCGAAAGCACCAGAGACTCGGTCAGCACAGACGACTTCTCTGAGTATGTATTTGGCGACTCACAGTGTTGTTGGAACAGTCCAATGAGGATCCCAGATGACACTTGTGGACATGCATTGCATTCCAGGGAATCGAGAAGGTATCCTTCACCATACAATATAGAACAGGTGGTTGACGAAAACCCTCATTTTTTGTTTTCCGACAGAGCTAATTATGGTAGAAAGTTGAAAAACCCTACCAGTAGAATAGGTAGTAGTAGTAGCGAGACTAACTCGGATCAATTAGGATGGGGTGACCCTTTTGATATGAAGTCTGGTGTATCATTGAGAAGATCTACATGGGAAAGAGCTGCTCAAACATTTTATTAGGTTTGAGCTGTGAAGAAAAATAAGTGCTGTATTTATCTGTACTATATGTGTTATTATTTTTTTTTTGGTTAAAATCTGTACTATATGTGCTGATCTAATGAAAAGAGTCGGCCGTCATTTTACCTTGTGTACGTATTTCTGCAGTATTTATTAATGTCCACAATAATAAAATGGCAATGATTAAATGACACCATCATTTTTGTTGAAGGATATGTTTTTGGGATACCACAACCCCTTTGAAAGGCACTACCTCAGATGAATGATACCATCAATATAAAAAAAAAAAAAAATCTTAACCGTCTCTCTTACTCTTTCCATCAAGTATCACTATCACCCTGCCATCGTCACCTTTGGTTGCACCAACTCTCCCCTCCACTGCTTGCTTCACTTAGTCATTGTCGGATGTCACTCTAGTCCTTGTCTGCTTCTTCTCTTTTTTTTCCTACTCTCACTCGTAGGTTCTCCACTCTTCCCCTTAAGACTAGCAGTCTATGTTCATTAACGTGTATTTTCAAATTAGATAATCAAAATGCCCTTGATAAATAAAAACTTAAACTAAATGTTTCGTATCTCGAACATCTCATTTCGATGAAAATCGTAAAACCAATTTGAAATCAAATTGTATCTCGAGGAAAATCCAACTGTTATTAAAAAATTGTATCTCAAACATCTCACTCAAAGAAACTCGTTGGATCAAATTGATATCACAAACACATCTTAATGAAAATAGTGTGACCCAAATTAAATCGTAATTGTTGGATCAAAAAATAGTGCCACCCTCTCACTCCTTGTTTAGCGACGTTCAAAATAGCTCGAGATATCAAAGGAGATTGAAAGGGTCCTTTCTTTGGGATGGATTACTAACACCCCAAACCATCTAATGCACAAGAGTAATTCTAGACAGCCCGAGTAGACTGCCTGGGGGGCTCAAAGATAATTTTGCCCCATCTCTTTAAACACCTTTTTGAAAAAGGTGATTAAAAAGGGGGGCAAAATTGTCTTTTCACCCCCGCAGCAATCAGGCAGCAGATCCCCAAGCTGTCTAGAATTTGAGAATGCACAAATGTTGTTCCTGGCTCAATAGGATGGATGATTATAAAATTTGATCAAGATTCAAGAGAAAATTTACATTATAATATCAATCTGATAGAAATAATAAAATGGGGTTTGGGGGTTTCACATTGGAGAGAGTTTTGTTCCATATAGTGAGCTTAATGTCATTCTTGAGGAATTGAGTGCCATTGCCTTCCCCATTATCCCCAACCCTAAGAACCCAATCTCCATCCTCACTTTTGTCAGAGTGAAAATAAAAATAAAAATGGATGAGTTGTTTAGTTTAACAGGAATTCTAAATGTCGAGGAAGCCAGCGAGGGAGGGAGTGAGGGAAGGAGGGGACCATCCATCTCTTTTGGAATGTGTGCATAAAAAATGATTGCACACATCCCAAGAGGAATAGACGGTCCCCTCCTTCCCTCTCTCCCTCCCTTGTTGATTTCCTCGCTGGCTTCCTCGACAGGTAGAAACTCTCTTAAAGGATTCATTTAAAACAATTGAAAGACACCCAATATCCAATGGCAATGCCCATTATCTATTGGCTATTGGGTGTGATAAATATCCAAACAATTATTCCTAATCCATTTATTTTGTAACAAGATTGAATATTCTAGGGCGTTATTATTATTTTGTACAAATGTAAACCCGCCCGATTTGAACTCTAAGCATGTTAATAGTGTTCTTCAAGGTTTGTTAATGGAGTATTCTCTGCAGGAATTCAAAATCTCTTCAAGAACTCAAAATCTTTTTAATAACTCGATATCTCCTCAAGAACTCAAGATCTCATCTCTCTCAACTTAAAACATGTCAAAGAGCCTCCATTGGCGCTCTCCTGACATCAGGGGCCTGGCTATCTAGACGCACTCCACTTAAATAATGATGAAACAAATAAGGAATTTTTGTATGCATAACGTTCATCCTGCCCTTAACAGACATTTTGCTTTACTTACAGTGGACTATGTTAAGTTTGAAATGTTTTAAACTTGATATTTAATCTTTAATATTATTTAACATTTTAAATTCATAAAAAATGTATAAATAACGGTTATGATTAGTTCGCTTATAAATCTTGAGTTAAATCTCCCAAAATTTTAGTATTTACATATTATTGAAATTGTAAAATAAAATACAAAATGCCGAATATAGGCGCGTCGACACCCTACTTAATACTAACTACAACAAATCTTATTGCCTCATAGCATTTCCAAGGGATCCCCTAAAATTTCTCATATTTTAATTTTACTTCTACCTTTATTTATATTTGGGGCATCCATACAATCCCGTAAATCCTAAAGAATATTAAAATATTTCAACATTTTTAATTTGGAAAATTAAAAACAAAAACAATGATAAAAAAAATGAAAGATATATTTAAAATAAGGCAGTGACTATACCATACCACCATATCCTCTTTCTCACACCACCATTAAGTTTTTTGTTTTTTTATTTTATTTATTTTTGTTAACTTTCTCACAACACCTATATAAACAATAATCATCCATTTTTTCCCCTTACTATTCAAATTGACAATGGTTCATCCCTCTCCCATTCGAAATCTCTTCCCACACTCAAATCTTTTGCAAATCTCCTCTATCTCCCTAAAAAACTTTCAAAATTCATTCAAAGTCCAAACCCTTAAACCCAAATTCATTAAATATGCATAATTTAGTATAGTAGAGAAACCCAAACTCAAAACGAAAAAAACACAAAATAAGGTAACTTTCGACCAATTTAAACCTTCAATTGAGACTGATTCTCAACCTCATCAAAATACAAATATTGTATTACTCTTAGTTATCTAATAAACACAACTTGAATCACTTGAAAATGTTTTGAAATGAGCAAATTATGGTTATTTTACTAAAGTCCCGCAAATTTGTCTCGCAATGAAAACGAGATAATGTTCCTGACTTTCGTCCAACTTATGTGTTCGGTCGATACGATTCTCAAGTTAAACAAAACATAAATATTGTAGCACTCTTAGTTATCTAATAAACACAACTTGAATCACTTGAATTTCTTTTGAAATGAGCAAGTTATGGTCATTTTACTAAAGTCGCGCAATAAAAATGAAATAGTGTTACTGACTTTCAGCCAACTTATATACTTGATTGAGACGAATTCTCAAGTTGATCAAAACACAAAAGTTGTAGTACTCTTAATTATCTAATAAACACAACTTGAATCACTTGAAAATGTTATGAAATGAGCAAGTTATTGTCATTTACTAAAGTCGCGCAATCTGTCCAAAAAAATTTATGTTCGCAGAGTGCACTGCAAGGTATGCATTGCACAAAGCGAACAGTAAAAAGATTTTTTTGATCGCATTGTGCAATGCCTCGCAGTGCACCCTATGAACAAAAATGTTTTCGGACAGATTGCGCGGCTTTAGTAAAATGACTATAACTTGCTCGTTTAAAACAAATTTAAGTTATTCAAGTTGTGTTTATTAGATGACTCAGAGTACTACAACTTTTATGTTTTGATCAACTTGAGAATCGATATGTATCGAGCACATAAGTTGGAAAAAAATCAGGAACAATATCCCGTTTTATTGCGAGACAGATTTGCGCGACTTTAGTAAAATGACCTTAACTTGCTCATTTCAAAATATTTTCAAGTGATTCAAGTTGTGTTTATTAAATAACTAAGAGTACTACTATAATTGTGTTTTGATCAACTCGAGAATCAGTATTGAGAGCACATAAGTTGGCCGAAAGTAAGGAACATTATCTTGTTATCATTGCGACACAGATTTGCGCGACTTTAGTAAAATGACTATAACTTGCTAATTTCAAAACATTTTCTAGTGATTCAAGTTGTGTTTATTAGATAAATAAGATTAATACAATACTTGTTTTTTGATGAGGTTGAGAATCGGTCTCAATTGGTCGAAAGTTACCCTATTTTGCATTTTTTTTCATTTTGAGTTTGAGTTCTCTGTTATGTTAAGTTATGCATATTTATTGAGTTTGAATTTAAGGGTTTCAACTTTGAGAGTTTTCAAGGGAGATGGAGAAGATTTGAAAGAGATTTTGAAGAGATGGTGTGAGAAAGTATGATGGTTTTAGAAAGAAACGAGGTGGTGTGAGAGAGGAAATGGTGGTGTGGTGTAGTCGCTGCCTTAAAAAATTGATAAAAAGTTAAAATAGGGAATGTGCTTGGAGTGATGAAAAAGGCAACGACTACTCCACACCACCATAAGTGTTTTCTTACACCATTTTACTTTCCTACACTACTCTTTTTCACACCATCATACTTTCTCACACCACTTATGCAAACAAAAAACCAATATTTCCCTCCTCTTTGTTCAAATCGAAAATGCGATTACTTTATCCCCCATTCAAATTTCTTTCCTCTCCCTCAAAATCTTTTCATTCTCCGTTAAAATCGAAATGCTTAAAAATCGAACCCTAAATCACAACCTCCCCATAAATTTTCAGAAAAAAAAGTAATATAATGGAAACTTTAGACAAAAATTCATAAATATTTTCAATCACCAAAACAAAATAAACTTCAAATTTTTTTTTTTAGAAATCACAAAAAAAACTCTTGTTCGCTCGAGACAATGCGAAGTTTTAGCCATGATCTGGGTGAACAGTAAAAAAATTGCTGAAATTCTTGTTCGCCCATAACAATGCGAAGTTTTTGCAAAAACTTACATTGTTCTAGGCGAATAGAAAATTTCAGCAAATTGTTTCGGAAAGATTTGCTCAACTTTAGTAAAATGACCACAACTTTCTCATTTTAAAACATTTTCAAGTGATTCAAGTTGTATTTATTAGATAACTAAGAGTACTACAACTTTTGTGTTTCAACTTGAGAATCGGTCTCGATCCAGCAAATAAGTTGGCCGAAAGTTAGGAAGATTATTCCATTTCAATTGCTAGACATATTTGCGCAACTTTAGTAAAATGACCATAACTTGCTCATTTCAAAACACTTTCAAGTGATTCAAGTTGTGTTAATTAGATAACTAAGAGTATTACAATTTTTATGTTTTGATAAACTTGAGAATCGATATTGATCAAGCACATATATTGGCCAAAATTCAGGGACACTATCCCATTTTCATTGCAAAACATATGTGCACGACTTTAGTAAAATGACCATAATTTACTAATTTCAAAACATTTTTAAGTGATTCAAGTTGTGTTTATTAGATAATTTACTACAATTTTTTATGTGATGACGTTGAGAATTGATTTCGATCAAGCATATAAGTTGATCAAAACTTGCGCGAATTTAGTAAAATGACTATAACTTGCTCATTTCAAAACATTTTCAAGTAAGTGTTTATTAGATAAATCATAATACTACAATTTTCGTGTTTTAACGAGCTTGAAAATCAATCTCAATTGAGAGTTTAGATTGGTCAAAAGTTGCTCTATTTTGAATTTGGGTTTCTATATTAGGATATGTATATTTATTGGGGGTGCTAGTAAAAAAAAATGTTAGCTTGAGAAAACACTTTTTGTGGTGTAATCATTACCAATAAAAATATTAATTTTTTTTAAAATTTAGTTTTGGATTAAAATAAGGGATATTTAATCCCTATTTAAACATTCATATGCGAGATATGCTCTCCCAAGTCGCAACATATCGTATCATGAGTTCTATTGGGATGGCTTCGGTGGTTCGTAATGAACAAGAAGGCTTTCACCATAAAACGTGCAATGAGATGGAATCATCACTTCTGCAACAGTAAAGAGCCAGTTGATGGTTCGCCTTTCAGAGTTTTGACCTGAGTTTCGTAGAAGGATGAAGGATATGTGATGGTAGTACAGAAAGAAAACTAAAACAAGTTGATGGAGGTGAAAGGGATTCGTCAAAAGATGTGGGCTTCTCTCGTCTTTAGTCGATAAATGCATTGCAAAAGGAGAGAGAGTAAATGACAGTGGAGAGAAGCTTGCAGAACAACAAGTATTTGACTGAATCACAGACATTTGAGACCATTGACAAATTCCCAACACCAAGAAGTGGTCAAATCATACAGGGGTGTCTTTGCTAAAGGGGGTGTTTGTTTTGACGCTAAACAAGACTCAGAAGTTGGAATAAGAAGAAGCCATTCAAAAACTCATTTGGTCGACTTCAATAAGCTCATACAACGAACAAGAAAATATAAGGTACATGAGATGAAGGAATTGTGTAATTCATGCATTTATTTCTTTATAAAAACAGCCTGTTAATAGGCATTATATTAGAAGATAAAAACTAACCATCTTCTTTACATTTTAGATAGGTTTTTTTTACTGTTCATGAACAGTGTTATGAGTCTGTATGTCCTACGTGGCATTTTTATGTTATTGGCAGAAGTTAAGTGAAAAACAACAAAACCCGATGCTTTCCTCTCCCTCTCCTTTCCCCTCTCTTCCTCTACCCAAACCTCTCCCACCCAAACTGTCTCCTTTCTCGAAGCAGAGAAGAAGAAGGACCAAAGAAGAAGTCTTTACATCTCCTCTTTTTTTTTTTTTTTTTTTTTTTTTTTTCTAGGGTTTCTCTTTCAATTCTAGGGTTTCTCTTCTAACTTATCAAACCCTAACCCGATCTCCCGAAGACGGAGCCAGTTCCAAGCGCCGAAAGCACAGATCCTTCCAGGTAAGACCCTTCTTCTTCTTTAGATCTCCTCTTCTTATTCTTCTTCAGATCTGTTTTTCCTGCTTTCAGCAAAGCAAAACAGTTTTTATTTTTCTTCTTATTTTGTTGATCTCTTCTTCTTCTTATTTTTTGTTGATTTCATTCTTCGATTCGGTGATGATTTACGCAATTTTGAAATTATGCTTCGGTGATTTTTCAATTGCCTTGACATTTTGAAATCATTTTGTGAATGCTCTTTGCTTATTTTTATTTACTTATTTGCTTATTTTTGGTTTGGGTTATATCTTTGTAGGGGGGTTTGCTGTGAATCGGTTGCCTTCAAATGAGGAGGTTGAAGATGGGTTTGGTGTGTGCTCTCCAAACAGCACTATTTCATCTTGCCAGATGGATTTCTCGAACCTTTGGGTGTTGAAATGGATCCAGAGAGAGAGCTTCTTCTAGAGCAAGTAAGTGGAAAAACAGCTGAATCTCAAACTCTTCAAGGTGCCTTTTTTATTTGTTTTTTCAAACCTTCGTCAATCTCTTTTAACGGGTGTTTCAAATTTTGTATTTTCAGAACAAATTTGAAGCAAACAGAGGTGGACTGTGAGTACTTGAAGAACACTGACAGAGGAGAACAGGAGGTTGCAGAAGGAGGTACAAGAGCTGAGGTACGATTCAAATTCCTCTTTTATAATTTTTTGGTATTTCCAAATATATGTGATACTTTCTTATGTGAGATTTTTCCTATGTGGAGCATGAGATTTTGTTTTAACCGTTTTGGTTTATCGTTTGAATGTGTTTATTTTAACCGTGGAAGCATGAGCTTGATGACATTTTTGTTGTGTTGAGCATTGTGTTCAAGCTACTATTTCCTTGACTGAGCTCTTTGTCATATATCTGTTGACATCTCCTTACACTGTTGAACTTATCTCAAACATTGTGGTGGTTTTCAAATCTCTTTACTTTGTTGAAATTTACTCTTTGTACTCATTCATTGTAAGTGTTTTAAACATTGAAAGAAAAACCCAATTTCAATTATTCGATAATTCTGTTAAAGTACGATGTACTCTGTAGTAGTGCCAACGGCACGGGTATTACACTAGTTAATTAACAGGAGGACTAGAACCACTATCAACAATTAGGGATAACAGTGGGGCAGATTGGGACGGATTTAAACAAATCCATCTCCAATCCGTCAGGAATAACGGATTCCCAAATGTGCTCCGTCAATCTGTTTGTAATTTTAAGTAAAAATCATAATCGCCCCGTATGGATTGACGAATATATGTCCCGCTCCGCCAATTCATTTACGAGTTTGCGGTTCTACTGTTGGGTTGTTGGTGCCCTTTAAAGAGCAGCAAAGAAAAAGGCTGTAATGAAAGGAAAAAAAAACTTGAAATATTGAAATCACAAATCACAAATAGAGTACAAGTAATTTATCTTCCTTTCTTCCTTCCTTCATCAACAAAGATTTATGTTTCAATCGAATCGATGATGGTTCCGATCTTTTCGAGTTCGTCAAAATCAAAAGAACTCCAAATATCGAATCTTTCTTCCAAAAACCACTGTATAAGATGAAAGCTCTTCTTCAGACCGTCACCACCAAGCGATGCAACCAACGAACCATCGCCAATCGTCGCAAAGCTTCTAACGACTCTTCCGGACCAGATCACCAGATCAAATCAAAATTGATGAAATCCCCTTCCAAAGCTCGTGTAGAACTAGGGGTGGGCACGGGACGGGATGAGATGAGATGGACCCATCCCTATCCCATCCCGTTCATTCGGGATCGGGACGAGATAGACCCCATCCTGACCTCGTCCCATCCTAAACGGGTTCGGGACGGGATGAGATGAGATCAACGTGCTCTATTTGTTGATGAGAGAAACCAATGTTTTTTTTTGTCAACATTGATGAGGAAAAACAACTTATGATCAGTCATGATGATGACTGATCTTAATATATGAAAAGAACTATGAAACACATGGTAGAATCATTCTTTCTTTAATAACTTAAATTAAGTGGTTATTCTATATATATATATATGTTATTTATATATATGTATATATGTTATTTAGTTTGTGTGTATGTCAGATGGAAGGATTAGACATGGAAGAGAGCACAGTTGGACATATGCACAAAAGTGTTGTGTTTGGACAACTTTGTGCTCTCTTTTCTTTTTGTCAACAAATTAAGTTATGCGGATCTTCCCTATATATTACGTACCAACCAACAAGTAACTTCACCAAAGGGAATGTGTTTACTGTGCCCATATTTTCTTAATGAATAAAAAATCGACCTTAATTATTACAACTAGATACATTTAGAAAATACAGATCCTTTACATGTTGTAACCATTTCCAGCCATCTACAACTCAACAACATACAATAGAAGAATAGATAACCAAATAGAGGTGTATGTGAGAGACAAATTGAGATGCTAAAATGTTATATACACCAGTGAATTTATATGGGCATCCAAATATTACAATCCTAAAAAAAATATATAAATAAAAATATTAATAATAAATATTAAAAAATTAGCTCGGGACGGGACGTGATTAGCGGGATTGAAAATCTTCATCCCATTCCATTCTAAATCGGGATGACGGGATTGGGATGAAATTATTCAATCCCATTAAGACCCGAAAAAATCGGGACGGGACGAGATCGGGATCGTGGGATGGGATGCCCACCCCTATGCAGAACCCAAAAAGCATCGAAAATCAGAGCTCCATCAACCAAATTGACAAACCTCAAGATCAGATCTGAACCTCACTGCACGAACAAACAAACCTCCATGATTAGAGTTCGTCCGACCAAAATTTGCCAAATCAGAACAATCTTGGATGAATCAACCGATCAAATTCAAAGAAATCAAACGAATTTTGATATAAAACGAACCCAAGAACGATGAATTGGTTAGATCTAGGGTAAGGGTGGTCCGGTGGAGGTGAAGAAATTGACCTGGCGCACTTTAGGGTCGATGATGCATTTTGGAACTCTTTGGGCATCCATGGAGATTGGAGAGAGCTGCCAGAGTTTTCAAGTGAGAATGTGAGATTAGACCTAGGGTTTATATCCCTTTATATAGTCAAAGGGTATTTAGTAATTTCACTACTTAAACGGATATCCGTGGGGCGAATATGGCCAAATCCGTATCCACCCCGAATAATAAACAGATGCAATTTGGATATCCGTATCCGCCCCAACCTCCATACACCCTTAACCAAATCCGTCCCAAACGGGGCGAGTGGGGCTGATATCCGTGAAAATCTGCCCCACTGTCATCCCTATCAACAACCATGATAAGCACTAAATATTAAATAAATAAATAAATCCCCGAAGACTAGGACAAAGTAACCAACTCCTAAGTATTAGCAAAAATCAGTAAATCTTAACACCCTCCTTTAAATTGATATCAGCAGAAATCATAACAACTTCATCCCCCTCGAACAACATCCTTTGAAGAGCATAGTCCAAATATTCTTCGAAGCTTCACAAACGCAGCTTGCTTGAGTGGTTTGGTCATAATATCAGCCACCTGATTTTCACTTTTATAGAACACCAAATCAATTACACCATCATTGCAAAGATCACGCAAAAAAAGGGTATCTAACATAAATATGCTTACTCCTTTCATGCAAAACTGGATTTTTTGAAATCTTGATTGCTGAAACATTATCACAATGAATTGTTGTTGGACCTAGCTGCTGACTTTGAATTGTGTCAAGCAACCTCCTCAACCATATAGTTTGACATGAGCATGATGTTGCCGCAACAAATTCTGCTTATGTAATTGAAAAAGTCACAATGTGTTGTTTCTTTGATGACCATGATACAGTTCCAGAACTTATCATAAAATCAAAACCAAACGTAATTTTCCTATCATCAAGATCTCTAGCATAATCACTATCAGAAAAACCAATCAAATTTTCTTCTATTCCTGGTCTATACAAAATTCCAACAGATGTACCTTTCAAATAACGAACGATCCTTTTTGCAGCTAATAGATGATTCTCGGTTGGATTCTCTATACAGCGGCTGCTTAAACTAACATCATGCATGATGTCAGGTCTTGTGGAAGTGAGATACATCAGACTTCAGACTTCCAACTATCTGCTTGTAAAGAGTAGCATTTATCTTATTTTTCCCATAATCTCTTATCAATTTTATCTCACATTCAGTTGGATTACAAATTGAATTGCAATCCTTCATTTTAAACTTGTCCAATATCTCAAGAACATATTTTTTCTATGAAAAACAAATACCAGCCCGAGATTGCACTACTTCAATGCCAAGAAAATAGTGCATCAACCCCAAATCCATCATATCAAATTCATTCATCATAGACTTCTTAAAATCGACAAGCATGACCTCATCATTACTAACATAGATAAGGTCATCAACATATATGCACACAGTAAGCATCTTCCCATCTGCGCCAAATTTAGTATAGAGTGTATGCTCATAAGGGCATTTAAGAAAACCTTCTTTAACAAAGGAAACATCTATACGACTATACCAAGCTCTAGGTGCTTGTTTTAGTTCATATAATGCCTTTTTAAGCTTGTATACCTAGTTTTTGTGACCTTGCCGCACATATCTGGGAGGTTGATCAATGTACACCTGTTCTTCCAATTCCCCATGCAAAAATGTTCACTTGACATCCAGTTGATAGATAGACCATGAGTTCTGGGCAGCAATGGATAACACCAACCGAATAGTGTCCACTCTTCCTATTGGAGAAAATACTTCTTTGTAGTCGACCCCAAATTCTTGTTTGTACCCCTTTGCAACTAGTCGAGCTATGTACTTATCAACTTCTCCATTCTCATCCACTTTTATCTTGTAAACCCATATCACACCAATAGTCTTGTGTCATTTTGGAAAATCAGTAAGCTCCCCATTTGACACCAATGGCGGCAATTTCATCATCTATCGCCTTCTGCCATATGGATTCTTTGACAACATCTTCAAAAACTGTAAGATCACAATATGAAAATAGAGCGAAATAAGTGGATCCTCAGATTGATCAATCTCAGTTACCTCATAATCTTGCATCCAAGCAAGCATCTTCCTACACGTTGAGAATGTGAACTTGTTGCTGTATTGTTATGTTCATCAGACTTTGCTGTTGCTGGATTTTTACCAGAGGATTGAAGGTGCTGGTTGACAACAGAAGATTGCACTTGCTGTTCAGATTTTTCTTCATCTTCATAAAAAATGGCAGGAATAAGTTGCTGCCTTGAGTTGTTTTTATTCCAATTCCAAGTATTTTCCTCATAAAAAATGACATCTCTGCTGGTCATAATCTTCTTCGTGAGTGGATTTATACGCTTTTGAAGCTTTACTTACACCAAGAAAGACACATTTTTCACCCTTATCATCAAGTTTCTTTCTTTTCTCATCTGGGACATGCGCATAACAATGCAACCAAAATTTTTGAAGTGATTTACAACTGATTTTCACCCATTCCAAGCCTCCTCAAGTGTCATGTTTTGAACATAAAAAGTAGGGCTTCTGTTCAACACAAGAATGCTCAAATTCACTGCCTCTGGCAAAAAATTCTTTGGAATGTTCTCTCTTGCCAGCAAGCTTCTCACCATGTTGAGGATGGTTATATTTTTCCTCTCCAATACACCATTTTGCTGCGGTGTATAAGCAGTTGTGAGTTCCCTTTGAATTCCTTGATCATCACAAAAATTCAAATTCTTTTGAGCGATATTCGCCATCACAATCAATACAGAAAGTTTTAATGGATTTTCCTATTTCATTTTCCACATGAACCTTGAAGCTTTTAAATGTACTAAAAACTTCTGATTTTTCCTGCAAAAATTAAACCCATGTTTTTCTAGTATAATCATCAATAAAAGTAATTAAATATCTTTTACCCCCATTAGAAGATGGATTTATTGAACCGCAAATGTTTGAATGAACCAACTCTAGGACATTTTTGGCTCTCCACAACTTTCTGTGAGGGAATTGAGAATGATATTGTTTGCTAGCAACACATTCTTCACAAACCTGAGAAGGAATGACAATTTGAGGAAGACCTGTCACCATATTTTTCTGTTGGAGAGTTTTTAATCCGCCAAAATTCAGGCGGTCATAGGGGAAATGCCAAAGCCATGAAGGATCTTTTACTTCAGCCTTTAACCAAGGTTGAAAAGTTTTTATCTTCAAAGGAAACAACCTGTTTAAACTCATTTGAATAACAACAATTGCTCCTATTGAAGGATTTTGTATCTCACAAACATTTTTCTGAAAAGTAATTACATAACCTTTTTCTTAAAACTGACCAGCACTTAACAAATTACTCATAAAGTCAGGAACATAAGAAACATTGGAAATTGTTTCTACAAAGCCATTATTGGTTTTGATATTAATATCACCTTTACCCATGATATTCACAGTAGAACAATCACCAAAACTCACAGTAGAATGAAAATTTTCATTTAAATAAGAAAATAATACTTACTTCCACACATGTGGTTGCTGCAACTTGTATCCACATACCAGACATCATTTGTCTCAGGTTCCTCATTGGCATGGGAAGTCATCAACAAAGTTTTCACTTCTTAATGTTCTGCAAAATTTGATTTCTTCCCCTTTTCTTTTATGTAGGCAATTTAATATAACATTCAGAACGATAATGACCAAATCTATGGTACCTATAACACTCCACCTTAGATCTGTCATATTGTTGATCATGTCCACTGCCTTGAAAATTTGATTGATTTTCATCTGCTTTGAAATTTTGATACTACCTATTTCCATCTCTGTTGCCTCGACCTCCCCTTTTGTTGCCTTTACGTCTACCCCTTCCTTTAGAACTAGAGAACTGAGTAAAGGTTGCCTTTAGAGCTTGCTCATCTATAGTTGAATTTTGGTTCATCTTTTGTTCATGGACCAATAAAGAGCTATGGAGTTCATCAAGTAAGAATTCATTTATATAATTGGATTCTTCAATTAAGCAGACAACATAGTCATACCTTGGTACCAAGGAACGCAATATCTTCACAACAATGGCAACATCTTCCATCCTCTGACCATGGAATCACATTTTGTTTGTTATCCCCATAGTCCTTGCATAATAACTGATAACAAATTCACTATATTTCATTTGTCGAGTCTCAAAATCCCTTCTCAAAGCTTGAAGTTGTGCATGCTTCACTCTTGACGAGCCTTGATATTTTTCTTCATTGAATCCCAAATAGCCTTGGAAGTTTCTTTACTAAGAATGGTTTCCAAGATAGAACAATCAATTGCCTGAAAAAAATAGTTCTTTGCCTTCAAATCCTTTAGTTTCTTCCCTTCCAACTCTGTTTTTTGAGTATCTGTTAACACTACACCAACTTCTAGTTCTCCAACTCTAGACTGAACTACATGCCAATATTCTTTGGACCGTAGGAAACTCTCCATTAGCATGTTCCAATGGTTATAGGGACCATCAAAACGAGGAATAGATGGTTGCACGAAGTTTTCAAATGCCATGAATGAACTGTTGCTGCAATGAAAGAAAGTTGATGCTGCTGCACTTTATTTCTTTATCACTTTCCTCTTCTCCGTGGTTCTGATACCACTGATACAATGAAGAAGAAAGTATAAGGCACAAGAGATGAAGGAAACGTGAAACTCATGCATTTATTACTTGATAAAAACAGTCTATAAATAGGCATTACATTAGAAGGTAAAAACTAACCACTAATTCAACTCCTATAAAACAGGACAACTAGATACACTTTCAACAACTATAATAAACACTAACTCTTAAATAAATAAATCCCCGAAGACTAGGACAAAGTAACCAACTTATAAGTATTAGTAGAAATCGGTAAATCTTAACATAAGCAACAAGGGAGTGTTCACATAATCATCAGCTAATTGTAAGTTTTAACTTGAATTTGAACTGATTTTTAATAAAAAAAAAGCACAAACTAAATTCCAATTTAAAAATGAATTTTGAAAATAAAAAGTAAATATAAAAAAATCTAAGAGCACAAAGGTTGTTTGTTTTCAAATGAGCTAATTATGATGAAAAAAAAAAAAAAAATCTACTCAGCCTAGTCTTTGTGCTTCATTAGTGTTTTGAAGAGGGCGTTCAACACATGAGTGTCTACTCTATCACTCTCTTTATGAAGTTGGAAAAGATGAAAAGAAGGATAAATTCAACACTCACATGTTGAACACCCTCCTCAGGCACTAATTGGTGCTCTCTTCCAAAGTTGCATAGAATGGCTCTAACGCAAATGTGCCCCCAAGAACTTAGGAGAGTGTAGTTCATGCAATAATCCCACATGCAATGAGATCTATGGACTATGAAATTCATATACAAATACATACCTGATCCAATGAGAAAATTTGGGATCTATTATTTTTTTAGGTGCGAAAATTTAGAATGGTTATTATTCTTTCTTATTACCACAATCGAGCTTAAATTGAAAGGTGAGTGACTCAAACCTTCAATCCTTACAATCCATTTTTGAGTTTCAATGTCATCCACTTCCTTAGAAACTTTTTGATCTCAGGTTATGCGACAAACTCATACCTATCATCTACTCTCTCAAAAGCTTCTTGTTCACAAATTATGAGATGTGTAACTCAAAACTCTAAACCTTTTATAAAAAAAACTAATAAGATTTCGAGAGGTTTAACAAGTAAATTGAGAATAAGTCTAGTCAGTGATTTTTGGTAGTTTTTTTTTTTGGCTTTTTGTATTTTAGTGTTTTTACTTTTTACTCTTTATCTTTAAAGCACAGCTATAAGAAGTGGTAAAAATAAAAAAAAATATTAAAGATTAAATCCAAAACATTGGTAAGGGCTTTGTTAGGGGTCGAGTGAGGGAGCGAGGGAAAGGGGCAAGGGATGAGTGGTAACCATTCATTTGTTTCGAGATAAGCACATCAAATTTAAAATGCCTAATAAAACTCATCTCGAGACATATGAATGACTTCTACCTTTTCCTCGTTCCCTCCCTCGACTCCTAGAATTTTCGCATTGGTAAACAGAACATTAGAGCAAGGCTTGGCCCAAAAGGGACATTCCCATAATTTCTAAATCCAGTCCTAGGCCAGGACCATCCTGATTCTTGATCCCACCACCTGCTCCTCCATCCATCCATATCCCATATACAAAACGAACAAACCAAGATAAAGATGAAATTCTAGAGAGAGACACCAAACTCAAACCACCCAAAAAAAAAAAAAAAAAGAGCAACCCGGTCCCCTTCTCTATCTGATATCTCTTTCCTATCTTTATCATTGTCAAAATTTCACCACAGTAGTGGTCCCCACTTTCACTTCCAGCGATGAAGCAAGTGGCATCCATCTCCAAACTGCAACATGACCCCTCTCTCTCTATTTCTTCCTCTATCGCTCTTTATTAGCGAAACCCAATCTTTCCTCTTCACTTACTCTCCATCTTTAACTTAGTTTCAAAGCTCACCCACCGCCCCCTCCAATCTCACTCCTTTATATACCACCTTCACTTCATTTCTTTATTCCACAAAATCTCTCTCCAAAACTAAACAAAACACACACACACAAGCATGAAGGGTGAATCACAACAACACTTCCTTGATGATGTCAAACACTCTACTACCCACACCCCCATGTTCTCTCTCCACCCCCACCAGTTTCATAACCACCAACTTGTCCAAAGAGAATACCACACATCCGAAGAAGAAGAGTCACGTAGCAGTGGTGGTGGTGGTGGTGGCGGCTTGGATGGTGGAGCATCTGCTGAGGACAGATCAATCACCAAAAAAATCAAAACCACCCCTCACCACCACCAAACTAGTAGTGGTGGTGGAGATGGGGCTTCGATTGAAGTAGCAAAGAGGCCCAGGGGCCGTCCACCGGGGTCCAAGAACAAGCCCAAGCCTCCACTGATCATCACTAGAGAATCAGAGTGCGCAATGCGGCCATACGTCCTCGAGATACCCACAGGAATCGACATAGTCGACTCAGTGACTCGCTTCGCTCGCCAACGCAACATTGGTCTTTGCATCCTGACGGCTTCTGGGTCTGTCGCGAATGTCTCACTTCGCCAACCATCCACCACGCCTGGTTCAACTGTAACGTTTCACGGCCGTTTCGACATTCTTTCGATCTCCGCGACGCATCTGCCTCCGTCGTCAACCGCCCCTGCTTCATCCAACGGATTCAACATCTCCCTAGCGGGCCCTCAGGGGCAGATCTTTGGTGGATCCGTCGTGGGTACGTTGGTGGCAGCCACGACAGTTTTCGTCATCGCGACTTCGTTCACTAGTCTGTCGTTTCATCGTCTTCCCATTGAAGAAGACGAGTGCCCCAACAGTGAAACCACCCCTCAAACCCCTTCAACAACAACGCCTCCGCCAAGTGGCGGAGCTGGTTCTGGGAGCCACCTTGTGCAGCCCGTTTCGATGTACAGCTGTCATCTTCCTTCTGATGTCATATGGGCTCCTTCTGCAAGACCCCCACCACCTCCACCTCCATTTTGAGTTCTCTGTTTTTAGTGTTTAAATGTTTGGATTATTGTCACTAATGTTGCGGTTTTAGATATTTAAACAATGTAGTTTAGTTAAAAAGACATGTTTTGTAATGGGTTTTATTTATTTATTTATTTTCCTTTAATGGGGTACAGTGGTGAGATGGCAATCTATGGATGTTTGCTTGTATGTGACTTTATCTTGAAAAATGGGGTTGCGTTGAAGTTGTAAATTGATCATATCCGCTTGTGTTTATATTACTGTTAAGTGTTGCAGAGAGCACCTCTGAAACAGAGCAGAATAGAGGAGTGGAGTCTGATAGTGGGAAAAATCGATATCTCCACAGAGGTTGTTTCAGGAGGAGATTGGATAAAAGTGTAGACTCTGGATAGTGTGAGCCAGAGAGAAGAGGCCACGCTGAGTAAGCCTTTTGCTTTGCTTTGCTTTTTTTTTTTTATTATAAAATTTTCTATTTTTTTTTATTTTGCGAGTGGAGACTTCTGAGAATCTCTGATGGGACTAAAGCAGCAAAGGGGTGTTCGAATTGGTTTTTGCGTTTATTGTTTTGCTTGCTCTGATGGATGGTATAAAAAAATGGGTTTTTGAAGGAAACAAAAGAGTTAAATTTTTTTTTGAAGTATCTGTAAAATGTGTACTTCTGTGGTGTGATCAAAGCTTAGAGAGAGAGAGAAAAGGACGAGGAGGTTTCTGTCAATCCACATCGATGTGTACCCGGACTCAGTCACTGTGTAAAGGTGGAAAGTTCAAAGCTTTCTTTTGTTCAACGGCTATTCTTTGGCCATCTTATGAGAAAAGGCTATCATCAAATCAAAGTGTTGAGATGTGTCCAGGATGTGTTATCATTTCATGGAAGGTGTTTTTGGAAAAAATTGGTAGTAGATCTTGTGGACCAAGCAATGTCTATAATTTCTACATTCTCATGATTAGAACTTGTCTACCAAGCAATGTCTATAATTTCCACATCCCCTTCCTATTGTGGTGACAAATGACATTGTTTGCACCTTGTTTTAGGGTACTAGGTTTTATATTAGAATGCGTTTTGTCAAATTTCGCTAAATGGATTATGGAGACAACGAACGGGTAGCTCAGCTGTAGATTTGTGGCTATGGAATAAAAAATCCACCATTAAAATCCTGCTGACGGCGTTTAGGATGAGAGAGTTTAAGGGATAAAAAAAAAGTGATTATGGAGCCATTTTAAATTATACAAAATAATCAATTTAATTTTATTATTGTGTTTGTGTGCAATTTAATTGTTGACATTCTTTTTAGCAAGAAATATTATTATTGTTTCTACAATTTTCAGTTGTCAATATTTTGTGCGCGACTACTGTGGGAGTGGAAGATATACTTGAGGAAACAATTATAAAGAAATATATTTGTATTCAACTCCCAAAATTCTATGCCCTTTGTCGTGGAAGATATACATACATTCTTATCTTAAATAGTAAATTTGAAAAAGTCAAGCATCATCTAAATTCCTAAATTTGTCAGTTGTAATATTTGGGGATGAGCATTGTCATTTAGAGGATGTATGTGCATATTCATGTTCTAAGCTATGAAAACTGTATCTTACTAATATAGTGAGGTTGAAAACAATAGTTTAACCCACTAGGTAAATGCACTTCTTTCTTATTAATTAGGGAAGTTGTAGGTTCCAGTTGAGTAGTTCTATTAGTCTTGTTTAAGAAGGCACATGTAATTGAATACTTGACTGATTAGTGCAAATCCGGGGATATGTGACCCATTAACCATTCCCTATTATGGATGAAGGACGGTGTTGATAGCGTCTTTACCATTTACATGGCGATGTTGATTGTTTCTTTACCATTTTCATGGTGAAACAACATTTCGATTGTTCCATACATGGGCGGACCTATTAAGGGGCGAGGGGGGGCAGCTGCCCCCCCTCAACTTTTAAAATATTTTTAGTATATATATTTTAGTCTTAAAAAAATCGATCATATAATGTAGAATACAATATGACAATTGTTTATGCAAACATTTAAACATGTCTTTGTTGGTGTAGTGGTTGGAGGTTTATCATTTTTAGTAAAATACCTGAGTTCGAAACTCTTCGAGTGCATTTTTTATTTTATTTTCAATGCAATTTTATTAGTAATTGCAAACATTAAAAAATGTTTAGTTTAATAAAAAAATTATTAACATTAAATAAATGAATTTTTTTCGCAAGTAATATAAAACCTCTAACAAAAAAATATTTAAAATTAATATCTAAAATCATAACGATAGAATTCAATGAAAATATATACCATCAGCTAACTCGTATAAAATTTGAGCATCATATAAACTATTTAAAATTGTATTATGATCATATTAGGTTCACAAATTTCAAAATTTTTTTAGCTTCACATATAACTTATCCTAATTATTTTGTGATTCTCAATTCTAGACAGCCAAGCTTTATAGCTACATTTTGGTCAGGTTTTAAGTTTTTTACACTTCTATCCCTTCTATAGATAATTTTTGTAGTTGTATTTTAAAGAGAATGGGTAAAGGTGTAAAGTCTGGCTGCCTAGACAAACTCTTTTGTGATATTAGTTATATATTCTAATTATTATGTTTATTTGCTCTTTGCTAAGGTTATCAATAATAACCTTATTTTGGCTTAAAATGGACTACACTTGGATCCGATTGATATATGCATTTTATTTTTTATTGTTGAAATTTTTTATTAGTTACTAGCTTCGGTAGAAAAAAAAATTGGCTTTACCATTGATAACTACTATTATCAACTAATAAATATTTTCCATTTCGCCCCCCTTCGACTAAAATCCTGGGTCCGCCCCTGGTTCCATAACTATATGTATTTGACAAAAAATCGGCCCATACCCTTAAACTTACACTCCATCTACAAATCTAAGATGTTAGAGCAACTAAACTTAACGTAATGACATTTTTTTGGGTCAGGTCTGTGAATG
Organism: Berberis thunbergii; assembly: GCA_003290165.1. Classification (NCBI taxonomy): domain Eukaryota; kingdom Viridiplantae; phylum Streptophyta; class Magnoliopsida; order Ranunculales; family Berberidaceae; genus Berberis; species Berberis thunbergii. Next base: position 101,093 of record QNQO01007684.1, read on the forward strand.
CTGGTTGGATGAAGAAGCTTGAACATGCCAAAGGTTTATTAGTCGAGTTGGTAGAGGTGTTAATATAAACATCCTATTATTGGGAGAAGTGGAGTATTGCACCCTAAATTGCGAGAGTCCAATAGCCGAAAGCATCACTAACTTATGATTTGACTCGAGTAGCATGAAACACGTGAAATTCCCTGTGAATCAGCAATGACCACCTTGCAAGGCTAACTATACTCTTGGGGCACCTCTTGATCAGATGAGTAGGGCATCCCCATCCCACCACCACTTTACAGGGAAGAAGTGTCTCTTAACACGGACTCCTTTCATATTTCATTTTTATTAGGTGAACGAAAAATATATATGCATGCTGGCAAAGATGAATATTTGTTGTGTTGTGCGACCAAAACTATATGCTTTTCGGCTAAAAAAATCATTATTTGTTGGCTTTAAGCAACCTACATTGCCACCTTTAAAAAACCCCCCACCCGCGTATCTCTCTTGAACATGGATATATCACCAGCTGATCAGTTGATGAGTCTCTTGATGAAATTGTCGGCTTCACACAGTCTCATGTAGTCGAGCTTTTTCAAATCTGTCTCTTGGATGTCTACTGTTGGTCTTTGACGATTTGTCACCTCTTTATGGCCGCCTTACACAACTGCTTCTTTGTTGCTTTTCCACATCGCTAAGATGCATGAATGTGAGTTTATTTTGCATGTGTTTTTCTTCCACATTACATTGCACCGTCAGGCATCATTACGTTTCTAGATGATATGATTGTTAGTGTGGAAAATGTAAATTAAAGTTCAATCAACAGACCTTAATTTTAGGGATAACTGGGTGTTATATATGGGATGGATAATTGACACATTAGAAGACAAAATTTCAAACATAGGATCCTGGATTAATTTCACCATGCATGTGTATTATCCAAGCTAAATGTTGAGTATGAAGACACCAAACCCTCATTATGCATATATATATATATATATATATTTTTTTTTTTTTTTGGTCAAACACGAAGATGTTTATTAATGAAAGAAAATGAAACAAAATACAAAGAGAAACATTCTTATATCAAGGAATGCCAAGATACTATGAAAGTGTCAAAACCCAAATCCCTAAACAAATTACATGCCGTACCCATCCTCCACATCAATTCTCTAATCTCGATAAAGATAGAGTGCTCTGATCCGTTGAGTCCTTCAAATACCCCTTTATTTCTTTCTTTCCACACACACCACATGAGAACGTGAGGGACCCTACGCCATAACCACTCCCCCCGACGGGAAGGATCAGCTTGAGACCACCAACTTAGCCAATCTAAAATGGAGCATTCAAACATCAAACTCAAACCAAATTCTGCCAAGAAACTGCTCCAAATGGATTTGGAGAAACTGCAGTGAAGCATCAAATGGTCCAGTCTCTCGTCAAATTCATTGCAAAGCACACAAAGACTCCCTGTGAGGATTCCTCTTTTTCTTAACCTATCTTTAGTCAAGATCTTCTCATGCAAAACTGACCAACTAAAGAAATACCAGATTTTTGTGGGAGGAAATGAAGGGGTTAGAGTGAGTCTCATAATGAGATGCAGCCAACATATCCGAAAATTCTTTCACCGAGAAGCCTACACCTTTACCCTTCCATACCAAACTATCTGATCCCTTTGAGAGCATTTGTCTATCCAACAAATGCATTAGATTAGCGAACTCATCTAGTTCCTCAGTATTGAGGGGTCTTCGAAAGGAAAGATCCCAAGAATTGCCGTTAGACCAAAAATTGCTCATACTCCCATATTGATTGTTGTTAATGAAAAATAACATTGAAAACAGATCCTTCAAAGATTGGTTACTACACCAAACATCAAGCCAGAAAGAGATGAGATCACCATTTTCACATTGGAGAGAGGTGTGAGGGTAGAAGTCACTTGCGCACCGGGAGATGGACTTCCACAAAGAGCATTCGTAGGAAGTGTACTTAGTTCTCTTTTTCCAAACCCATCTATTGCGCCCATATTTGTCCATAATGAGAGATTTTCATAAATTATCATTTTCTTCTGCAAATCGCCAAAGCCACTTAGAAAGTAATGCAATATTGAAAGTGAGCACCTGACGAATGCCTAAACCACCTCGAGATTTAGGGCAACAAATTTTCTCCCAGCCCACTAAATGCATATTTCTAGAGTTATGATTAGAACCCCAAAGGAAATCGCGCATGATCCGTTTCATCTTGGCTGCTATTGAATATGGAACATTGATAAGAGACAGAATGAACACCGGGATAGAAGCTAATGTGGATTGTACAAGAGCTAGTCTGCTTGCTTTAGAGAGAAATTTGCGTTTCCAAGACGCTAGTTTCGATACCATCCTTTCGATCGTCTCATCCCACACAAATTTACTTTTGAAACTAGCCCCCAAAGGCATGCCCAAGTACTTAACTGGAAGATGACCAACTGAACAACCCAATAAACCCACCAACTGGTGCAGATGAGGGACATCTCCAATAGGCAACACCCTTGATTTGTGAAAGTTGATTTTTAGTCCTGAAATAACTTCAAACCAAAGCATAATTCTTTTAAGAGCAAGAACATGAGAAGCGGAAACATCACAAAAGAGGATAGTATCATTCGCATACTGGAGAATAGAGACAGGCGGACTACCCTCCTCGACAGAAAACCCTCTCACTAAGCCAACATCAACCGCTTTAAGAATTATTTGAGTTAAACCTTCTGCCGCTATAGTAAAAAGAAGAGGAGACAGGGGATCGCCTTGTCGCAGGCCTTTCAAGCTATTGAAAAACCCGTGCAGCTGACCATTAATTTTCAGAGAGAAATTAGATGTAAATCTGCAAGTGTGAAGCCAATGAATCCATTTGGAGTCAAATCCCATGCGAGCCATTACCAAATCCAAGTATCTCCAAGAGACGTTGTCAAAGACTTTGGAGAAATCTAATTTGATAACGAGCCCTGGAACACCTTGTTTTTTCCTAGAATCAATAATTTCATTGGCAATCAAAGGGCTATCAACCACCTGTCTTCCACTGACTGCTGCACTTTGAAAATGAGAAATGACTGAATGAAGAACTATTTTCAATCTGTTCGCCAACACCTTGGCAATGATCTTATAGGCCCCATTCAAAATACTGATAGGTCTAAAATCTTTTACTATCCGCATTCCTGCACATTTAGGAATGAGCGAGATGATAGTGGTGTTCAACCGCCAATCAAGAAAATTTCTTGAGTTAAATTCTGTAACAACTTTCAGAAAATCAATTTTGATTACCTCCCACATATTCAAATAGAACACCATTGAGAAACCATCAAGACCTAGAGAAACTTCAGATTTTAGTTCTTCCATTGCCGCTCTAATTTTCATCTTCGAAAAATTATCTACCAAGGCAGTAGCCGTAGACTGAGAGATAGACTTGAAGGTAATCCCCGAGAAGAAAGGTCGCCACTCCTCCTTTTCATGGAACAAACCCTTGAAGTGAGATATCAAGAGTTCTCTAATACTGACTTCATTGACTACCAACTCCTGACCCATGCTATAAGAGCTTCAATGGAGTTAAATAGTCTGCGTCTGTTAGCCAAGGTATGGAAGAATTTGGACCCCTGATCCATATGACGAACCCAGTTGACTCCTGATCTGATCCTCCAAAACTCCTCATCTCTTTTGGTTAATGTTGCCCACTCTTTATGTAGCTGCACTCTACAAGACCTCTCCTCAGCAGTCAGGTCCCTGATCTCTTCATCAACATCAATGTTAGCAATTAAAGTAGAGATATTTTGAATACATAAATTTGTCTTACCCCAAATTTTAGTCCTCCAACTTTTGAGATTGCATCTGAGAGCCTTAAGCTTCCACCATAAATAGTAGCCAGGGTGGCCAGAGACTACTGAGTTGTTCCACCAAGCTTTCATCTCCTCTGCCAGGGTAGGGTGATCAAACTAACTGTTATCAAATGAAAAAAATGCGAGTACCACCACCAAGCGAAAGAAAAATTGTGCACCCTTCATTTATTCAACATATACTATTTTTACAAGTTGCATGTTTTCAGTTCAATGCCTCCTTAAGGCTTAAGGATGGGGTCCATGACCAGCTTATTTATTTATTTTTAATTTTTTAAATTAATTTTAAAAAAGAATTAACCTCCATGGAGATGGGCAACTATGGGACGCCGGACCTTTATTACTTGAGCAAAATCTTTTACTTCGAGAGTACATTACGACTTTACCCAAATAAAAACTAAAGGAACAAGCCCGTACTAACTAAAAATACTAAAAAACTGAAAATAAAAACCAGACCTAATTCACCAAGGTTCTATGCCTTATTCTCCAAGAGAATAGACCATATTCAAGACGTTAAACGTTATTCAAGAGATTAAACCTTTTCACCAATGACCTAATACACCAAAAGGTAGGCTTAAAAACCAAAATGACAAACCAAGTTCGATCTTAGCATTAAGGAGAACCTTACCAACACTTCTCAATCAAATCAAATTAGCAATTCTATTCCATTACTTCTCAGTTACCTGGAATTCACCAAGTGAATACAATCACAAATTGCCCACAATCCAGGCAACCAAAGCAATAGCAGTAGCAACGTCTCAAAGGCAAACAAAAATGATATTCCAAAACAAACCAAAACTGAGAACCCACACTGCTTCCACGTCCTGGTCTGCTTCATGAACACGTCCCTGCAAACAATGTTGTGCCAATACAGCTGCCAAAGACTCTTCTCTTGCTCAACAAACAATTTTAAATGCCCCAAGATCTGTCCCTGCAAACCGAAACTTAAGAAACAAAGAAACTCCGCAATTAAATTGCTACCTTGGTTGCCTTTCAAAAAAAAAAAAGATGTCCTGATATATCCCGTATGTCTTTTATCAAGCAACAATAAGGACTTAGGCTTACTAGGGAAAGAATCCCAATCATAATTCCTTGTACTCTTCCCTTCTTGCGTCAGGCTTGCCAAGGAATCTACCACCGCATTGGATTCTCAAAAAATATGCCTATAATGGCATACTAAAAGATTGCTAATTTCCCAGATCTCTTCCCACCAATTGTTAAGGAACCAAAAAATCTTGATTTCTCTAAAGAACCATTGTTTTACCAACATTGAATCCGTTTGAATCAAACAATTTTGGAAACCACTCCTTTTACATATATTCAAACCCTCCAACAAAGCTATTGTTTCCGCCATATTATTGGAACCATGCCCAAAATAAATTTGTCGTGCAGTCACAACTTTCCCAAGTCATTCCTAATAACAACACCCCTCGTCTCCTCATTTTCCACCGAGGAGCCATCCACATTAATTGCATACCAACCCTGAAAAGGAAGAATCCAATAGACCACCCGAGGTACTTGTCTTCTCACCCCCTTAGTTCGCATACCCAACCTGCGCAATAAGAAATAATTCCCATCCATCTTTTTCGGGATGAACAACTTGGTCACACATCTCAAGCAATGATACGTTTTCACAATCACATAATTTGCTGACACATTCCGACCTTGATATAGTTTCTTATATCTCTGCAACCATATCTCTCAAAGGATAAAAAAAGGAGTGAATTGAAAAAGAATACCTGAAAGAGTCATTTCCTTTGCTAGCGAGAACCAACTCCTTAGCATTGTGCCCACCACCGGTCTATGCACATGAACATAAAAAATCACCTCGAAATGTGCCCATACTTTTGAAGCCATTTCACTGTCCAAGAATAAATGTTTTATAGTCTCATCCCCATGTCTAGCGCTACAACTACACTTCAACGCCAATTTAAAACCAATTCTTCTTAATTCTCCATCAACTGGTATTGATCTTTTTAGAATTTTCCAAACAAAAATTGATATTTTAGAAGGCAATTAATGATTCCATAATTTTTTCCAAAACCGAGATACATGTCTCATTCTTCTCAATATATGACACACAAAACTAACTGTGAACCTCCCATCATTTGTTGGTGTCCATATCTTAACACCGGCTCGTCTTGCTTCCCCTCAACCTTTCCTCATACATAATCTGCGCATGACGTTGAAGGATAGGGCTAAAAGATGAAAAGTTGTCCCCCTGCATAACTCTCAAAGAAGGCCACCTGTTTTCAATCTTTGCCCAAACAGTATGGTGAAATTGCTCACCAAGAGCCCAATTTTCGTTAAAAAAACTGATGTTACCCTTACCAATCTTTTAAGTACAATGATCTATCATAAAATTAATAAAACCAAACAATTCTTTCATGAAAGGAGACATACCAGTTTTAATGATGTGTTTTATAAAAGGTACTCCATCTTGCAAATACTTCCTTCTCATGAACACAACCCACAAAAAGTTTGTATTCACCAGGTTTCACAAAGCTTTGATTCTGAAAGCAGTAACAACACCATCAAGTTCCCTCACCCCCAATCCACCTTAATATGTGGTACTGGTACACTAAGACGACTCCAAGCAACCCAATGTTTCTTATGTTTGCCGTCATAGTCACCCCAAAAGAAGCCTGCAATGGCCCTATGAATGTTTTCCAACACTTTCTCTGGAACACATGTCGCTGCAATTGTATACACTGGCATTGAACACAAAACATGCCTGATCAAAATCAGTCTGCCGCCTGGGGATAACAATTTGGCATTCCACCCCTGAACTCTATTCATGATTTTGTTCACCAAATGATAAAAAAACATGATTTTGCATCGACCTTAATAAATAGGCACCCCTAGATATGTAAAAGATGAAGGACTGAACTGAAACCCTGTCCATTGCTTTATCAGCACAATACGTTCAACTCTATTATTTTCATCAAGCATAAAAGAACTCTTCCCTATATTAACTTTCTCTCTAGAGGCCAAACAATATTTGTTAAGAAATTTTAAACATCCCAACACTGACTACTTTTTCCATTCAAGAACACCAAAGAGTCATCTGCATACAACAAATGAGTGATAGGAGCGCAATATCTAGGAGTATAGCCCCCTGCTGAGTACCTTTGAGCGCAATAGCCCCCTGCTGAGTACCTTTGCTGCAATAACAACTAAAAAAGGAAAAAGGATCTCCCTGCCTAAGACCTCGAGATGAGTGAAAATATCCATCAAACCTTCCTTGTAAAAGGACAGAGAAACCCAGTGTGCAACACAGTTTGAGATTAATAAGCAAAATCTATTGTCAAAACCAAACTTTCGCAGAACTGTTAGTAAATACCCCCATTTAAGTCTATCATACACTTTCTCCATGTCCAACTTCAGGATAACATTACTGCCAACTGCTATTTTCCCAATATCTCCCATCAATTCCTGTGCCAAACCTATGTTTTAAGTAATTAATCTGCCCTTGACCAAAGCGCCATACTCAAAGGAAATGATGCTTGGGAGCACGTCCGCTAACCTCTTACATAAAATCTTGCTAATTTTTTTTATAAATCATATTGCATAGACTGATTGGTCTAAATTCTGCAAAGCTCTTGGGTTTATTTACCTTGGGAAAGAGTTAGACAAAATTCGCTGCAAATGAACCTGGTAAAGAGCGGCATGTGAATTTTTTTTCGCCGCCTCCCACACATCACTGCAACAATATCTCAACAAAATTGAAAAAGCCGGACGTAAAACCATCTGGATTTGGAGCACTATCCTGAGGAATGCTAAAAACTGCTTTTTGCACCTTTTCCAGGGTCGTCTGTCTCATCAACTGTGCACAATCCGAAGATAAAGACAATCTGGGGAATACAATCTAGCAGATTATGATTTTCTCTACACTCATCCGATGTCATCAAGTGTTGGAAAAAAATTATTAGCTTCTAAAAGAATGTCTTTAGGGTCAGAAACCTGTATCCCATTCAAACCCGTGATCTTAGTGATAGCCCATCTTTTCTGTTTGGCTTTGACCGAGGCAAAAAAAACTTTGTACATGCACCCCTTAAATTATCTCCATTTCCCCAGATTTTTGCTTCCAGTAAATTTCTTCTCTTACTAAAGCTAATTTATATTCCGCCTGACACCTATTCAAATTCATATTGTAACTGACATCCCAACCTTGAATTAAGCTGAACTCCAACTGCTGAATCTCATCTAAGTCTCCTCAAATTACTAACACCACATGATTCCAAGCTTTGAGTTTAACTCTCATGTTTTTTAGTTTTGAACTCACTTGGTCCATTACCCCCAAACCCAGGCAAAACGAATTCCATTGATTATCAACAAAATTGAGGAAATCATTAGGAGTGGTCCACATTCTTTGGAAACGAAAAGGAAACATGCATGCCCTTCTAGATAAAGGAATAGAGACTAATAACAGTGCGTGGTCTGAACAGGTTTTAAGAAGATGCTCTACCCGAGTGTTCTGAAAAGCTGTCATTCAATCCAAATTAGCCAAAAACCTATCTAGCCTCGCCTACATTCTACTGCCCCCTTGTTGGTTATTACACCATGTGTACTTCGGTCCAACAAACTCAAGGTCCAGAGGTCCACAAGTAGATATACAACTGGCAAATTCTGTCATAGTAGAAGAGGCATGATACATTCCTCCTAATTTTTTTCGAACCCTCAAGGATGGCGTCAAAGTCACCACCCACGAGCCAAGGCTCCGACAAACACATTCCAAAATTTTTCAAATCCTCCCAGAGTACCCGTATTTACTGTAAGGTACACTTAGCATATATAAAGGAAACAAGGAAATACTGACCCATAGTAACTAAAGTCACCTTGCAATGAATACTTTGTTTAGAACTGCGCACAATGTCCACTTGCAAGTTGTTGTCCCAAAATACCCATATTTTACCTCTACTTTCTACATTCGAAGCAAACAAAGGGAGGCAAACTTTACCACCAATCTCCATATATCTGTTTGTAGTAAGCATTCACTCTGCTATTGCCAAAAGCTTGACTTTAAACTCTTTAAAAAGATTTTTAATCTTACACCGGGTTGCCTTGTTACCCACACCCCATGCGTTCCATAACATAATTTTGCCAATCATCAGAAACAATTGTATCCAACACGTTCCTACCTCCCTTGCGAGCCCCCAAATAAAGAGATCCGCTCTGGACCTTCTCGACTTTTTGGACTTCGCATGATCTGATTGATACCCCGACTCAGGCACTTGCCTGGCCTTAGTTTCTCTTTCATTATCCGAATGACCTTTTCTTTTCAAGATCATCACCTATTTTCCTAGTTTCCTAGTTTCCCACCCCTAGTAGGATTAGTTTTAGACTGATCAACCTCATCCTCAAATTTTTTCCACTTACATGATCGACACTTTGTGAAAACGAATTCGCAAATGAAACCATGCGCAACAGGGCTATCCCCGAACCTGTAGAAGATGTAAGACTCGTTATCTTCAAGATTCTATTTACTTTCGCTACAGAGTATCCAACTTCCAAGAGGGCTTTGAAAGTCGATTTGCCTGAGCTTTCGACATCCTGCGTCTTTTCCTTAATTCCTGGAGTGACACTTTGCTGTACTTCCACCTTTCCCATTGAAGATGCTCTCTGCCGGACGTCCTCAATTTGCATAGGAGACGCACCTGTTTGTTCGTCTTCATTTTTTCTTAAAGAGGACACATCTTCCTCAGCCTCAGCCTCATTGCTAGTGTCGTCTACCAATGCAACAAATCTGTTTTTCATGTTGATAACATTTCTTTTTTGCTGCATAAGAACATCTCTACCCTTATCATCATCCTCCTCAATCGCCAAGTCATTGCTACCATCAATGATTTGCTCTATGTTATCCCGCGCCTCTTTGTTAAAAATCCCATTATCCTTATTTAAATCAGCAACACGAGTTTCCTGCAGTCTTATTTTCAGCAGGAATCACCACTTCATCAGCATGAACGTTCTAACTATTATCATCCTTTCCATCCCCCTTCCTTCCGCGAGACACATTAGTTTCTAAACCTAGAACTTATTTTCCTCCACAAACTCCTAGTTCTTCAGCCACAGGGACTTTGTTTTGATTCTTCTCGGGCACATAAGCTTGTTTCAATGGTTTTGATAAATTTTCTTTTGTGTGATCCTTACTTACCGCAGGTTGGGACCTTTTTAGACCAATATGCATCTGATGCTCGATCATGGCGCAATGTTCACAATACTTGAAACCTGGGTAACTAAGTTTTTGTCAGAAGCCATTACTACCTTCAAAGTCAATCCAAATTTTTGGTGGGAACGACACTGAAATATCCATCTCCACACATATGTGAGCATTCTTAAACTTGGTATAACATTGAGTACTTTCATCAATACGAAGAAAAATACCAATGGATTCTCCTACCTACTTCAGAAACACTGGGTGAAAATACCGAAAAGGTAATCCTAGTAGGCCAATCCAGAGAGGAACCCCGATAGGATCATCCTTAAGACTAAATCCTTGATGCTAATGAAACACTTTAAATCTCACTCCACGAATAAAAAAGGAATCATGTGATAAAACTTTATTCACTTCTTCTTCTGACTGAAATCTTACAATCATGTGTCTAGGGTCATGCAACCCCATTGCGAAGTCACCAATAATGCCCTAGGATTTGTGAATCGTTTCACGAATAGACTCCAAAGATGGTCGGAAACTCGAAAATTTAAGAACCATAATAAATTTCACCGCGTATCTATCAAGCCGGGAGGCATCCAATTTAGTGAGAGAGATAATGAGATTGCCTTCCTTTCAGAATGAGTCACTTCTAAAGGTTCATTGTCAATAACAACTTTCTTCACCACACCCAAAGCTTGCAGGAAGGAACAAGGGGGTGACTTTTTTGCCTCACCTGAGGTTCCACCATCCCCAAGAGGTGGGAAACCATGGTCGGCTGAGGAAGCCGCCATGGGAAACCCTAGGAAGAAGGCCGAATCAACCTAGATTTGACAACCCAAATCCCTTGCAAGCTAAATCCAACAATCACAAACTCGTAAAAGGAAAGAAGACAAAACTGCCCCTAGAAACCCCAAAATCGCCCAAGACCAGAGCGTTTTGATGGAGTCATATAATCAGTGGCTCTCCAATCAGTCCATGACCATCTAACTCATGCATGTTCCAGACAGCAAAATCCTGAGGAAGTAATCCTCTGTATATAAGCTGATAGGTGATGAGGTTCTCACCATGAGCAAGTATATTTAAAAAAAATTATCAATACAAACTAAAATTGTGGGGGATTTGGTTAAAATTTTTGAAGTAAAATAAATCATAAAAAAATATTTATACTTTTAAATTACTTAATTAAAAAGATTAAATGTTTTTTTCATTTTTCGTTGACCCTTTTATTTATTTATTTATTTATTTATTAATCTATGCCCGAAGGCTACATGACTAAGACCCTATAGGGCTAACCAAACCTGGTTCATAGGCTATAATATTGTTGCCACTTAATATCCTCATTGCCTCCAACTCACATGGAGACTTGCTTTCGCTCTGATCCATCGCCTCCACTTTGCATGAAAACTTGCTTTCACTTCGCTCCGGTCTAGTTCATCTAAGCAGTTGTATGCATTCAATACCCGGAGGCTTATCAATGACAAAGCACATGTTCTCCTAAAAATCAGGGGAAAACTCACAAAATCCCAAGTGGTGAGTCTCGAACCGCGACCTCTCACAAGGAAAGTAGATGTCCGACCATTTGAGCTACAATCGGTGGACATTAAAAAGGTTAAATGTTGTAGTTTGTACATATATGTGATTGTTTGAGCGTGTATTTATTTATCGATTTTTGTATTTTAATCTATTTATTATTATCATATAGTTTTGAAAAATTTCAACAATTTATAAAAAAAAGTTATTATTTTTATTAGTCTAGATAGATGTGAATAAAGTTATTCTCATTATTTTTTATTTATCTTTTCAATACGTGGTTTTGATCAATGACACAAAATTTAGGGGAATTCTAATTGGCGAGGAAACGGGAGAGGGAGGGGGTGAAACCCTCCATTCCCCTTGAGATGTGGGCCTTCACGCATTTCGAGGGAGATGGAGGGCTTCACCCCCTCCCTCGCTCGTTTCCTCGCCAATTAGACAAGCCCCAAAATTTATGTTGTGTAGGTCCCAAGTGGCAACGTAGATAAAGTCAAGGAGTAATTCTACCTGTCGAGGAAATGGGTGAAGGAGGGTGGCGAACACGTGCAGAAGTGACGTGGTAAAAAAAAATGGGGGGAAATAAAAAATTTGGGGGAGAAGGAGGGAATTACAGAGCTTAAGCCTTCTCCCCATTCCATTTTCAATCCTCCCCATTTTCTTCCTCTCCCTCTCCCCATTTTTCATCTCTCGACAGGTCTCCCCCCCTCTCCCCCAAACGAAGCTCTCCCTCTCCACCCTCTCCCCATCATCGTCATCGACTCAAACGAAGGAGAAGAGAATAAGGTCAAATGAAGCCAGAGAAGAGAAGAAGCTCTCCCTCGCCGAAAAGCTCAGACCGTCGTCCCCATTCGAAGAAAAGCTCTCCCCATTAAAAGAAAACTCAACCGAAGATAAGTCTGTCCTTCATTTCTGGGTGATTTCTTGTAGGGGGTTTCTAGATCTAGGATTTCTACTTTCTCTAGAGTTGATTTCAGGTGGCGGGTTTCTAGATCTAGGGTTTCAAGTTTCTGTTAATGGATTAAACAAGATTAGGGCTCCATTACCATAATGGGGTTTGGGTTTGTTGGTCGAAAAAATGTAAGGTAAATTGGGTTGATTAAAAGATGTGTTTTGTGGTCGTTGAGATCCACTTATTCTGGTTTCAATATCTTAGAGAAATGGATAAATTTCATGAATTTTCTTAATGGTTTTGTGTATGCAGGGATTAATGGCGGTTATGGAGTGCTTTCAAAACATGTATGCTTACAGGTTAAAGCCTAGAATGCTTCGATCACTCATAAAAGAACATCTCCCGGATGAGAACCACCCATTTCCGAACCATTCGGAGTTATCAAATGTGGTTTCTGCAATCAAGACTCATGGGCTTCTTACTGGATCTTATGTAGAACCACTAGATAAAAAACAACTTGATAAATGGAAATCTGCAATTGATGCATGGATAGAGCGGTTGAAATCAGTTGCTTTTGATCAAGTTGCTGAAATCCTAGATCTTGAAACCCTAGATCTAGAAACCCGCCACCTGAAATCAACTCTAGAGAAATTAGAAATCCTAGATCTAGAAACCCCCTACAAGAAATCACCCAGAAATGAAGGAGAGACTTATCTTCGGTTGAGTTTTTTTTAATGGGGAGAGCTTTTCTTCGAATAGGGACGACGGTCTGAGCTTTTTGGCGAGGGAGAACTTCTTCTCTTCTCTGGCTTCATTTGACCTTATTCTCTTCTCCTTCGTTTGAGTCGATGACGATGATGGGGAGAGGGTGGAGAGGGAGAGCTTCGTTTGGGAGAGAGGGAGAGGGAGACCTGTCAAAAGATGGAAAATGGGGAGAGGGAGAGGAAGAAAATGGGGAGGATTGAAAATGGAATGGGGAGAAGGCTTAAGCTATGTAATTCCCTTCTTTTCCCCCAAATTTTCAATTCCCCTCCCCCCCCCCCCCCCCCCCCTCCATTTTTTTTTTACCACGTCACTTCTGCACGTGCTCACCACCCTCCCTCACCCATTTCCTCGACAGGTAGAATTACTCTAAAGTCAAGAGGACATAAATTTTATTTTGACAAAAATACCCTTTAAGTGTTACCTGAACATAATATACATCCCCTATATGTTTGGAGGCAATCAAGTCTATTACAAATATTGATGAAATTTAAAATTGTATGCCATGTAGGACCCCTTGTTCTACGTGTTGGTAAGAATAAAGTTGTAATGAATTTTCAATTTTACTCCCAAACAAAACAACAAAGAAAAAAAAAATCAAAGGACAAAATTGTCTTTGGTGTAATTATATATAGAAAAAAAAACTATTACAAATTGAGGAATCTTTATATTAAATTCGTTATAGGTGTTAAAAAATTAAAAATTCTAAAACAATTATTAAAATTATTCACCAGAAATTTAATTATACAAATGAGAAATTCTAAATGTCGAGGGAAAGGGCGAGGAAAGACACGTGGCGGGGTGGGAACCGTCCACCCCGCTCAAGATGCGTGCACCAAAAACAACGACACGCATCTCAAGCGGAGTGGACGGTCCCCACCCCGCCACGTGTCTTTCCTCGCCCATTTCCTCGCCCTTTCCCTCGACATTTAGAATTCCTCTATACAAATATAGTGTATTCTATATTTTGGACAATTAAGATTTTCCAATAAAAAAGAGAATTTAAATTGAAAAAGCAAAATCATGCAGTGGGCCAGTTGGGAGAAAAGCCAACCCACAGCCAATACCTACAACCCAAACCCAATGTCAACAGTAACACGTACCCATGCTTCACAGTGAAGGTATGATGGTTCGAAGGGGCAGATATGAAGTTATTGGTCAGAGAAATTAGTTCAACTTGGTGGAGGATCGAGCAAAAACAAGAGCGAGGGAAGGTATTGAATCGAAAGTGGAGAGCTCTAAAAATCGCTGAATCACAAAGGGATATTGAATCGAATGGTCAATAGATGTTGATGGAGGGGGGCGGTGGTGGCGGGTGAACTTTTAAACAGAGAGAGGACAGTGGGGGTGGGAGGTCGGTGTTGGTGGGAAAGAGTTCTGGTGGCAAGATGGGCCCAAACAGTAATATTCGTTATAAATGTCCTAGTGTGTCAATGCGCTTTAAGTGCACATATTTAGTGTTTTTTTTCTAAAAATTTAATAAGTCAATAAGGGCAAATTAAAATGTTAAGTAATTTTGCGATATATTTATGAGTTTTACCAAAAACAAAAAATTGTGAATGTTGATTTTCAAATTTGTGTTTACATTACAATAAAATCGTCTTTCGGCATGCGTGACATGACCAATTTTTGTCGAATAAAATAAAATAAAATAAATGATAGTGAGAGTAATTAGTGATAATTTAATGTACCCCTAAAACAAATAGCTAATTTAGGATAGGTCCTTATCACATATCGTATTGCAGATACCTGTTGGACTAGCGGTCAACGAGTGTGGACTGTTATTTTTCAAATGGGCAAAATTTTGATGACTAAAATGCCCCTTAACGATTCAAGGGTTGAGATTAAAATATTGACATCTGACAACTGATAATTGAATCTCAAGGTGAATACTTCAAAATTTAATAAAAAATAAAATGGATATCTCAAGACACATCTAATGGCTTAAAAAACAAGTCCTGCCACTGTCATCGTGACCGCCCTACCACCTCTCCTCCTTCTTCCTCTTCTTCAAATTGCCCAACCACTACCACCCTATCACCCCTCTCATTCTTCCCTATTAGTCTAAGTCCACAACCACCACAACCGCCCCCTTCTCATGCTTCCGTTTGGTTGAATCCAACCATTTTTCAATTTTTTTCTTAAGCTTGAAATAGAATAAATAGAAATAGAGGAGAGTAAAAAAGGTGAGTCAAAGGAGGGGGAGGGCTGAGTCAACCCAGTGATGGACGGTAAACACAAATTCTCTTCAAGTTTCCTCCACAATACAGAGAGTTAGATGGCGTTTTTTAAGTTCTTAGAAGCTAACTTATAACTAGAGTTAGAAGTTCTGAACGAGTTTCTGAATGAATTATTTGTTTTACTTTTGAATGAGCTGCTGATTAGAAGCTGCAAAATTAAAAGGTGTTTGTTTTTAGGTGCTGAGTGAGAATTGTTTGACAATTTTGCCCCCACTGAGCTAAAAAAATTATGACATAAATATTGTGCTTAAAATCATATCGAATACGACTGTGGCGTTATTGTTGAATTTGAGCAATACGTTTGTAGCATTTTAATTAGTTATTTGATGAAATCATTAATCCAAACATGCGTTATTTGATATCTTATGATACACATAAGGCACAAAAACTATATGCTAAAAACTTGAAAATATACATGAGATAGAGAGTTGAGAGATGAAGAAAAACTTGAAAATACATAAAAAGAAAATAAATATAAATGAGAGAAAAGAGAACCACAATGTTTGGCGAAGAGAATGAAGGTGTGCCACCAAAATTTAGCCCTACTTACTTTTAAGAAGATGGGGGCAACAATTGTCATTACAAAATTATGTTAAGGTTATTATTGGAATAAATTTTCAATAAGCACTCAGTGCTAAGTGATTAACACCTCCTTGTTGCTTACTCCAATAAGAAGCATAACTTCTCATTAGAACTAAAAACAAACACTCCAAATAAGGCAGTCCACTTCTTATTAAGACTTCTGACTCTATTCAGAAGCAAAAACAAACACCCTCTTAGAGTTCAACATTTCTATAAAAATGGACTATTAAGAAATCTTGCTCATAGAGCAACACAAAAAACTTGTATCGATAATAGACTTAGAATTAGACCTCGATTTAGTGCATCGATTATTGCAAATGGTCGCCTCTCTGGCTTTCCAACCATCATCTTCATCTCAAACTCAATCAGCCACCACCAATCGCCACCAACCCTCCCTTTCGAAGTCTACAAATATACACTCTGAAGCCTTTGCAGTTGTCTGATTAACCACATTCTTGCTACCTAAATAGATATCATAGCAAGCCCTAACAATCAACAACAAACAATCTCCATGGATCTTCAACGAGATCGAAGTAACCGCAGAAAGCAATGTCTTGGGTACCATGAGTACAACAACTTCATCACCAAAATCATGACACTAATGGGGGTGTATTCAATTAAGGATTTTAATGGATTGTAAAGGATTTTAAAACTCTTGGATTTTAAAAAAATTCAAAGGATTTTACAAAATCCACATGGTTTTTTGATATATAGAGTTTAAAGGATTGAATTTTGATGAATTTTAAAGGATTCTTATGGATTTCTATGGATTATTATGAATTTTTTATTAGTCATAGGAAGCCAAGAAAGAACACCGCTTTCTGAAATCATTGCTTGGGACATGGATGCCCTGCTGAAATCAGTTTCTCACCCAATTCATCAATTTTCACTAGATTTCTACGGCCTTTGGATGAGATCCATCTCTAGAGAGAAAAACATGGACTTTTACATCAACTTCTACCTAACTACACCCCAGCTTTGTTTTATACATTTACTAGACATTATTGTCCTGACCTTAGCAATATCTTCCCACATCCCTTTGGTAACATAAATATTTGATAGCAATATACATGTCGATTCTATTTGAGGTTCAAGCTCGAAGAGTTCCTTTGCAATCCTTTCTCCCATTTCCACATCTTCTATGCTCGCAACTCATCCAACTATGTCATAATGAATCTCCTTGTAATTTTTTTTCTTTCTAATAAGAATGTAAGCAGTCCAATGGATTTGGAGCAAAAAAAATACAAATTTTTTTTTCGAAAAGTTTTAGTATTATTCTCATACTTCATTATTGTAGAAATGCTTAGGATGCTAGAGTATGAGAATTCCTTATTATTGAAACCAAAAATCTGAAACGCTAAGAATCAACCAAAGTGTTGTAAATGACAAGTATTGATCCATCACCAAACTTAACAATATGGGAATGAATTTGAATGACCGTATTCTTCATAGTGGCACCATAGCAAAATAACACGACCAAAATATGAAAAAGGGCATAAAAAATCACAAATCTGAAAGCCACATTGAAATGTTAAATGTTATGTGTTCCGCAGTAGTAGTTGTATGCCTGTATGGATGTTAATGAGTCCGACTGTGACGGGGATGCATGTTGAAAATAGTGGATGCACTAGCTGTTTAGATATTCAACCGTAGCATTTGTTCATTTTTTTGCCTTTAATCGAAAGAGTAAATGTATGCAAAAAGAAACTTTTACTCCTCCCCTTTCTAGTTTTCTTCCTTGTTTGTGTACCTTTTGCTTGCAATCAATTCAAAGCTATTGGGTACTGACATTGGGTTTGGTAGGAGAGACAAATTCATAAAAAGCGGAAAATGGGTTCAATTGAGATTAAGATGGGGAGTTTGTTGATCTTCGTCATAAAGAACAAAAACCCTAGAAGAAGAGAGAAAAAAATAGAGGAAGGAAAAAGAGAGAGGGGGGAAGGAGAGAAAGAATACAAATCCATTAAAATATGAGGGGGAATGTTGGATTTGAAATGACTATTGTTATTTATACTTTCCACTCACAATTCCTTCAAAATCCACAACTTTAACAAATCCACTATTTTTTTTAATACCTCCTAATTTTTGTGAATTTTTGAAAAACATGAATTGAATACCCCCTAATTTGATAGAATTTAGAACAATAATTTTAAATCCATATTGAATACCCTTGGATTTATATGGATTATTTCAAATACTTAATTGAATACCCTTGGATTTTAAAATCCTTCATAATCTTTCATAGTCCTTAATTGAATACACCCCCTTACAGACATATTCCGTCCTTAATTGAATACACCCTCTTATAGACATATTCCATCAACTTAATTACCAAACAGCTTGGATTCAAGACTTTTTCACCTCTAATATAACCATGAGCGATAAACTTCTGAATCACATCCAAAGCTGGATCAACAATTTTCAATAAATGGGGCTTTTGGAGGAAAAAAAGAAATCGGGTGAAAATGGGGGTGATTTGATGGATTCTACTCATCCATTGAAATCCCATCTGGATTTTTCACTCAACTATCTTTAGATCTACTTGCACTACAAGAAAACTGTATTATACTGACAGTTGCCAAAGAGATTTAGCGACGACTTTAACCGTCGCTAAATAAAACGGCGACGGTTGTCCAACCGCCGCTAATAAAGGCGTCACTATGGCATTTTGTGGCGGTTTTGAGCAACCGCTGGCATAACCGTCACTGTATGTTATGTAGTGATGGTTGTTAGTTACCGTTGGTAAAACTGTTGCTGAATACTATATAGTGAAGGTTACCAACCATCGTTAATTATGAGCAAGGACGACGTTTAATAGTGCGCTGGCGGCTAGGGACGGTTCTAAACTGCCACAACAGTTCGTAGGCACCTTGCGACGGTTTATAATCATCGCTAAATTCCATCAGTTAATCCTTTTAGCGACATTTAAAACTACCGCTAATGCCTGTCTTTATTATTATGACAATTCTATTATGCCTACTAGAAACATGTAAACAACCTGTAATCACATTTTCAACCTATAAACAATCTGTAAACAACCCACAATTTTACACAACTATTTTATATTGAAATAATTCAGGAAAACTTCACTTTAACTGTATTGTCATCAACTTTAACAAAAAAAAAAATATATTGTCACCAAAGTTAACAAAATATCAAAGCTAGTACATGTAGAATTTCTTGAAGTTTGATAGTTAAAGTCAACTTTACTACAGTTAGAACTTGTACCATGTTTTTGAAAGAAATAAATAAACAATGCTATAGAGTGTGAAGTCGATGAAGATCTTCATTATTATTTTGACTAGATGTCGAGGGTTTTGCAGGTGCTGGTGAAGCTTGCCGACTTCCTTTGTCTTGTGCTTGAAAATGTTGAGTCAACAATATTACTCTAAACTTGAACCAAATTATAAAATGATTCATTGATTTATATTTAGTAAGTAATCAATATCATTGATAACTAATATTAGGGGTGGGCATTTAGGACCGAAAGCCCGGACCGAACCGACAACCGGACCGATCGGGTCGGTTCGGATCGATTTTTATTATTTATAAATGTTTCGATTTTAAAAGCCTGGCCCGACCCGAAGTTTTTGGTCTGGGCCTCGGTTTCCATTCTGAAGCTCGTCGGGTAACCGGCCCGGCCTGGATTAAATAGTTAAAATTTAAAAAGTAAAAACCCTAAAAAGTATTTACAATTACTGATCCTCTCTTTCTCCTCCTCAGCTGATCGTTTTAACTTCAACTCTCCCTAACACCCACTGTAAAGACTCTGTGCTTTCATCTAATAAAAAACCACAACCAAACAATATTGTCTGCCCATGATTGTTTAGTTTTAGTCCAACAAATAGTGCAAAAGGCTTGTCATTCAACAATATTGCTTCATTCAACAACCTTGCTCGAGTTAACAGGCTTACCATGCATGAGTAATGCTTAAGCCCAGGCTCCACATCGATTGCCTTAATGTAATTCCAGAAAAAACTTTCCTTTGTTAATCAGTCCAGAATGGCTGCAAGCTGAGAGGAAAGCATAGAGACAAAGGTAACATGATCGGGTAAAAGACCTTGTTTCAGGGTCTCATCAAAGAGCCTAACGACTTCTTCTGCTTTTCCATTGTTGTTGTACCCTCCCAGCATTGCATTTCATCATTTTAAATCTGGATCAACAACTGTGGAAAACACTAATTTGGAAGCTTGAAGGACACCAATTTTGGCATACATGTCGATTAGACTCCCCGAAACACATATATCTTCCTCATATCCTGTCTTAACAGCCTGACAATGAACAATTTCACCTTGCTTCAGTTTATGATATCTCTCTAGAAAAATTTTGTAAACCCAAAATTTTCTGTTTTTACAAATATAATTTCACTTTCTTTTGTAGGAAAACCAAGTAAACATTATCCATGAGATCTAAACATACCATGATACAAGAACAACTTTTTATTTCTGATTTCTTAATGACCACCAATGCATAGTGCATACTATTAATTTACTTATTTACTGTTGATTAATATGCAACCATATCTAAATGACTAAATGTGATTAGGGGTGGGCATTACAATCACAGGCTTACAGAAAATTACTGGCTAGGCATTACGACACAACAATTGGGGTTAATTCACTATTGACTAGGTGGGCTTTATAAATTCAGCACTTTGGGCTGAACTTCAAGGACCGAAACTGGCCCAAAATTCTGTTAACCGGTCAACTCGGTTTGGTTTCGGGCCTCATAAATACTGACTTAAATTTTTTGGGTCGATTTTCAATTTTTACTTTTTGGGCCGGTTACCCAGACCTGCCCAGCCCTAACTAATATATATATTCAAATAATGTAACTAATATATATATATATTCAAATAGTGTAAAGGCAAAGAAACATACGGGTGTAGTGAATAAGCTTGCAAACTTAGCAGACACATTTCCATCCAACTTCTGAAAAATGTACGTGAATGCTCCTTAAAATCCTTGCCTCTTTAATGTCTTTGTCTCTAACTGTGACTCTAGCTGGTGAAATCTCCGTTGAAATTGAGGATCAATGTTTTGTGTTGGTTGTGAGGACATCATCCCATTAAACGTACTATTGGTGCTGCCAAAGACTTGAGATGGACATGGACCGAATCCCAAAGCTTGAACTCGGCTTGAATGCTCTTTTCCTAACACCTTAGGAAGTGAATCTTGTTGTGAATTGGATCGTGACGTGGAATCTTCTTTCTCAATCTCTAAAATTTTCTCCTATATTAATGAGGCAAGCCATCAAACTTTGAATTCAAAATTTATCTAAACATTAATTAATGTAGTCCAATAAAAAAAAGTAGTTAAATTACTTACATTCATAAGTTACATAAGACTCGTCTTTTTTTCTTTTCTTTTTCTTGTGTGTTGCAATCTCACAAGTCTCCCAAGTTCATATTCCTACATTGATGTTATGAAGTCAAATAACTTTAAATAGTATAGCTGAGAATGATAACTTAAAGTGTGGTAGGGTGTAAAATATTAATTACCATATTTTCCTTTAACCTAAAATTGTTTTTTGATCCTCCAGTGCGTGGATCGGTTAATTTCTTCCGAATTTCAAATTTTTTTGCATTTTTCCTTGTCAATGCATAGATAAAAACATATTTGTTACCATTTTTATAGTTATTTAATTGAATCATGTAAGTACTTTGTGTTATATTTGTCCATTCATCCAAGCGATAGTCAACAAAATGCACCCAATCATTACCATCAATGCCTTTGGGATGTTTTGCGATATTAGCATTTCTAGACAGCGTAGGATCATAAAATTCATGGAGCAATTTATGCCTATTGTCCTTCCATTTTTCCCAATGTTTTGCAAGATATAATGGTCTGCCATTGGATCTTCCACATGTAGTTTATCCTTCAAAATTAATAGTCATTAGTATTAAAATAATTATTAATAATCTTACAAACAAGGTAAGTGACGAGCACACATTAAGCCATACCTGTATAATAGTCGTATACACGCCATCCTTGTAACTTTTTGGCACATCTTTTCAAGTGTTGTATCCAATTGGAAAAGCCTAAAAATCGGATCCCAATTCTCCTAGAAAACTTCCTAAGAGACCAGCTGCATCTCCAATAGGTTGATGTTGAGTATTAAATGGAATCATCACTTTTGTGCCTTTAGGAAGTGACCAAACATCATGTGCGCTCATATGAGATTCTTTTATTAGCCCTTGCTCATCTAGGACAAGTTGATATTCGTTATACTTTATTCAAAATTAGCGACCAAAATATTACTTTCTTGAATAAGTTTAAATTACATACCAATTGTATTCACTGTCCAATACTTCCTAGATTTGCGTTCATGAACACTTGACCGTGACTCAGATGTAGCAACCGGATGAGACTAAAATATAGCAGGTGGTTGAGAGACGAATGTAGCATGTGGCTGAGAGATCCATGAAGCAGCTGGATGAGAAATTGATGTAGCAGCTGGATGAGACTCAGAAGTAACAGCTGGATGAGAGACAGATGTAGCAATTGGATGAGACTCAGATGTAGCAGTTGGATGAGACTGAGCACTAGATTGAAAGGATCGAGATTTTGTTGGACGCTCTATAGTATCTGATTCTACTTAGAAACATTTAGGCCTAGGCATCACCGAAACTTCAAACAAAAGTCACATTGTGAAATAATAAATTATACAATGAATAGGATAAGACAATATATTTGAAATTAATAAGCAAAATTGTCATAGTAATGTATTATAACAAGCATAATTTTTCATACAAAATCTTCCTCTTCAATAATATTGTCATTATTAGCATTGATTGCAGGTTCATCATCTATATCATCCCTTTCCATTAACAAATCTCCATTATCATCTTGAAACTACTCATCTAAGTCTTGTTATTGATAAGGCGTATTCTCATAGAACGAGTCTTGAGTTTCATTCTCGCCCATGTCATACAAGTCTCTTGGATTTAAATGAACAACAATACTCCATTCTTTATCCATATCATCCTCCACATAATACATAAGTTGTGCCTCTGAAACTTGAATATATGGCTTATGATCTTCATGATCACCAATATGTATCAACCGAGAAAAAATGATGGTAAAGCCCAATTCATCTATTCTAATCCCTATATCAGTAATGGTATTTGCCCACTGATATTTGAACATGGTAACCATGAAACAACCATTATAGTTTAACTCAAAGATATCTATCAATTTTCCATAATAAGGAACACTGCCTTCCCTGACATTATTGTCACGACTGCTTGCATAGCTTTTAGTTCCAAATGAACCAAATACTCCACTATTATGAGTTTTCAAGTCATCTTCTCGTGCTAATGTTCAAAATTTGAAGCCATTAACATTATATGCAGTAAACCTTCTTGCTTGAATAAGTGCTCCTTGTGCAAGAAATATAATGCCATCTGGCTGTGATCCATTTACATCATTCACAATCTAACATCAAAATGACACCATATTAGTCATATGCATGATTATATTACTTAAATAAATAATTGATATAATATATACTTACGCATCTCCTAAACCAATCTATGAATCCTTTATGAACCACCTTATCTATCTCAACTTGTGACCGTGTACGACTCCTTAGCCTTTTATTAGTTTTTGTCCTATATTCCCTAAATGTTACATCATAAAAAATAAGTATAAGCCATTACAAAGTTTTTGAAAAATCATGTTAAGTGTTAGAATTTACTTACTGAAGAAACGAGTCGAATTTTGTGTAGTTGATCAACATGTGACGATGTGCTTGCATATATTCTAAAGGTGTTAAATTGAAATATGAAGAACCCCCACTGGTCTGCCTACCAACGGAAACAAAGTAGCCACTTCAGAAGATCCAACACCAATTACCCCATCATCAACACTGGGTGTTCGATTGAATCTTGTTTCCACATCATCTAAATATCTTGAACAAAAGAAAGAATTTCATTGGCTAGGTATCATTCAATTATACAACCTTTTGATTGTGCCCTATTACGTACATAAGACTTCACACGTCCTAAGTACCTTCAGGATTATAAAAGTAAATGTATTAGAATAAGAAAATCAAGTGATAATTCATAAGGTTTAATTTATGATATTTACCTCTCTATAGGATACATCCATCGATAATGTACTGGGCCTCCACGTTTGACTTCATCAACCAAATGAACTACTAAATGAACCATGGCCGTAAAAAAAGAGGGAATAAGATTTCCATGTGGCAAAGTGTGAGCACAATTCGATGTTGTAGATTGTCCAAGTCTTGAGGATTCAACACTTTACCACATATGTGCCGAAAAAATGAGCACAAATCAACTAAAATTGCTGACATTGGAGTAGGCATTGCATTTCTTATTGCAATTGGTAACAGTTGTTCCATAAGAATATGACAATCATGGCTTTTCAACCCAAACAATTTGCGTTGTTTCAAATCAACACATCTGGATATGATACTCGAGAAACCATCTGGCACAATGAGATGCTTCACAGTCCTAAGAAATATGTCCTTTGCATTAGTCATTGTAAAAAGATTAGGAAGGTCTTTACCATTCTCATTTGGCCAGAGATCTTCTCTTATACCCATTGATTGACGAACTTTTCGGGCATTAAGATGATATTTAGTCTTCCCACTTTCATTAAACAAGGTGTATATCACATTCTTACACACATTTTGCTCAATATGCATCACATTAAGATTGTGACGGATCAAGTTATGCTCCCAATATGGAAGATAAAATATATGCTTTTCTTCCTCCATTGTTGCGCCTCACCAACTCTAGTATTTTGCCTACGAGCTCTTTTACCTATAACTTCAACCTCGTGTGTCTTTCCAAATGTAACATTAATATTCTCTACTTGTTTCAAAATATCTGTTCCTGATAGTTGTATCAGTGGATTCTTTTTCTCTTGTTTGCCATTAAAGCGAACTCGGTTCAATCTAAACTTGTGACCAACATTTATAAAATGCCGATGACCCACGAAACACCATTTTTATTGTGTGGAAGGCGGCAAGACTCCGCATCAAAGTTACATGAAGGACAAACTATTTTAGCATGTGTATTCCATTCTGATAGGGTCCCTAACCTTGAAAAGTCACTTATTGTCCATATTAAAGCTGCTCGCATTGTGAAACTTTCATTCAACGAAGCATCATATGCTTCTACACCAACCCACAACTCCTTCAATTCATCAATAAGAGGTTGTAAGTAAATGTCTATATCATTGCCTGGCATCCGTTTACCAGGAATGATTATTGAAAGAATGAAGGAAGTTGGCTTCACACATTTCCAAGGAGGAGTGTTATACGGAACTAGAACCACTGGCCAAATGTTATAACTAGTACTCATATTTTCGAAAGGATTAAACCCATTGCTAGCCAAGCCAAGGCGTGCATTACATGCATCCAAAGCAAATTCAGGAAATGTTGAACTAAATTTTTTCCATGCCTCAGAATCTCTCGGATGTCGCATCAGACCATCTTTGCTATCCTCACTAGTTTGCCATCTCATATCAACAGCAGTCCTAGAAGACATAAACAACCATTGCAACCGCAGTATCAATGGAAAATAACGAAGAACCTTTGCAGGTTGCCTTTTTCTTTTCTTACCATTTATAGGCACATTATTTGCATTTCCCTTGATATTTGGCTTCCATCTAGATGTGCCACATCGCTAGCATGTTTGTCTATCTTTATCCAATCTTTGGTACAACATGCAATAATTTGGACATGCATGTATCTTAGTATAATTAAGACCAAGTTTATTAATTGTTTTTCTTGGCCTCATAGAATGTTTCGGGGATCCTTGAATGTTGGAATGCATCATGCATCAACTCTACTATCATTGACATTGCTTTGTCACTCACCCCACAAATACACTTAATGTGATACAGTTTAACCAAAAAAGATAATTTTGAGCACTTTGAACACCCTTCATATAGCTCTTGCTCTCCATCCTCTAGCAACTCAAAATTTTTTTTAACTTCATTATTCAACCCATTGTTTATACCTCTCATCCTTCCATCCCTTTCAGGTGGTCCATGTGATGTGGAAGATTCTTCATGGGTATAGTACCTAGAAAATGCAAAAGAATCATGGATCATGTCTTGCATTGGATCTTGAATAGGCTGACTATCTTGCACTACATGCATGACAGTAGAACTTTGACTTGTACCCAACTTCCCATGTTATAACCAAACAGTGTACCCTTTTGGAAATGATCTACAAATCAAGTGATCATACACTACTTTTCTAGTCTCCCATTTTCTAAAAGCACGATGAGGACAAGAACACTTTGTTCTATTATTAGATGACTTGTTTGCAAATGCAAAATCCAGAAATTGATTCAACCCTTCCGCATATTCAAGTGTATTCCTCGGCTTAGAAATCAAAGTTTTGTCCATTTCAAAATGTCTGAATTCAATTAAAACAGAGCAACTAATAAGTTCAATCTTACTACTCAAACAATAATAATTTGAGAGCATTTGTAATTATTACCACAATATTTCCCTACTAAAATTATGGTGGGTTATCCACTAATAATAAAACAGAGAATGGTTATGAACTAGTTGCTAAAAGAGATGTCAAACCTTGAGATGGCTGACAATTTAAATGTCAACTTATGCATTACTAAAAAAACTCCATAGCTGAAGTAAAACAATCTGCAATTAATGCATCCCATGAAACCTATATACATAAATAAATAAAGACAAATAGATTAAAAAATATTGATGTTAGAATGAGTTTGTCGACAAGAAAAATAAAGAATTGAGGAGTAGAGATTACAATTAAATGGGAAGATATACAAAATCCCTAAACATAGCTATGTGGCTAGACCTAATTCAACAAAATACTCGAAATCCAAACCAAAAAAAGAAAGAAAAAAACTAAGAACCTAGGGGCTAGCTTAATTCACAAAGAAAAACTAAACTCCTCATATAAGAAATTGAGAATCTAGGGGCTAGCCTAATTCACCAAAATACCCAAAATCCAAACAAAAGAACTACAACAAAACTCTAAACTCTAAAGATCTTGGACCCATATATGTCCAGTTGAAGGAATCATAGGACTAACAAATTTGCTCTAAAACTACCATCAACTCTGTTATAAAGAGCACCTTCCAAACCCTTTTCAGGTACTCTAGTACTTCAAAGTATTTCACACAGGTCTGTTTCAGAAACAGAGACTGCACAATGGCTAATACCTCCACCGAAATGCATATCACCTTATCCCCCATAATTTTGGATCAAAAGAGGGAGTACACCCTGCCATGACCCAAAAATGTATATGAAAAAACCATAATCAAGAATTAAGAACCATTCCATATTGTTGTTTTGTTTCAGCACCAAAACATGTTCTGCTGCCAGCAGGAAATCTAATACATGCTATTTTGTTTATTGTTAAATACATGAAAACATGCTTATGTTGTTTTGTTTATTATTAAATACATGCTGTTTTGTTTATTATTAAATACATGCTATTTTGTTTATTGTTAAATATATGTTGTTTTCTTATGCTTATGTTGTTTTGTTTATTGTTAAATACATGTTTTCTTTAAATACACGATGATAATCTTATATCAAAAGAGAGAGTACACTGCCATGACTCGAAAATGTATCCGAAAAAACCATAATCCAAAATTAAGAACCGTTCCATATTGTTGTTTTGTTTCAGCACCAAAACACGTCATGCTGCCAGCAAGAAATCTAATACATGTTGTTTTGTTTATTGTTAAATATGTGATAACATGCTTATGAGAAAGATAAAGAAGTTAGACATACCGTGTGAGAGATATGGAAGAACTAAGATGATGGACGAATCAAACGAGCGCGAGATACCACCAACAATCACTTCTTCTTCCTCATTCGATTCTTCCTCCAAACACTAGTCTAGGTTAAATAATCAAGTTAACTGAATATAAAGTGAAAAAAAAGAATAGAAAGTGAAAATAAATTAGTTAGGTTTGGGGTTGAAATCTCATCCATTGGATGGTATTAAGATCTAAAACAGAATCAAGATTTGTTAATTGCACCCCATTTGCACCTTTTCCCACCATGCCAAATCTGGACAAACATATAATGACGGTTAGCACAACCGCAAGTAATCACAACCGTCGTTAACCAATATTATTCGGCGACGGTCAAAGAAACGTCGTTAAATAAAGCATTTAACGGTGGTTTTTGCGAACCGTCGCTAAATTCCCATTTTCTTGTAGTGTTGAAGCTGAGCAGAGGCGGTGGTCGCCGGTGAAACAAAAAAGCATAGAGGGAAATGAAAAAGGGGTGGTCATCGGTGAAACAAAAAAGCAAAGAGGAGAGAATGGAGAAGGAAATGACGATGGTTGTTAGCGTTACAGAAATGAGGCAGAGGGTGAAAAATGTTTAATTAGGGTTTTAAAAAAAACATTAGATATGTCTTGAGATACACATTGTAATTTCCATACAATATTGACCATTGATTTTCCTCGAGATACAAATTACCAGTTACTCAAAGCCAATATTTTAACTTGAGCCTTTGAATCAACTTAGGGATAGTTTGGTCATCAAAATATGATCGATTTGAAAACATACGGTCAATGGATGTGGATCGCAAGTCCAGAGGGGCATTTGTAATACGATATGTAATAGCGACCAATCCTTAACTAGCTATGTATTTTGGGGTAAGTTAAATTAACCCTACTAATTATGTGTCAGAGTTTTTTTTTTTTTTTTGGTTATTTACAAATAACTGAGGGTCTTAAAATAATTTATGTTGAGACTTCAATATAATTTAGTAATGTTTAAGAGGGCTTATTTATTTTATTTATTTATTTATTTTTATAAAATATCTGAATTTGGGAGGCCAGCTTTATAACTTCGGGTGCTACATGACGCATGCCAATGTGGAACGAGCATATCATGCTATACATGTACAACTAGGGTGTTGATGCGCTCTACATGTGCGGATATTCAATATTTTAAAATTTTTATTTCAATAAGAAAAAAGGTATTATTAAATTTTTGAACAAAATAATTATATATAACTTTACTGGCCTATGTATAATTTTCAAATAAATAAGGGGCTTCAAATAAATTATGTTAAGTGCATAAGTATAATTAATTAATGTTTGAGGGTTGGTTTTGACTGTAAAAGTATAAAATGTAGAGGGCAAAATGAAAAATCTAAAAGTTAGATTTAAGGGCATTTTTATAAGTTTTAGATAGTCGGAGGGCTTCAAATAAATTAAGTTAGGGGATTAGTTATAATTAATTAATGTTACAGGAGGTTGGTTTTGATTATAAATTATTTAATTTGTCAGGGCAAAATGATAATAATGTGTAATATTGTTTTTAATTTGAATGACATAACACCCTTGTCACTCTTTACGCAACTTTTGATTTTTTTTTTAAATTATTAGAAAATGTTGAGGGCATTTGAACCTGGAAATCAGGTTGAATACATGATTCCTGTTCATTTGGG
Organism: Berberis thunbergii; assembly: GCA_003290165.1. NCBI lineage: Eukaryota > Viridiplantae > Streptophyta > Magnoliopsida > Ranunculales > Berberidaceae > Berberis > Berberis thunbergii. The sequence goes on from QNQO01007684.1 coordinate 130,531, forward strand.
AGTTCGGTCGTTATAACTGTTTAGATGTGTCAACGCGCTCTACGTGCACGTAGATTTATCAAAAATTTAATGAATAATGTGTTAAAAGATAAGAATGTGATAATGGTTTTATATGGTCATGGCATCCTCAAAAGATATATATACAACATATGCTTGTATACACACATAAAAATAAAAAATAAAAAATAAAAAGAAGGTAGCAAACTTTGTATTATTATTATTTTTTACAGAAACAAAGAAATATCTGTATATTTAAGGAGATTAGTGAATAAGCATGGTTTGGTCATTGTTAAAATATCATGGGTACAAATATAATTTGAGTGTAGAAGTCAATTGCAGTGAAAAAAAAGAGGAAAATATATGACTTTTATGGCTTACTTTTTAACAAAATAGACAATTTAGATACCATAGTTGATGTAATGGCTAATTTGTGTGTAATTTTATACTTTTATGACTAACAATGACTCTTTTATTAACCCAGGTTAACCCATAAAGTTATATGACATATTTACCCTCCTAAACAGATAGAAACTTAATTTTATAGTTTTATGACCAACAAGGACTACAAAAAAAATCACCTACGTTAATTTTTATTGAACGACAATTTTAGTTACTTTTTGTTATTGACCAACAAAGACTACAGAAAAAAAATAATTGTTATTGACCAATTTTAGTTACTCTTTATTGACCAAGGAGGACTACAGAAAAAAAAACTACGTTAGTTGTTATTGAACGGAAATTTTAACAAGGACTACAGGAAAAAAAGTTGCTTGCTCACTGACCTGAAAATAATGGACATCATATAATAAATCCTAATTTTATTAAGAGAACGGGTTAATGTTTTTTTTTCTAGTCCTTGTTAAAATTGTCGTCTAATAACAAAATTTTTTAATAGCCTTGTTGGTCAATAAAATTAACAAAGAGTAACTAAAACTGGTCAATAACAATTAACATAGGTTTTTTTTTTTTTTTTTTTTGTAGTCCTTGTTGGTCAATAACACTGAGAAACTAAAATTGTCGTTCAATAACAATTTTGTATTATAAATCCTAATTTTTCATATGATAAATCCTAATCTTTTTCAGGTCAGTGAACATGCTAATGTTTTTTTTTGTAGTCTTTTTTTTTTGGAAAGCGAGCTGGGTTTTTATAGGATCCCATAACCTATAAACAAGGTGCGACCTACAGGTCAACACCATAAGAAAGTAACCATGCCGCTGGTGGGTCTCGAACTTAGGACGTGGGAGATAAACTCACACAACCCTAACCACTCGATCATAACACCATTGGTTTTTTTTTTGTAGTCTTTGTTAAAATTGTCGTGCAATAACAATTAATGTAGGTTTCATCATCATCAAAGCCTATTCCTGAGATTTTCGGGGTCGGCTACATGGATTTTGGTTTTCCAAGCAATGCGATCTTCCTTCATTTCCTCACCTAATCCAAGCTCAATGATATCTTCATTCACCGTCTTCATCCAAGTTTTCAACGGTCGTCGCCTCCGTCTACACCCTCCATTAACTTGCCAATCTAAACATTTTCTAATTGGCGCCGTGCTTGGTCTCCTCCGCACATGACCAAACCAAGTTAAACGTCTTTCTCTAATTTTTTCCTCTATGGGCGCTACACCTAAGTATCTCCTAATTCTTTTATTTCTAATTTTATCCTTACGAGTTTTACCACACATCCACCTTAACATACGCATTTCTGCTACTGCCATCCTATGAGGCCAACATTCTGAACCGTATAGCATGGCTGGTCGAACAATTGTCTTATAGCATTTCCCTTTTAGCCTTGCAGGCATTCTTGTTAATGTAGGTTTATTTATTTATTTATTTTTATTAATTTTTTTTTCTGTAGTCCTTGTTGATCAATAAAATTAACAAAGAGTAACTAAAATTGGTCAATAACAATTAACATAGGTTTTTTTTCCTGTAGTCCTTGTTGGTCAATAACAAAGAGTGACTAAAATTGTCGTTCAATAACAATTAACGTAGGTATTTTTTTTCTTTTCTTTTATGTAGTCCTTATTGATCATAAAACTATAAAATTATGTTTTCTATTTGTTTAGGATGGTAAATATGTCATATAACTTTATGAGTTAACTTGGGTTAATAAAAGAGTCATTGCCAGTCATAAAAGTATAAAATTAGGCATTACATCAACTATGGTATCTAAATTGTCTATTTTGTGAAAAATAAGCTCTTAAAGTCATTTTCCAAAAAAAGTTGGTTGAAATGCTGGGACTGTTGGCCACATGGCTTGAAAGAATTAAATGTAGTGCAAAATTATAAATGATCTGTGCCCTTATAGAAAACTACAAATTACAGCCTACAAAAGAAACACGTGGAAAACAATTTAAATAGGAGTATTTTTGAAAAATTAAACTTGTGCATGACGGACGCAGACACTATTCATCAAGCCAATTTTCGTTATGAAGGTCAGATATAGTTTTTGGTTAACCTTGTGTACATTTAATGCTTCATAGTCTAAAACTCTAGATGAATGGAAGATACATATGCACCAATGGAGGAAGAATAATGCACCACATTTATTCAACCAAATAGATATTTATTGTCATCATGTCGTTGTTAACCAATCAGGTGTGCTTCTAGCTATGACAGAATAGAAACGTAGGTAAGAGTGGATTTTAAAGATTCCAAATAACTAGTATATATGCATAAATATCGTTAAAGTATTTACATGGACATGGGTCGTAAGATCTATAGTCAATGGATTCGATTTTGCGCTAAGGGGGATAATTTCTTGCAAACTGAAAAAGCTCTACCAACATGTACTAGTTCATCGATTAATAAGACTTGTGATGAATGAGATCACACATCTAAAATTCTAACTATACAAATAATTACGTAGAAAGCTATACCTACAACTAAACTATAAAAAATCATGAGGTACTTGAAATTTGGAGGATATTATGTCTATAAAAGCTAAATCAAGACGTGCGCAGAACAAAATGCAAATTTTATTGGATATAGTTTAGGGCGAGTCAACTAAAAGGACTTCTTCCATTTCCATCAACCATGTTTGTTTGTTTTTTTTTGTTGAAGCATTATGCATTAATATATTAAGGAACATTCATAGACTTACCTGCTAAAGATGCGATTCATGAGCCTCATAGTTGAGGTTCCAACTGATATACATATAATTCCAACCTTTAAGCAAAAATAAAAGGCGTTTAATATTACAAAAAAAGGATTCCAAGTCCAATCCAAGGCAAAAGATGTGCTCGTATCCTCCGAAGAAAACGCCTATCGTAAGTTGGTAGAATCTCCAAAAACATGACCAGATTTCCACCATTGGACCTGAATCAGCATAAAGGCTGCCTCTTCTGCAAAGAACTCTGTCATCGTGCTGTCCATAACCTTTCCTCGAATCCTACTAGCCATAGTAACAAGAACATGACCTCCCAGATCCATTGCTATAACACCATAGCTCCCTGCTTGGAATGATAAAAAAAATATGCATCAAAGTTAACAATCACTGTATCAGGGTTAAGTAATTTGGTACATTGAATGGAGTTTGACAGATGACTGTTCACTCTATGAGACATAGCGAACTGAAGTTAATCCTGGATCAAATAAAATTTGCTAGCTACAAGTGCAGTGGGTAGGCCAATTAAAGAGTTTGAGGTAAATGGGTAAGGTTGGGAATTATTGTCTGTACAAGCAGTACTAATAGTATGAGGAATAGACTTGAGAGTCAATTTGGAGACCTCAGTAGAAGGACTGAACCATTAGGCAGACCAAAAGGACTAGATTTAGTCAAGGTAAAGGTGATATCGTGGGTGCAGAATATGGCCTTGTTAAAAATGAAGTTTTTCCGCATTTTTCAGATAGAGAGGAGAGTAGCAATGAATTGGGAGAACGTCTCCTCAGTGGAAAGATGGTGCTCTTAGCGGATTTCCAAATAAATTTGAAAAAGCTGGATAAAGAAGCTGATTCAAGGGAGGGAGAGTTCCAATCAATTGGCAGAGAGGAAAACAACCAAAGACGACTGGTAATAGGACACAAGAAGAAAAGATGTAGCTCATCTTGTTCCTGACATTGGCAGAAGACACATCTATTCTCAATAGGAACATGGACCCTAACTAGGTTGGAAATGGTGGGCAGAAGATTTTGACAAACTTTCCAAAGAAAAAGGATAACACTAGGGGGTGCTTTAAAGTGCTAGAGACGGTGAAGGATTTTAGGCTCAAAGATGGGAGAAGAAGTTCCCGAGGAAGAGCTGGCTACCATCACAGTAGAGAATACACTAGTAACACTCTTAACCACGAAGAGACATTTTTTGTAACCATTCCGGATGAGGCGGTTTGGCCTAGAAGAGGCACGAATGCAGACATTTTTAATATCATGAACTACTGAGGTGGGGAGCAAGGAGTGGAGAAGAATCTCATTCCAAGAAATTGACAAGGATGGGGAAATTGACCATAAGTCGAAAAATCAGATATTTGAAGCTAAGGGGTCCAACACACAGTCTGCTAGGAGCAAACCCAGTTTGACCCAAACGTCAGTCCAAGGATTGATGTTGTCTTCTGAGAGCACTTGCAATGCATAAAAGGTTTCATGGTGTGAAAAGCTTTGAGGGTGTCCTTCCATGCAAAGGAGACGTGTGCTGGAGCTTTCATTAGTTGGAAAAAGATCTTAGAATGATAATAAATTGTTTTGGACAATTGATACCTAAGAGATTAAGCGGAGGTGATAGAAAACCACACATTTTTTTGCAAGAAGTGCCAGATTTTTGTTTCTAGAAGTGCATAAGTGTTTAGCACGACCACTCTCTTGGCCATTCCACCAAAAGTTACGCACCAAATTGTTGATGTGGTCAGTTAACCTGGCAGGGATGAGGAAGGTTTGCATTGTATAGATTGGGATTGAGTTGATAACGACTTTGATCATCACCGTTGTCCCTGCTTGAGAAAGAACCTTGGACTTCCACGTTGCCAGTTTAGTGAAGATTTTGTCCATAAGAAATGGGAAGTCCGTGGTTTTTCGTTTAGAAAAAAGTAGTGGAGATCCAATGTATCTATCCTTTTGGTTAAAAAACTTAGACCTCAAATTTTGAAAATCATCTTAGCATGATTTCTCAAAATTAACTCCTTGGCCAGAAGGCATGCAATATTTTTGAAGGATATCTTTGATAGCATGAGCTTCTGCAAGGGAAGCCCAACAAAAGAGAAGAACATCATCAGCATAAAGAAGGTGGCTGATCAAAGGGGATCGACGTCTAATCTTGATAATCTAAATAGTTCCATTAGCTTCTGCCCTGGTCAATAAATGAGAGAGAACCTCGACGACTAGGATAAAAAGATATGGAGAGAGGGGGTCTCCTTGTCCGAGTCCACGGGAGGGAGACAAAGAAGAGCTGTTCAAAATAACATGAAGAGAAGTGGTTGAAATACATTGATTAATTAGTTTGATCCAATCAAATGAAAATCCCAATTGCTGAAAAATTTGCAAAAGGAATGACTATTCGACCCGATCATAAGCTTTGGCCATATTAATTTTAAAGGCCATCCAACCTTGAGATTTTCTTTTGAAATTCTTTATTTGGAAAAAGGTCTCATGGGAAATAGACACATTGTCTGTGATGGAACGATCTTTAAGGAATGCGCCTTAATGAAGGATGATATGGGTTTTCATGATGTGCTGGATTATTTTTGCAACCTTTTCTTTCCCTTTGGCCTTATTATCAAGCAACAACTACTCCACACCACCATTTCCTCCTTCTTACACCACCATTGTTTTTTTTTTCTTACTTACTCACACCAATAAATATGCTAAACCTAAAAAGAAGCCAAAAAGGAAATCGAAAAAACTCAGAACACCCAAAAAAAAAAACACACGTCTCCCTCCCTTGATCTCTCGCACTCTTGCTGGGTGTCGTCCCAAACTCTGCGACCAAACTTCACTTCCTCACAAGGTTCATCATCCTCGTCCTCCTCCACTTCCCTATCTCCCCCTCTTCGCAAAAACCCCAAAAGTGCAAAGGGAGATAGCAAAAACACTTCGTCTCTTCGTTCTCTTCCTCTCCCGCTTCCCTATCTCTCCCTCTTCGGTTGCATTGCACTATATTTTACTTGGAAGAACTTATTTCATTTCATTAGATAAAAATGAAAGGGTTTAGTGAAGTTGATTATGTTAGGAATGAAGATTTTAAGGGTGAACATGAGGGTGAAGAAGATGAGCAATTTAAAGAGAAAAGACAATTCATTTCAATGGAGGTAATTTGCATAATTTTTTTCATCTAATTTGCATGTAATTAAAAAAATTGATTTATTATTGTATGATACATTGGTGCATAGACATTTCTAATGGATGTAATAGTGATGGAGATGCCTTTTAATGATGTTGAGAACCCATAGACAAACCATTTAGAGGTAACTACCATTTTGTTGTTAAGTAAATAATTTTTTTAATTAATATATTAAATTAATTATAAATTGAATCATTATGCAGAATGTTGACGAAAATGTTGATGGAAGTGGTGACAACAACAATGAAGAAAGATCATTGATACTGATAGTCGATGATAGTAAGTTATTTGTTACGGACGAGGTATATTTGTTATGGACGAGGTATGCAAGTTTTTACTTATTTTCGCTTTCATCATTTTCCATTATTATAAATATGTTGTTATTAACAAGTTTTTAAATTTGTTTAGGTGTTCTCCTCAAGGTATGCGTTGATAGCTTGGGTCCAAGACATCGGTATGGATAATAACATAGTTGTTATTATCACTAAATCAGAACCGGCTAATCAAAGACGGAAGGGAAGGATCCACTTTGGTTGTGAAAGAGGAGGAAAACCCGATAAAACATTAAAGAATTTTGTTCGATCAAACAGTACAAAGAAGTGTGGGTGCAAATTTCAGTTGAGAAGGATCCCATTGGAGAATGACCATTGGAGGTTGCAAGTGACATGTGGAACCCACAATCATCTTCGATCAGAGTCACTTGTTGGTCATTAGTTTACTAGAAAATTAAATGTATAGGAGATGATTTATGTGCAGAATATGGCAAAGTCCGGTGTGAGCCTTCACAACATCTTGTCTCGGCTGAAAGAGAGGTATTCGAATAGTATCTCAAATTTGAAGCATATTTACAATGTATTGTGTTGGCTAAAGGTACTCGAATAAAGAGGTAAAACGGCTTTGCAACATACTTTAGAGTTGTTGAGGGAGCACAAGTACATAGAGTGACATTTTGTTGATAAAGGGAATAGAGTCACCAACTTTTTTTGGTCGCATTCAAAATCTATTCAGTTGGCAAAGTGTTTTCCGGAAGTAATGTTTATGGATTGCATGTATAAAACGAATCTCTATAGGATGCCGTTGTTTGAGATTGTTGGTGTGACGTCCATCGGAAAGACTTTCAATATTGCATTTTGTTTTATGTGTTCTGAGAAGGAAGAGTCATACGCTTGGGCATTGGAAAAGCTTGCAGGAATTTTCGAGCCAGAAAACTTGCCAAACGTGTTTGTGACTGATAGAGAACTGGCTTGATCAAGGCTATTGAGCGAGTTTTCCCAAAGGCAAGGAGATTATTGTGCACATGGAACATCAACACAAATGTTGAGAAAATGACCGGTGGGGCGAGTTTATAGATTTCTTTTCAGATTTGTATAGATAGAGTACAGAAGATCAATTGAACAAGGCTACAATTGAGTTGGATAGAAGATGGGGAAAATACCCAAAGTATTTGGAATATCTCAAGACAATTTGGTATCCCAATAAGGAGTACTTTATCAGTGCATGGTCCGATAAATTTATGCATTTTGGGCAACCGACAACGGGTCAAGTTGAAGGTGCACACTCGAAGTTAAAGCACTCGTTGGAAAATTCACAAGGTACATTCTTTAATGTCTGGACAAGGATGCATGATATGATCGAAATCTAACTGGTCGAGATAGAGTTGTCATTTTAGCATAGTTTGACGAAGGTGAAGACTGACCATAACTTCACTTTATTTGGCTTACTTCATGGGCCGGTGGTGTACATGGTTATTGATTTGATCAATTCAGAAATTCGGAGGTGTGAAAATGTAGGGGTTGACCCTGTCAAGTGTAGTTGTGTGATTCGAACGACTTATGGATTACCTTGCGCTCATGAACTTACAAGTTATCTAACTCCCACAAGACAAATTTCAGTACGCACCATAGATAAATATTGGCTTCAACTTTGCACAACACCTATTCGTGAATGTGGCAATGTGATTATAGACCCTGTGGTCAACGCCCTTATGAATAGGTTCAATGAGTTAACTCCTAATCAGAAGTTGGTGATGAAGGGGAAGCTTCTAGAGTTGAGTTCCCTGGGTGACAGTGTGATGATTGAACCATTAGCACTTTGACTGGAAAGGGTAGACCTACAAAAAAGAAGTTGGCTAAGCATGAGAGGTCCACAAAAAGGGATCCATTGGGACACGAATACGTCTTGACACAAAAAGAAATGAAAGGCAAAAGTAATAAGTTGTCAATAAAAAAGAGAAGCCAAAAATTCATAACAATAGATTGATGAGGCAAATTCCGTCTTGGATACGAGATTATATTTAAGACATTGACAACGTTCAAGATGACAAAAACTGTGGCTTTCGATGCATAGCCGAATTCCTTCATTATGATGACGAAAACGGTTGGAAACAGGTACAAAAATACCTACTGATGGAGCTTCAAAGTAATGAAGAGTTGTGGCTTGCAATGTGGCACGAGTCAGGGGTAAAGGTTGTGAAAGATGCTTTGGTAAGTCCAAAATGCCAGGTGCGGATAAATAGGGAAAGTTGGTTTATGGAACCCGATATGTTAGAGCTGGCAGCGAACTGTTACCAATGCGTCTTTGTTTGTTATGGGAACCAAAACACTATATGTTTTCCCTATGTTTACTCGACAACATACTTTGACGAAGGACACGTTTGTTTCATGACATACTTGGCTCAGAGCAGTCACTATATTTTCCTTCATATGCAACAGAACCCACCATTGCCTCCCATAGCACCAACTTGGCCATGTCGCATGTTTCCTTTGGCAATCTCGTTGAAGAGTAGCTTCGATGTCCAGCTTGGTATTGGTGCGACAATGGTGAGGAAGTTCAATGATAAGCGTAAGAAGAATGTGAAGAAGTCGGACGAGGTGGTGACCGTATTGGACTAATGCACATATTGTATTTTGCTAACCATTATCGTGATGAAAAAATGTATATGGCAAATGTAAATGTAAATGGCAAAGAATGTGAAGAAGTCGAACAATTGTTTTAATACAAAAGTCACTGTTTAATTTTTAACGGAAGACTTGTATGTTTTCGAGGTTTTGTTAATATATTATATGGAATTTCACTCTTATTAGTTTGAGTTGTTGTTTATGTATGATGCGAGGTAAAAAAAAGATTAGTTTTATGCGACAATGCCAAATCAAAAAATAATATCAAAATTTTTTTAGAAAATCTAGGTTGATGCGACAATGCGACTTGTATGGAATTCACATAAAAGATTAGTTAGGAAGACTTGTATGGTTCGAGTTTAGGTTTGATGCGACAATGTGCATAAACTTCAGAAAACTAAGTTTTAAAAAAAGTTTCACAAACTGAAAATTTTTCAGAGTTTCAGAAAAAATATACAGGTTTAAGTTCTGTTTGCAGTGTACAAAGCGGGATCCTGTTCGCAGGGATCACTGCGGGGAAACTCAAAAACTTCGCATAGTGCAAGGCGAGGTTTTTCAAAAGTTCCGCATTGCTCTCTGTGGACTTTTTGTATTTCCATGCATTGGTCTTTGCGAATAGAAATTGTTTTTGAAAAAAATTTATGTTCTCAGGGAACAATGCGGGGATTTTCAAAAGTTCGCAGGAAACCCTGTGGGGTTTTTCAAAAATCCCCGAATTGCTCTATGAGAATAGGAAATTTTTTTGAAAAAGAAATTCTGTTCACATTGAACCCTGCGGGGTTTCGCACAAACATCACATTGTTATCTGCGAAAAGGAAAAATTTTTGAAATTTTTTTTTGTTCGCATGGAACTCTGCGATGTTTTGCCCAAACCCCGCATTGTTATTTGCGAATAAAACAAAACCCTGCCATTTTTTTTTTTAAAGTTTTAAATTTAAAATTTAAAATTTATTAAATTTTTTTCTTCTGAAACTATGATTTCTGAGATTTTTTTCCTAAATCTTTGTTTTTTGATCTTATTCGCATTGTCGCATCGAACCTAAACTTTGTCGCTTTGTTTTCTGACCTGATGTCGCATTGTCGCTTTATATTCAAATAATTATTTCATTGTACTCTTTCTTCACAACCTATTTTCTTAAACCTGTTAGCTTGCATAATTTGCTTTTGGACATGATGAAATAGTTTTTTTTTGATAATTGTTTCATTATGTTCTTTTAATTATTTTCTCTACTGATAATTATTTCTGCAAATTATGTCATTGTCGCATTTTTTTTTACTTTATTACAACAATAGCCTCGCATTCAATATCGAACATAATTAAAAACGTTATGCTTGTTAAATAATATTTATGAAGTTTACAATTTTTTCTTAAGTTTATAAAACTTAAAGCTTCTAAACAAATATTTCCCAAATGTTTGTTTTCGAAGTTTACAAAATGAAGATACTATCTTTGTCGCTTCCGAACATAGAATCTTTATTCATGCCTCGATTTGCTTCGACGCTCACTTCCTCCACCACCAACTTCACCTCTGTCAACATTGGGGCAAACGTCAGCCTCTTCTTCCTCTTGTTCTAAGGTAACAGGTGCGCTCATTTCATTTAGACAATCTCGTATTCTATTTTTCCAGGCGAACAACGTAACTCTATCGACATTCCCCTCTTCTTCAATAGAGGCATTGATCAAGTTATGAGCTTAAGCAATGACAATATTCTGGGAAACATTAGATGTTAGTGTAAACCATGTAAAATTTTGAAATTACATAAGTGTTAAATGTTTGTACTTACCCTATTATTTGAAAAAAACAAGTGTCTTCTTAGGGATGACTTCTACTCTTGTTCGGTGGTTGTACGAAGGGATGGCTAATGCGATGAAACTAGTCCAAGTAATCCGCCGTATAGTCCCATGGAAGCTTCACGGGGGCACCTTATTGGTTAGTTGGCACGACATGATAATGCCACATTCGAGTGAACGAAGACAACACCTCATACTTCACGTAATAGTGCTTGTCAGATCGAGCTTTATTCTTTCTTTTAGCTTGGATTGGAAGAATTTGGATGACTTGTACTTTTCCCATTTGTCTCATAACTCTATGGGGGTGATAAAGTTCTTCTACGTCGAGGCATAACAAACATCCTGTGAACCATGTGATGCCATGAAGGGGAGTGTTTCCCTTGGACTCCATGTAAGGGAAAGTACCTGCAAATTATAATAATTAAAACTTATTAATATATGACACATACAAAATTTTTTATTGAACTTAAAAATGTACTTTTACCTCTTAAGGAGACATGTCATCGAAATTCTCCCCAAGAGTGATGATTTGTTCGTCCAAAACCCCTACAATTTGTGGGGATTCACACTTAGTCATGGTGGGGAGTCTAGCATCCCACGTCAGTTTTGCATTACCCCAGACTCTGAAGTGATCATATATCCATGCCTATAAATGAAAACAACATAAATAAATATTATGAAATTCTTACATATTATGAGGGTAATTAAAAAAATAAAAAAATTCGAAACATACCTCCAAAAGAGGCAATTATCCAGCAATTTGCCTCGTTCCCTCTTTGTTAGCGCCGCCCAATTGACGAAACAAGATTACCAAGGTTGCTACGCCCCATGCATACTTGTTAACATCATCCACCTCCATCAACATCTTCAAATATTTAATATAAACTTTGTTATACTTTTATCAGCAAATATAGTCATACCCAGAAGAAACAACAAGTAATCCCTATACACTTGTTGTTTCCTTTCAAGAGAATCAACTTCCGTAGCCTGTCTACAACAGTGGTCCTGAATAAGCTTCATTTCCACAGATCTCTCATGCTTATTGACATGGACATTTGCTTCTTTACTTTCAATCCCCAAACCATCCACTAATAATGTAACACATTCTTCTGCTGTCATCTTCATCGACGTTCTAACCGACTTACCAATAATCGACAAACGAGTTACGATGGATGTCGTCCAGGGTGATGCTTATCTCTCCAAAAGGTAGGTGGAAAGTGTTGGTCTCAGGTTGCAAACACTCCACGAAAGCACAAATGGTCACCTTATTAAGACGTTCCTTACGATATTTAATCAAGGGATACATACCACTATCTTAGATCATTCTCTTTACTTCTTTCAGCTCATGTTTCAAATCCCAATCTATAAAGTTCCTATATTGATGCCGGCACCGCAATACGCCTCGTTCTTAAATACAAGAAACATATACATTAAGTAATTCATTGTCCAAATATATACAAATAACACGCTTATATAATTTAACCAACTAAAAATATTAACTTACTGGCTCACATCCCAAATGACACGAGAAATATGCCCATGGTAATCATCTAATGTGGAACAATCAACAGGACCACCGAGATAAGAGTCTCGTCTAGCATCTTCTTTTTCTTTACCCTTCTTCACTGTTTCTTCTTCATCCCCTACTTCCTCCTCATCCACAAACACGTTCTTAAGCTCTTCTAACTCCTCATCTTCATGTCCAACACCCGCACTACTCGAACCACCTTGCCCTTCTGATTGGGGTTGACTTTGCGATACAATTACTTGTCTATATGCTAATTGAGGATCTATTTGAATCCCCATTTGCTCCTCTCTCATCTTCTTCCTCGTTTCTTTGTCATTTTTGTTCTTCTACCCGTTCTTTGCCCCTTTTTGCTTTCTGTTTTTGGGCAGAAACTGTCATGGGTCGTCTTTGACCTTCACCTCGATCATCCCCACCAACACCCCGACCAACAGAAGACATAGTAAACCTTCAAATATAAAATGAAACAAATACTTCAAGACAATTTTTTTGTACAATAGATTCTACTAATTTTTAAGCAACACTGTAGCCACTTTGGATGTAAAACAACATTATATATCTCACAGAAGAAATCAGTGGATGACTCACAAACAATGTAAAATACCAATTTGGAGCTTTAGTGACTACCAAATCCGTCTTCACAATTACTTTCATTACTAAGGGGCAAACTAAACGATTAATGCACAAAAAATAAACAATTATATTTTAAAGATGAAAACAAATACACAAATGCACAAAAGCAAACAATGGATGACTCACTTACAATCCAAACAAAATTTTTAAACCCAAAGATAGAATGGATGACTCACTTGCAGAAGAGTTGGAGTCGCAAGAGAGCTGTTGCATTTTGCGCTTGAGAGGTGGCGCTTGAGAGCTATTGCGTTTTGGAGAGTTTGATGGTTTTGCTATGTAAGGGTTTCAATTTTGAGGGGATTTTCGAGGGAGAGGGAGTGAATTTGCAAGAGATTTGAATGTGGGGAGAGATTTGAATGTGGAAGAGGGAGAAATTTCAAATAGAGAGGAAGGAACCGTTTGTCGATTCGAATGGTGATGGGAAAAAAATTGAATTTTAGTTTATATAGGTGGTGTGAGAAAGAAAATAGGTGGTGTGGAAAAGTAGAATGGTATGATAAAGAGGAAATGATGATATAGAGTAGTCGCTGCCTATTATCAAACACCCATTTTGTCTTGCCCCAGAAACGATTTATTGTCATTTGGCCTTTTTATCTTCAATCCATCTATTGTCTTTTTTGACTTTCTAGTTATTTGATTTGGACAAATCTTGTGAACATTGTAAGTTGGATATGGATGGTGAATTATTTGAAAGGTTCAACAATATATGACCGTACAACAATACCCTTGTGTAGATGATGAGCTCGAGAGAGGTAAGTGTGTTCATCAAGGTGTGCATTCAATAATGTGTATTGTGAAAGAAGATAACCTAATAATTGAAGAGTTGTTTTTCTATGTGCTAATCAATTTGCCAACATCCTACATTTGATTGGAAAACATAATGTAATTCTATGACTTATTATTTATTAACTGATAGGAAACTCGACGAAAATTTACTTTCAGAAAGCATGAAACAAAAAAGAATGGTAGTCAGATGAAACTATAACTTTTCTAAGAGGCTTTGTTTGATATAACTTTCTTATTCGGGCTGGGCTTCCAAAGCTTTGGGCCAATTTTGAGATATATGATCGCTGGCTTGAACTACTTAATATATGCACACATAGAGCGCGACACCACCAGTCTAATAAATCTATAAACTATATCAATGAAATCGTCAAAAATTTATGAAGCCTAATCATTTGAAATTCTACTGTCCTTCACTAAGTCACCCTTTTATAAGTACTCAGCCATATAGTCATTTTCTGTACACACCGTGTCTTCGACACCACCATATATAGCACTGGTTTAAGGCGGATGAAAGGATCAATTAACACCCAAGGATGAGAGGATCAACTAAAAACCCAAAATTTAAAACATTCTTGCTTTTTCCAGCAACTCATAAAAGCCTAATTTAAATCACCACAAAAGTAGCTAAAACAATAATTATCCCTCTCAAAGTTGCTTTCAATCACCAAACTAAGTAGCCACATCCCCTCAAAACTTCGTCCTATAAAACCCCAAGCCAAGCTTACGTTCCCAAACTCACAAATACTTGATTACATTTCACTCACACATACTTGGAACACATTTCACTCGCACATAGTTAGCCATGGCTTCATACAACAAGTTCGTAGTTATGGCATTGCTTGTTGCTTTAGCAAGCATTGGTTTAGCCAGTGGAGCTCGCCATCTCTTGCAAGCTCCCCCAACCCCAAGCCTGCCTGCCTTGAGTGCCCGCTTGGTGAACCATCATGTCTATATAATGGTGTTTTTCAATCGTTGTAGGCACTATCTTTCACAGCGCTTATCTTCGGTAACGTTTTTGCTTAAAGAAGATGCGTTGGGTTTTTCAAAGGCTGCAGTTGATTCTCCATTTTTAGAGTCTCCGAATGTTTTGACATTTGCGCCAATCAGGCATAGAAATAGCTGATGTTATGCATGGTCACCTGATATGGGTGGACACGTAGTTGATTTGCTGAGGTCTCGTAATTTGTTCTCATTTCGCAGAGAAGTAGTACGCATTTCTTACCAAGGGAGATGCCTTGGTGTTATACCGTATCACTTGTGTTTTCGTGTGCTTGGATTCCGCTGCTGACCGATGGTTGATCAAAGTGTTGGTTGATGTGTGGTGTCTCCGGGCACAGTAGCTCTCAGTCACATCTGCCATCGCATATGAGAAAAGTGGTCTCTCTTGATAGAATTATGAAACCGTAACTACGTCGTTACTTGTGGCCATCCTCATCTGCATTGTTCTAACCCGTTTGAGAAAGTCAGAAGAGGAGTGGATGTCTCTTGAGGAAATCGGCAGCTCTTTGTGAGGTCTACAATGCTGTAGTATGAGACTTTTCTAGAGTGATTTGATGGAGCAATCTGACTGCTCAGTCCTTTCAATCCCTTTTCACACTACACTTGAGTGCACCAAGTCTTCGGCGGACGCTGTCCATAGCAAAATTGTCTAAGCGAGTCTTTTACTTTAGTTCACACTGTATTAAGACATTTATAGTGCTCAGTCTTTGTATCCGCCCCAGGGCGTTCACAATATGTAGCCTTTTGTATCCGCTTCAGGGCGTTCGTGATATGTAGCCTTTTGTATCTACCTCAAGGTGCTTGTTGTTACATTTTTTCGATAATCAATAGAGTTTGTTTTTCATAGTTCTTCCTTTATTTATTAAATGATTGTGAATTGCATAAACTTTTAAGAACTAAATATTGACTATGGAAAGGGAAACAAACAACTTAAAGGAAAATAACTATTGACGGAGAGAATTAAATCTTGGCCTTGATGTGAATTTGGGTTGCTTTTGTGGATTGTTTAGCGAACTGTCAAGGCATTACATAGGTCACTGAAGAGTAAACCTTGTAGAGGGGCGGATCTCCATGCCGATGAAATGTCGGGGGGATGTGTTCTCGCTTGCCATGGCCTTTTCAACTCGCTGGGCGGAAGGGCTAATTTCTCTTGTACTGTTTGAAAATGATGTCTCTACCGTCTTTTAGTCTTGCACTGGTTCATGTTGCTCTGCATGATGTAGATGAATCTGGGAGCACTTTATCTGTTTCAGTGCGGCGTAGTGGCAGCTTCGTGTCGTAGGTTGGTCTCAACGTATGGTCCCTTCATAGTGGTTAGCAGTATACTTAACACATTGGTGAAGGGTGGAGACCACTGCTTCCATCTGGTGGAGCCAAGGTCTTCCCAGTATCAGATTGTAGAATGATGGTATGTCTACCACCATGAAGTCCAGAAATAGGACTTTCTTTGGGCTTGTTCCCTATCATCTGCCAGAGGCAGGTGGTGGATTTTTTCGCGTGAGAGCCTCCACCGCTTTGGTGATCTGATGTATTTGGGAGGCGATGTGTCGACTCTAAGATCTGCTACTGCTGTCAGAGTCTGAGTCGGCTGCCCATGCAATATAGGAGCTACTGAAGGAGACGGTATAGGGACAACTAGAACGTTCGATGTGTCCCTAGGTTCTCCATTGTTACGTGACCTAGTGGTCACCATCTCTCTGTGTTTTGAAAGGAGATGAACGATTAGTGTAAAGTTATGAACTGTCTCCACGGATGGCGCCAAATTGATGTAGTCGTTTATTATTCTCTTCTTCTAAATATTGACCTGCACAAGTAGCACACGTGAGCTACAGACCATCGTGGGCCTATGGCATTCCGATACTAAAGTCAGATCGGACTCTGAGGAAGGTGTAATGCTGTAACAGGGAATTTTTAGCGTACCTTAGCTTACCAACCTCATTTCTTATTTATAGTGCAAAGATTCCTAGTTTAACCATACCATCGTAGGCGTAGTTTAGGACGAAGATCTTCACGGAGATCTATTTCTAATTAGGAGTCGTGCTGTAGGATAGAAGTTCCTTGTCAGCTCTGTACTCATAGATACGCGAGAGATAGTTCTCAATCCAAGAGCAATCCATAGAAGGAAGTTTCCTAGTGTGAAAGATACTCTGGTGTTTGTTTTCTTTTTGGAAGCAGAGAGTAGCTGTAGTTGCCTGTTCGAAGCTGATCCTCGAAATATTTTCCTAATGAGGGATTACGGGTATCGAGGACAGCTGTGAGACGTGTGGGCCTAGTGTTCTGTGAGAGTCTGGGCCGCTTGGCGGACTGAAGTCGAGCATGCTTAGACCGCTTGGGCCGGATCAGTGTTGGGTTGATGTTGGGGCCTGTTGTTCCTTGAGATCATCATGACACGTGTATGACTTAGGAGTGTGATCGTTTTATGTATCATCACTTCCATTGCCTGCAACCCCGATGCCCACCGTTCCAGCAACAATACCATCACTTCCAACTATCCCATCTACAATCCCCTTCCTCGCTCCTGCCCCTTCTACCTCTAGCCCATAAGTGTTCTACTGTCAGTGGCCATGACTTCACTAGTCCTTATTGAGCCACATTATCACGGATGTTTTGGTTTTAATTCCTGTTCACTTTGATTTAGTTATCTATGGTTGATTGCATTTGAACTTCCAGTGTTTCACAAATTCTTTTAGCAGCCATATGCTGAGCTTGACTAGATTGTTCTTCTATGTTTTTATGTACCATCATTTGAAACTTCAGTCTGAATGTTTCGTTTTGTGATGATATACAGTCATGTGTTAAATGATTAATTTCCTTTCTTTTTTTAACATTATTCTCCACCTAATCATGTACATAATGACTAGATCAGTCATCATATTTTTATTTGCTTGTTGTAAGTCTATTCAGAGCGGATCCAGGATTGCAGACAAAGGAGGGCAAAAAAATAAATAAATATTAACATTGCTAAAATTAAAGATCACAATCGAAGTATAAGGTATTACAAATGTGATTGCAAGGATTATTATAAGAGCACACATTGGTCTGTAGCATTTATCAATTAGATATAGCAGCAATACCACTGCTCACCACTTAGCTACAAAGGTACACACATTTTAGAAGCAATATTCATAAGCTGTAATATAAAGAAACTAAACTAGCATCTGCCCCATTTGCTCATAAAAATACTAGGAGATATTGAAGATGCATGTTTTTCAAGTATGTGACAAATCCTAGCTGATGTTATGGAACAAAAAGTCTAGAAAGGGTCCATGATTCACAAAGCCACATGTCTAATTTCAATGGACATGTATCATGGATAACCATATATTCGATGAAATCAGAATAAATCAATAATAAAACTAGTTCATCTCATTAGTGTTTCATCTTGGCTACACAACTACACAACCTAAGTACCTAACAGTCAATTGAACCTAATAGTCTATTGAGATGCTTCCTTGGGTGGTAGTTTTTGAACGAAAGAGTGAAAGGTATGGATGAAATAATCGAAAGCAGAAACAACATCAATAATAAGCTCTCTTCAAACGAAGACGAGGCAGCGGATACCGTTGAACCTAATCGACTCCATTGAACCTAATCAACTCCATTAAACCTAATCAACAACAACTATAAGCTAATCAATAGCAGTGGACACCATTGAACCTAATCAACTACAGCAATAAGCTCTCTTCAAAGTTCAGTCAGAGACGAAGACGAGGTCGGAGACTGGTGGCGGAAGCTGGAGGCATATGCTCACTTTCTTCTTCAACCTTGATTTGTGATTTTTATTTTTATTTTTTTATAAGAGAGGGTAATATAAAATTTAAGGGGGGACAATATCAAATTTTAAAGGGGAGCAATATTGATATTATAACTACTATGTTGGATTTTTTTAAAACCTAAGGGGATCAATTGACCCCCTTAATTAGCCAAAGTAGTGAATTCGCCCACGAGTCTATTGACATACCATTCTGTTAAAGACACACATCTCACTCAACTTCGAATGTATGTTAAAGCAATGCGTGCAAGCTCATATGACCTTAGATCATTCAGAGTCCAAAATTCGCCCAATAACTTATTGATCTTATCGAGCGAGAAATACCGACATATGTAAGCAAATTCTGTATATTATCAGTCTTTTATACCTCTAGCAATGAAAAAACCAAGTTAAGCTCATCTCCAATAACTCAAAACACACTTAAGACGACTTCAGAGAAAAACTATAAACCTTGAAAGCACACATTAAGCCATGGCATAATCTAACAAGTTGTATTTGTATGTTCTTAACTTGTCACTCTCAAGCACCCACCCATGGTAAGAAATGGAGATCGACGACATATTTAGCCATGGCATCAATGTTAACAAGCTTGTCCATCCTTCGTACCACAACCTCTTAAGTGTTCTACTAGTATTAATGCCTAGGACATCACTAGTTTGCAATAATGGTCATCATGAAAATATTTAGATTCCTGTATTTCTCTGTTGGGATTCTGATTGAACTTTCACTTTCAGTCACACAATTTATTTATTTTATATACTTTTGCAGTCATGTATTGAGCTTGATTCTTATATTCGCTTGTGTAGTTTATTTCTATGTACCATCATACAATTTTCATACGTTGAATGTTGGTAAATTGTATGACACTAGTTTTGAGGCTTAATCAGTTGTTTTCATGACTAACCCTATAGGGTTACCAAACTAGGCTCGAAGGCTTATCAACGCGGGGCATATGTGCTCCTAATAGTCGGGCGAAAACTCACAAAATCCTAACTGGTGAATCTCGAACCCGCGATCTCTCACAAGGAAAGTAATTGTCAGACCAACTGAGCTACAATTGGTGGACAACTTAATCAATTGTGATCTTCAACCAAACTACATAATTTGTCGTTATGACAATGCTTGCATCTATGTTGCCATTGTAACTCGTCATCTTTCTCAACCCCTAAGACACCAAGCCTGCCTGCCTTGCTAAAATGCCTTTTTTACCTCCTATTCCCAAATGCCAAGTTTACCAAAGATTGCATTACCACTACTCCCTTCAATGCCCAAGACACCTACATTGCCTATGCCCTAAGCCCCACCTCTTCCATGCCATCATCAGGGGCGTCTCTGGGCATGGGGATGGGTGGCCACCCAGGGCCCCCATTTCCCAAAGGCCCCATATTGTTAAATTTATATGTATGTATAACCTCAAAATTAATTATGGGTTGGGATCCGGAGACACTGATTCATTACCCAAATCCACACCCAATATATAGGCCTTTAGATCTAAATCTATCTAATGGTTGAGATTTTGTAATAACTTTGCTTGAGATATTTTCCTAAATAGATTGATTCAAAATTTAAAATTTAGATACAATCTTCCACTAAAATACGTGATGAGTTGACTTGAGATATTTTCCTAAATATATTGATTCAAAGCTAAATGTGGTTTCTCAACTAAAATAGGAATTAAATCTTAGCAATCTCTTAGGAAAATATCTCAAGTCAACTACATAATCTCAACCGTTAAATAGATTTAGATCTAAATGCCTATAAATTGGGTGTGGATTTGGGTCATCTTTGAGTAAACGACTAATGATTGTGACTCTTTATCTTCTCCACGCCATCCGCTTCTCCTCTTCTTTATTCTCTGATTCTAAACGACTAAATCCAACTTCATCTTCTATTATGTGATTTGTAAAGAAAACCAATTGTCTTTGTGGATTTGAATAGAGTTGACACGAGAAGAAAAAAAGGCCATTGACTAAAGAAAAAGAAAAGGTAAGTTACAAAGATTATAGCAAAATTTTAATAGTTTTTTAACAGAGATTAGATAGTACTAGTTTTTTTTTAATAGATTTTAATTATTTATATGTATTGATTTGTTTGGATGTTTGTAGAGGACAAAAATTGTGGAATCCAGTATAGTGAGTCCAAAATTGATTTGTGGAATTAGGTTATTTTATCAGGTGATTTTGTTCTAATACATAAACCCTTTTTTGCTGTACTTTGTGTTTCTTTCTTGTTGTAATTTGTGCTTAATTGATTTGTTTGTTGCTGTTGGTCACAATGATGCCTAGAAAATATAAGTTAGGTTTTGAAAAAAGAAAAAAAAAAGAACTTGTTAGGTCTTTAATTAGCATGACCTCTTGATAATTTATGCCTAGTAAAAGAGGGGGCTCAACATCAAATGTTGAAGAAGAAATAAATCCACCACCGATGATTAGTGATATAATTGAAAAAAAAAGAAATTGTAGAAACAAATGAACCAATAGGAGAAACAAATGAACAAGAGAATGAAGAAACAAATCAACCAATAGGAGATAACGAATTTGGGCCAATAAACATTTATGATCCACGGAATTGGGATAAAATAAAGCAAAATTTTAGAGACCTACTAGTAGAAAAATGTCCAATTAGAATTCATGATGTAGATTTTATTGTTGATGACCTTGGTAGACTCTTTTCCACTATTCATTATGAACAAGTGTTATTGAATGAAGATAAACAAGATAGGAAATGGCTTGTAAATTCTGTTGTTAAGGATAAAGTATTTTATTTTTGTTGTAAGTTATTCAAGCAAGACAAAAAAAGTCCCCATTGACAACGAATGGATATAATGATTGGAAACATCTTAGTGAACGGCTTAAAGCTCATAAAACTAGTAGTGAACACCTACTTTGCATGACCAAGTGGATGGAATTGCAAATGAGGTCGAACAAACTTGAAACAATTGATAGAAGTGTGCAAGAACAAATAGATATGGAGAAAGAACACTGGAAAAAGTGTTAAAACGAATAACGAATAATTGCCTTGTAAAAACTCTTGGAAGAAATAATTTTGCATTTTGTGGTCATAGGGAAAGGCTTCATGAAGGGAGGAATGAAAACATTTTAGGATTTTTGAAATGATTGTTGAGTTTGATCCAATCATGAAAGAACACATTCAACGAGTCAAAAAATATAAATATATTCATTACCATTATCTTAGTCCAAAAATACAAAATGAGTTGATCTACTCTTAGCAAATGAGATTAGAAGTACAATTATAGGAAGAATAAAGTCAGCAAAATATTTTTCTGTTATACTTGATTGTACCCCTGACGTTAGTCATGAAGAACAAATATCTCTTATATTGCGATGTGTTGATGTTTCGGTTAAACAATAAAAGTTGAGGAATTTTTTATACAATTTTTAAAGGTAGACGACACATCAGGGCTAAGGCTTTTTAATATGCTAATTTGCAAACACTTGATTTTGATGTTGGTGATATAAAGGGCAAGAATATGACAATGGATCAAATATGAAAGGGAGACACAAATGTGTTCAAAATAGGTTGCTTGAGGAGAATTCTAGAGCATTTTACACACCATGTGGTTGTCATAGCCTTAATCTTGTACTTCATGACATGGGCAGCTCCTGTGAAAAACAATATATTTTTTGGAGTTGTACAACGCATATATTAATTGTTTGCATCATCTACAAAATGTTGGGTTGTTTTGATGCATTATGTTGGAAACCTCACACTTAAACCATTTTCACAAGCAAGTTGGGAAAGTCGTGTTGAGAGTGTTAAAGCAATACACTACCAAACTCCACAAATTAAAGATGTTCTACTTGACTTGGTTAATATTAGTTAAGATCCAAAGACAAAGAGTGAAGCTCAATCCTTAGCAACCAATGAAATCGAAAGTTTTGAGTTCTTGGTTAGCTTCCAAAAACAGTGGTCCCATGGCGAGCTGTTGAAATCAATTCGAGATTAACTAGGCTCCCACCTTCTAGACCCCTCACAATGGGGGCTACAAGTCCAGGGTTTGTAATTCGGCGGCCACACTGAAAAGTGGTGGTCTTGTAGCGAGCCGTCAGAATTAGTTCAGAATTGATTAGGCTTCCACCTTCTACACCATCTACACCTGTGCAGTGGGGGCTACAAGTCCAGGGTTGGTAATTCGGTGGTCATGCTGAAAAGCGGTGGTCCCGTGGCGAGTAGTCGAAATCAATTTGGACTGATTAGGCTCCAACCTTCTAGACCATCTACCCCAGCGCAGTGGGGGCTAAAAGTCTAGGGTTGGTAATTCGGCAACCACGCTAAAAAGCGATTGTCCCATAGTAGGCCGTTGGAATCAGTTTGGGACTTACTAGGCTCCCACCTTCCAAACCATTTACGCCCACGCAGTGGGGGCTACATGTCTGGGCTTTGATCAAAAGCTTTCATTGCCAGTCATCACTGGCTAGGCTTACCTGATCAGGTTCGGCGATCGTAGACCATGAAGGTAGCAATGATCCCTAGTGAGTCGTCGGCACCAGGTGTTATAACGCTGATTAAACTCCCACTTTGTAGACCATCGAGGTCCGTGCTAGACGAACTAAGTGTCGGGATGAACCAGAAGCCATCGTCATCAATCTGTGCTAACAAAGCTTGCTCAGTTGGAGAGAGGTTCTACTTGCTAGAAGGCGTGTAAACCTACGCCCGCAAGCATGGTGCGTTGTGTGGACTTGACTAGGATTTCTAGTGTTTGTGCCAAGCATGTGACAGAATATTGTTTGAATAATAGGTCGAGCCCATGGGCTCGCAGAAGAAGAACAAGGGTTTCCTGCACGGTTGCGTTACGTGTATGGCTTTGATCACGCGGTACCATGTGTACGTCATAGGTTGCATGATAATTGAATATCGGTTACTCCTTCTCAATTGATGGGGTTGCGTGCAATGCCATTAATTGGACGAACATGGTCTGCGCAGTTTCCTCGAGAACTTTTGTCTCATTGTTTCCCATTCGGTATTCAATGCTTGACAGTTAATGCTGAAGGCCCGGTTGGTGAACCATCATGTTTATATAATGGTGTTTCTCAATCGTTGTAGGCATTATCTTTCGCAGAGCTTATCTCATGTAATGTTCTTGTTTGAAGAAATGCTTTGGGATTTTCAAAGGCTGAAGGTGAATCTCTATTCTTGAAGGCTCTGAATGTTCTGACATTTGCACTGATCATACATGATCATAATTATCGCTATTATGCATGGTCACCTATTCTGGGTGGGCACGTGCCGAGGTTGGTATCCACGTATTGTCCTTTCAGAGTGGTTTGCGGTGTACTTAACGCATTGGTGAAGGATGGATACTACTGCTTCCATCTGGTGGAGCCATGGTCTTCCAAAGATAAGGTTGTAGGTCGATGGTGCATCTACTACCATGAAAATCAGAAACATGACCTTTCTTAGCCGCGGTTCTCCTGCCACAATCGCCAACCTTATCTTTTAGATGGGAAAACATTTCTCCCTGTTAAATCCAATCAGCGGGTAATCTAAGGGAGTCAGGTTTTCCTCCTTGAGGTCCATACTACGGAACGCATTGTAGAACAAGATGTTGAGTGAGCTTTCTGTGTCCACTAGAGCTCTCTTTATTTCCCACCTTGTAATGGAGATTGAGATGACCAGGGCGTCATTGTGCGGCACTCGGAAGCCTTCGAGGTCTTTGTCTGTAAAGGTCAAGGTGGGAATGGAACTCTGTACCCTTGAGTAGCAAATGCGTCTACCCTCATCCGCGACTTGTGTCCGCATTTTCGGAAGAGTACGATTGGTCTTCATTTGGTCCGATTCTGTGAAGTACGTAGATTATCTCTGGAGTCTTCTTCTCTATTTCTTTAATGACTCCCTTCGGTCCCTAGTTCGTTCTAGTTGCTTCTTAGAATTCAAGAATTCTTTTAGTTTACCCATGCAGATCCAGTACTCAACCTCACACCTCATACTATTGCAGTCATTGGTATCGTGGACACCCTCCTTGTGTTACGCGCAGTACTTACCATTGTCAAGCTTGGGGGGGGGGGGGGGGGGGTCATCGCGCTGCTTTTGGGGCCACTTAAGATCTTGCCAGTTTTTCATGGAGTTTAGTACGTTCGACATGCTAGAATTGAGGGGTGTCACAACTCTGGATCGAACGTAGTTGGATGGTTTCTATGGCCTGGACCGACTAGGGTCTGGCCTTTTGTCACTGCGCTTTTTCTTGCTAATTTATTTTGTTTCCCTCTTCACGGTCCTCAACTCCTCCAAGGTAATGTGTTTCTGGGCGCTCTTGATGAGCTCCATCATGTTAAGAGGGGGCTCAAAGGTGAGGTTTTCGTAGACCTTTTCCTCCTTGAGGCCCTCAGTGAAGGTTGTTACTCAGTGAAGGTTGTTACGGCTGTGTCGTCACTGCATCCGTCGATGAGAATCAACTCATTGTTGAAGCGAATGACATACTCTCGGAGTGTCTCGTTGGACCTCTGCTTTAGAGAGAGTATGTAGTGTGGGCCTTTTAAAAAATGTTGGCTCCCAACGAAACGTGTCAGGAACTCCTTTGCCAGCATCTTGAAGGAGTCAATCGACCTTGGCGAATGGCTGTGGAACCACGTCAGTACTGATTTCTCCAGGCTTGTAGGAAAGTTTATGCACATCATCGACTTAGATCCTTCTTTAAGGGTCATTATGTGATGGTAATGGTGCATGTGGTCAAATGGATTAGTGGTTGCATGATTCGGTCCACAAATGGTGGGACAGAGAGACGGTACAACACGTTCGGTCATGTGCCCCTCTGCGGAGGGGGTTTTGAGGGCCGAGCCTCTCAGCCATGGCACGCGGGTTTAGCGTTAAGCTGCGCATGCTCCCCTAGTCCAATGAGAACTAGAGGGGGCTTTGGCTTTCCTGTGCTTACTCCCTACCATCCTCCAGAGACGGAAGCCCGTGTTGCCTTTGGTCTCCATTACCTGGTGGTGGATTTTGTAGCGTGAGAGCTGTTGAGGGCTTAACTGACCTAAATAAATAGGCTAATTTGACCCACTTGTAATAACCGCAAGTGCATGGTGTCTAACTGGTTGACAACGGCAAGTACGGGTCGATCCCACGAGGAAAATGGATGCAATTGAATTTTAGAATTTATCTAAACTAATTTACAGAAAATGGGGTTACAATGTTTTTAAAACTAAATTAAAAATAAAAAAATAAAATAAAAGGAAAAGATGGATGAGATGGATTTTGTGGGGTTTGGACTCACCGATGAGTTAGCAAATATATTTAAATCTAAATTACTGAACTTATAAACGAGAAGCTTTAGGGATGAGGATCCCTTGGTTGCACCGAAGATGTGATCATTAAAATCCAATTCCAATCATATCAAGTTTCTGTCAAACATTAACAATTTATCTCAAGCAAATAAACTTTTACCAAGCATTAAGTGTCTTTTTAAAACACACTTAATCAAAGTCTAAGCTTAATAATTTTTAGCACATGCTTTGAATATTGATAAAATGTGAATCTAACTACCAAACATATCAAGTTTTAATCGAACATGAAAGGTGAAAGCAATTTATCAAATTTCTGAAATAAAATTGTAATTAACAATTAAACATTTAAGTCAGCAAAATAAATTATACAACCCTTTGGTTTGTCGCCGCCTCACTGCGGTGGTACTCAGCAGATCAGCAGGTTGCGAACAACGCCAGGTCTAGTGGGGTGGTACATCAGATTTCCAAGATGTCAATAACGTCAGGCCATGACACGGGGTGCTCGTATGATTCACTGGGTGCCAGTAGCGCTCCTCCCTCGGGTGTGGTCGAACACGGTTAAAAGGTGGGGTGCAGATAGCACCCCAACCTTTCCTCTTCGATTTGAACAGAGAGCGAGGCGGGAAACTCCACTGCAACAGGAGCCCGCGAGAGAGAGAAAGATAGACCGAAGGATCCGGTGATGGAGGGCCTGCTTGGGCGTGCAGGTGTGCATATAGAGTTGATCGGCGTTGGGTGGCGGCCGGTATACGAAGAGAGACCGAGAGAACGGGAAACGCGTGGGAGAACTTCAGGCTGTTGCAGGTACTGTGCGAGGGCGATTGAGTTTGCGGAAGGACGTTGGATGGCGGAGGGGAAGATGGTGGGACTGTCCGGCGTTTGTGGTGTTGCGCCGACCGACTGCTACGTGTTGTTCGGTTGTGGTTGAGGGTGGCTGCGTGCTGTTTGTCCGGTTGTGCGTGCTATTCGGCTGCGTGTACGGTGTGGATGGTGAGGGCGTCTGATGGTGGTGCTCGGTGGTAGTGGTGGCTGTGTGGCGTGATGGAACAGAGAGGGAGTGAGAGATGGATGGTGATGAGATGAGTGTGATGAAAATCACTTTGTGAAGGAAGGAAGATTTGTTTTTGGCTATTGAGGCTTGATTCCCTTCTCTTCCTCCCCTTTCACATTCATTTTCTATTGTATTTATAGATAATTAACAAAATGAATAGAGATGAGATAGAGGGATGATTCATGGAGTGAATCAAGGTAAAATCAAATCTGGATATGGGATAAATGGGAGAATATTCTTTGGGTTTGATTGGGTTTGGGTTTATGGGTTTGGTTTTGGGTTTAAGGGTTTGATTTTGGGTTTGGTTTTGAGTTTAGGTTATATGCTTGGGTTATTTTCACCTCCACTTCCTCTGAAGTCACCGTCTGAGATTTGTTCAATGCATTTTTCTTTGATTTCTTCATTACAGCTCCACATTCTACAAAAACACAAAAATTTAATAATTAATCTTAAATAAGATAAAAATAAGGATTAACAAAAATATAATAAGAGGTAATAATGTTATAGTTATGTGATTATCAAGAGCCTCCACCGCTTTGGCGATTTGTTGTATTTGAGATTATAGCATATCTATTCAGGGGTTTGTCGTTGTTGTTGTTGGCGCGGGGGCATGAGTTTGCTGCCCGTGCATGACCAGGAACGCTAAAAGCGGCGGTATAGGGCCAACCTGAGTGTTTGACGTGTCCCATTGTTCTTCATTGTTACGCAATCTAGTAGTCAACATCTCTCTGTATTTCGAAGGGAAACGATACTAGTGAATAGGCTAGGAACTTTGTCGTCCCCAAGGTCAGCGCCAAACTAATGCAGTTGTTTTTTGCTCCTTGCTTTGACATAGTCTCGCTGACCTACACAAGTAACGCAGTGAGCGACAGACCACCATTGTGGTGGCCGATGACAATCCGATGCTAAAGTCAGACATGGATTTGAGAAAGGTGTAATACTGCAATGGAATTTGTAGTGTGCCTTAGCTTACCAACCTTATGTCTTATTTATAGTACAGGAATCCTAGTTTTACCAGACCATTGAAGGCATAGTTTAGGAAGGAGATCTTCGTGAAGATCCTTCTCTAATTAGGAGTCGTGCTAGAGGAGGGAAGTTGCATGTTAGCCTTGTGCTCCTAGATACACGAAAATAGTTCCAACATGAGAGCAATCCATAGAAAAAGTTTTCCTGTGTGGAATGTACTCTGGTATTTGCTTCCTAGTGGGAAGCAGAGAGCTATTGTAGTTGCGCGTCCAAAGTTGATCCTCGATATACTTGCCTTAGTAGGACTTACGAGTATTGAGGATAGTTGTGTGAGGCGTGTGGACCTAGCATGCTATAAGAGTTCAGGTCCATCTGAAGGACTGAATTAGGTAAGCTTAGAACAACTTGGGCTATATCAGTGTTAGGCTGACGCTGGGGCCTGTAATTCCTTGAGATCATCATGACATGTGTATGGCTCAGGGATGTGACCATTTTTTTGTATCATCATATACAAAAAAATTATTAAGGACAGTGAAAAAGTACATGCGTTTACAATATATACACTTTAAAAGAATCACGTCCTGAGATTTAGTAGAAGGGGTAACTAGGTAAAAAATTCTACAATAAGGCAACAACTTACCGAATAAAAAACACTAAAGTCCAAATAATAAACTATTCCAGAATAGATTTTCTATTAACCGTCCTTAAAAAACAATCCACACATCACATAGACAAACAAGTAGCTCATGTATATATATAACCATAACTTCATGAAAAAATCACACAAAATATATATTACAAAGATTCAGTAAGTGAATTTTTTTTACAGGTGTTACAATATATACAACTCAAAAGGAATCTCGTCCTGAGATTCGCTGAAAATGCTAACTAAAATACTCATGACAACAAACCGCTACATGAGAAACTAAACGGAATAATGTCACCCAATATTGACATTAAAACAAGATATAATTACTCCCGCACACGAAAGTCAAAAGAGTCTCATAACGAGATTCACGAAGAAAATGAAACAATACTAAAGGTTCAAGTTTCACCCTTGTCACTTTATCTCGAAACTTTTACAGTCTTACTCATATTCACATTCCGAGGATCGCCTAGACTCTACCCCAGCTTAGGCTAACCAAATGCTCTGATACCAAATTGTCACAGCCCGATTTTCGAGAAAAACAAAAATCCTTATATTCACTTAGGATTAGGATTTTCATTTCCCAAAACTTGAGACGTAAAAATTTAACAATAGAAACATTAAATAAAAAATTAAAATAGACAAAAATTCTAATCAGGTAACTCTTTGGAGACGATGGCTTAATAAAATAAATTGGCAAAGATGTCGCCCCAAAACTCTATAACTTGAAAATGGCTAAATGGTTACGTTCCAATAAGAATGCAGCCAAGAAGCATAAACTTACTTGGGTCAGCGAGGTAACTGGGATAAGTAATCTAAATCTCTTATAAATGAAATAAGTTATATGATTTAACATTAAAATTTCATAAACAACACTCAAAGACTTGAAGTTTTCAACGGGGCAAACATTTCGTACTAATAAGTTTGATCATGCTTAAAATATACACTTATTTTACCAACACTTACAAAGTGAATGTCGAACATGGTAAGTTTATCTTGCAGAATTTGTTAATAGACTTACCATCTTGCACGAATCGGTTAGAAACTAATGGATAAAATTTCTAAGTTAGCAATCTTCATAAATACAATCTATTTTCAAACAACAATTGCTGGGCAGACAAGAATATATGACTACGATTACTGGGTAGAATATATTTCTAAGTTAGCAATCTTCATAAATTTCTAAGTTAGCAATCTTCATAGAATATATGACTACGATTATTGGGTAGACAAGAATCCCTACCGGAGAAACACCTTTCACCCTGGCATACGGGTCAAAAGACATGGTTCCGATAGAACTCGAAGTACCAACCTTCTGAACGGAAAAATTCAGACCAGACAGTAACGATGAAGCCTTGTGTGTGGACTAGACCTCCTCAAAGAAAAGTAAGATCTAGCCTCTATCAAACTAGCTGCCTACTAGCAACGAATAAAGCAATAGTACAACAAGAAGGTCAAGCCACACGAATTCAGAGTAGGAGACTGAGTACTCAGAAAAGCCCAGCAGAACACCAAAGAAACTAGCGCAGGAAAGTAGAACCCAAAATGGGAAGGACCCTATAGGGTGACCAAGGTCAACATGCCGGGAACATACTGGTTGAAAGACATAAATGACGACGGACTTAAACAACCATGGAATGTAGAACACCTAAAAAATATTATCAATAAAAACATTTGCTTTTACTAAACTTCTAATGCTGTCCATTACGACCAATGCGACCTCCAATCACCCTCACTATGACCAAACCCAAGAAATCATGCTCGACGCTTAGTCTGCCACACACGGATGATGATGACCGAGGAAGTGGAAGTCTAGTTAGCATTTTCACGCTTGATGACGACGACTCGCCAAGGGATCATTGTTTTTTACAGACTATGATCCCCGAACTTTCCAGGTAAACTTACTTAGTTCGCGACTGATGACGACGACTTCTGGTGCCCGACGCCTAGTCCGCTGCGTGTGGATGACGATGGCCAAGGAAGTGAGAGTTTAATCAACACTCTCACGCTTGATGAGTCGAACTTACCAGACAACAAATCTCAACTTAGAATGCGTTTGCAATTACCATACATATATTGCTATAAAATAGTTATGCTTTATTAATAAAAAAAATAAAATTATATACATTACAAGAAGGCTAACATTAATCGAATTGGCAATTCCACATACCCCTACAACATGTTTAACTGATGACAACATTTATAAAAAAACTAAACTTAATTTACAAACACTCATATACATTTATACTCATCGCACCTACACTAACCACATAATTAATTTACAATCAAGCATGTAAATAAAAATAATCTAACAATAACAGTTACTAACCATATAATTAATTTACAATCAAGCATGTACATAAAAATAATCTAACAATAACATCTATCTCATAATTTTCAATTACTTCAAGACATTCATTTATTGTAATTTTGTAAGGCAAAAGAGAGTGAGAATTACTCACCTCAAATAACATCTAACAATTTTAGAAAGACAAGTTACTAGTCAAAATAAATCATAATATCATATTAGATAATGAGAAAACTAACTAACTTCTACTAATTTTTTTTTACACAATAACCTTCATAGGTGAGTATAATATAAAGATTTCTAAAATTTGACCAGTGGAAGGTTTCTCTGCCTCGAGGGAGATTTAAACACTAGCACTACGCAGAGCTGTCACTATTACGGGATTTAAATAAAAACCTAGTTTTGGGTTTTCTCTTTTTTTAACTCAACCAATTCATATGACAATACAATACTTTTTTTTTTCATATTTCAAAGTTATATTCATATATTCAACACTAAATTTAATCGAATGAAGAAAGCTCACTGGTGCTATGCATTTTTCCCCTTATTCTTTCACATATTTCACCCTCTTCTTTTAAACAAAGTTTTCTCTCATTTGTTTTTGTGTGTGCAAGAGAAAGTGGCTATGTGTTTTACCCTAATCAAATTGTTATATAAGATTCTAATTTAGGGTTTCTTAATTTTTGTTAAATACACTCATATACACACACAATTTCTACTTTCTTTCACCACTACAAATAAAAAAGGTTTTCTACAATATATAAAATTATAATATATTATTAAAATAATAAATCAGTTTAATTTATATTTATGTAATTTTGCAGGTATTACAATATACACACCTAAAAAGAATCTCATCCCGAGATTCGAAAGGTAAGATAATCATGTGAATTTTGAATAAAAAATACACTTGGCATACGAAATTAGGTTTTAGAAATACATTTTCAAATGATAAATTATTCAAATCTTATATTCTTAGAAAATTTCACATCATACAAAGCCACACATCAAACATGCATAGATGCGAGGCTGCTACCTGCATATATCTATAATATTTTAATAAGAGTACAAAAATAATAAATTGAAACATTTTATATACTGATGTAGTCATTTTCTACTTCCTTATATGATCTAGTCCCACTAACCTGCACAAGTAACACACGTGAGCCATAGACCATCGTTGTTGTAGTCGATGACACTCTGATGCTAAAGTTAGATAGGGATCTGAGGAAAGTGTAATGCTGTAAACATAAAATTTGTAGGGTACCGTAGCTTACCAACCTCATGTCTTAATTATAGTGCAGGAGTCCTGGTTCTACTAGACCATTGAAGGCATAGTTTATGAAAGAGATCTCCATGGAGATCCTTCTCTAATTAGAAGTCGTGTTGTAGAAGGGAAGTTCCCTGTTAGCCTTGTGCTCCTAGATATGCGAGAGATATTTCCCAACATGAGTGCAATTGGTAGAAGGAAGTTTCCCTTTGTGGAATGTACTATGATATTTGCTTCCTAGTGGGAAGTAGAGAGTTGTTGTAGTTGTCCGTCTAAAGCTGATCCTCGAGATACTTGCCTTAGTATAGGACTTACGGGTATTGAGGATAGCTGTGAGACGTGTGGGCCTAGCATGCTGTAAGAGTTCGGGTACGTTTGGCGGACTGAATTAGGCGGGCTTAGAACTGCTTGGGCCGTATCAGTGTTAGGCTGACGTCGGGGCTCATACTTCCTAGAGATCATCATGACACGTATACAATTCAGAGATGTGATCGTTTCTGTGTATCATCAGCTACTACCCTTCGTGTTGTAGGTTGGTTTCTACGTATTGTCCCTTTAGAGTGGTTAGCAGTGTACTTAACACACTGGTGAATAGTGGAGACTACTACTTCCATCTGGTGGAGCCATGGTCCTCCCAAGATAAGATTGTAGGTCGACGGTGCGTCTACTTCCATGAAGTTAAAAAATATGACCTTTCTTAGTTGCAGCTCTCCTGTCACTATCGCCAACCTTATCTTTCCGATAGGGAAGCATTTTATCCCCGCTGAATCCAATCAGCGGGTAATCCGAGGGCATCAGGTTTTCCTCTTTGAGGTCCATACTGCGGAACGCGTTGTAAAACAGGACGTTGGGTGAGCTTTCTGTGTCCACCAGAGCTCTTTTTACCTCCCACCTTGCAATGGAGACCGAGATGACCAGGGTATCATTGTGCGGCGCTTGGACTACTTCGAGGTCTTTGTCCGTAAAGGTCAAGGCGGGAATGGGGCTCTGTACCCTTGAGTAGTAAACACATATATCCTCATCCGCGACTTGTGTTTGCATTTCTAGTAGAGTCTGTTTGCGGGATCTATACGATTAGTCTTCATTCGGTCCGACTCCATGAAGGACATAAATTATCCCCGGAGTCTCCTTCTCTATTTTTTTAACTAACTCCCCCCGATCCCTGGTTCGTTTTGGTTGCTTATTAGAATTCATGAATTTTTTTAGTTTGCCCCCCTACGGATCCAGTACTCAACCTCATACCTCAGACTCTTGCAGTCATGGTATCGTGGCCACCCTCCTTGTGGTATGCACAATACTTGCCGTTGTCTCGCTTGAAGGGGTTGTCCGCGCTGCTTCGGGGGCCAATTCAGATCTTCCCATTTTTTCATGGAAGTACGTCCTACATGCTAGAATTGAGGGGTGTCACAGCTCTGGATCCGACATAGTTGGATGCTTTCTTTCAGCTGGACCGACTAGGGTCTGGCCTGTTGTCACTGCGTTTTCTCTTGCTTATTTCTTCATCTTCATGTCTCTTTCCCTCATTCTTGTCCTTAGGAGGGAAGCGTTTTTCTTGTCTTCGGTTTCGCTCTTCACGGTCCTCAACTCCTCCAAGGTAATGTGTTTTTGGGCGCTCTTGATGAGCTCCGTCATGTTAAGAGGGGGCTCCAAGGTGAGGTCTCCGTAGAGATTTCCCTCCTTGAGGCCCACAGTAAAGGCTGTTACAGCTGTGTCGTCGCTGCATCCGTCGATGAGAGTCAGCTCGTTGTTGAAGCGAATGATATACTCTCGGAGTGTCTCATTGGACCTCTGTTTTAGAGAGAGTATGTAGTGTGGGCCTTTTCAAAAACGTTGGCTCCCAATGAAATGTGTCAGGAACTCCTTTGCCAGCGTATTGAAGGAGTCGATCTACCTCGGCGGAAGGCTATGGAACCATGTCAGTGCTGACTTTTTAGGCTAGTAGGAAAAGTTCTCCACATTACCGACTCAGATACTTTTTTAAGGGCCACTACGTGCTGGTAATGGATCGGTGGTTCCATCTTAGAAGTCGAGCTTCAGGGGAGTGAACTTCCTCGGAAGGGCCTCATTCATGATTAGGTCCACAAAGGTGGCGGTAGGACAGAGGAACAGTACAGCGCGTCCGGGTCGTGTGCTCCTCTGCGAAGGGGGTTTTACGGGTCGAGCCTCTCTGCCCTGGCGACGGGTTCAACGTTAGCCGCACAACCTCCCCTAGTCCAATGAGAACTAGTGGGGGCTTGGCTTTTCTTGTGCTTGCTCCTTGCCATCCCCTGGAGACGGAAGCTCGTGCTGCTATTGGTTTACATTAGCAG
The DNA here is from genome assembly GCA_003290165.1 of Berberis thunbergii. NCBI lineage: Eukaryota > Viridiplantae > Streptophyta > Magnoliopsida > Ranunculales > Berberidaceae > Berberis > Berberis thunbergii. The sequence continues at coordinate 164,994 of QNQO01007684.1, forward strand.
GTGGTGGATTTTGTCGCGTGAGAGCCTTTACTGCTTTGATGATTTGCTGTATTTGAGATGACATCATATCTATTCTGGGGTCTGTTGTTGCTATTGTCGGTGGGGGGGGGGGGTGAAATTGCTGCCCGTGCATGACCGAGATCATTGAAAGCAGCGATATAAGGTTAGCCTGAGCGTTTGACGTGTCCATTTGTTCTCCATTGTTGCACGATCTAGTAGTCACCATCTCATTATATTTCAAAGGGAGACGATGCTAGTGAATAGGCTAGGAACTTTGTCATCTCCACAGATGGCGCCAAACTGATTCAGTCGTTTTCTACTCTCTACTTTGACCTAGTCCTACTGACCTGCTGACCTACACAAGTAACGCACATGAGTCACAAACCATCGTTGTGGTGGCCGATGACACTCCGATGCTAAAGTCAAGCAGGTATCTGAGAAAGATGTAATGTTGTAAACAAGGAATTTGTAGTGTACCTTAGCTTACCAACCTCATGTCTTATTTATAGTGTAGGAGTCCTGGTTCTACCAGACCATCAAAGGCGTAGTTTAGGAAGGAGATCTTTGTGGAGATCATTATCTCATTAGGAGTCGTGCTGTAGAAGGGAAGTTCCATGTTAGCCTTGTTCTCCTAGATACACAAGAGATAGTTTCCAACACAAGAGCAATCAGTAGAAGGAGGTTTTCCAATGTGGAATTTACTCTGGTATTTGCTTCCTAGTAGAAAGCAGAGAGCTGATGTAGTTGCCCTTCAGAAGTTGATCCTCAAGATACTTGCTTTAGTAGGACTTACGGGTATTGAGGATAACTGTGAGACGTATGGGCCTAACATGCTATAAGAATTCGGGTCCATCTAGCGGATTGAATTAGGTGGGCTTAGAACTGCTTGGGCAGATCAATGTTATGCTTACGCTGGGGCTCGTAATTCCTCAAGATCATCATGACACGTGTAAAGCTCAGGGATGTGACCGTTTTTGTGTATCGATCATATACAAAAAAAGAATTTAAGGACAGTGAAAAATTATGGGTTTTACAATATATACACCTCAAAAGAATCTCATCCCGAGATTCGGTAGAGGGAGTAACTAGGTAATTAATTCTACAATAAGCCAACAACTTACCAAATGAAACAACACTAGAGTCCAAATAATAAACTATTCCAGAATAGATTTTCTGTTAACCGTCCTTAAGAAACAAACCACACATCACATAGACAAACAAGTAGCTCATGTATATACTCATAACTTCATGAAGACAATCACACAAAATATATATTACAAAGATTCAGTAAGTGAACTTTTTCTATGGGGTGTTACAATATATACAACTCAAAATGAATCGTGTCCCAAGATTCATTTAAAAGGCTAACTAAACACTCATGACAACAAACCGCTACAAGGGAAAACTAAACAGAATAATGTCACCCATTATTGACATTAAAACAAGATATAATTACTCCCGCACACAGAAGTCAAAAGAGTCTCATCATGAGATTCACGAAGAAAATGAAACAATACTAAAGGTTCAAGTTTCACCCTTGTCACTTTCTCTCGAGACATTTACAGTCTTACTCATATCCACATTCCAATGAGCACCTAGACTCTACCCTAGCCTAGGCTAACCAAATGCTCTGATACCAAATTGTTACGCCCCGATTTAGTGAGAAAACCGAAAATCCTTATATCCACGTAGGATTAGGATTTTCGCTTTCTCAAAACCCGAGACATGAAAATTTAACAACAGAAACATTAAATAAAAAATTAAAATAGACAAATTCTAATCAGGTAACTCTTTGGAGACGATGGCTCCATAAAATAAACTGCCAAAGATGCCGCCCCAAAACTCTATAATCTGAAAAAGGCTAAATGACTACGTTCCAATAAGAACGTACCTAAGAAGCATAAACTTACTTGGGTCAGCGAGGTAGGTGGTATGAGTAATCTAGATTTCTTATAAATGAAATAAGTTATATGATTTAACATTAAAATTTCATAAACAACAAATGATACTCAAAGACTTGTAGTTCCTCAACAAGGTAAACATTTCATACTAATAAGTTTGATCATGCTTAAAATATACACTTATTTTACCAACACTTACAAAGTGCATGTTTATCATGGTAAGTTTATCTTGCAGAATTTGTTAATAGATTTACCATTTTGCACGAAACGGTTAGCAACTAATGAATAAAATTTCTAAGTTAGCAATCCTCATAAATACAATCTGTTTTCAAACAATGATACAAATCGTAGTCATAATACACTATTATTAAAATATCAACAAAACACACACTACACCACAAATGCGTATCCATAGCGTTTCAAAACGCTATTGTAGGATATCATAGCGTTTTAGTAAACGCTGTGTTTGGCTGAACTATAATAGGCAATGGGTTATTTATAGCATTTCAGAAGTGCTATTGTTTAGCTTGTAATAGCGTTTTAAAAATGTTATAGTTAACCCTGCAATGGCGTGTAAAAAATGCTATTGCATGTTTAGCTTGTGACAATGCTTAAAAGAATGCATTTTCTAGTTACCAATAGCGTTTCAAACGCTATTGTCTTTCCTCACGTAGCATTGAACAAATGCTATTGTATTAGTTTCTATAACGTTTCTCAAGTCTCTTTTATTATTATTATTTTTTTTCTTCTATAACACTCATCAAGTGCTATCAAATGATTTTTTATAACACTGATTTACTTAACCATAGAAGATAATATTGCATATATTACATGTAAAGCATCCAAACGATCCAAAAATATGTATTAATAATCTCATCAACATACAAACTACCATCACGATTTGAATATAATACGATAAAAATATTATCTCAATGACAACATTTGTCTCAAAAGTACTACACTATATCTCAATGAAAATTGATCTCTTCACTCCCACTATTACATGAATTTGACATAAAGTTGTTGGGCAGTCTCATACTTGGCACCGTGGTGATTGTAGAAACAATAATCCCTTATTGAGGTTAATAAAAGTACTTATAAAGCACATTTCAGACACCTACAAAACCAAATTTAGAAGAGTTTAAAACTTGAATGGTAATCATTTTGCACCATCATTAGATTATCGATCTGAACCTACAAAAAATAAATAAATAAATAAATTGACAAACTAGAATAGTCCACCAAAACCAAAATTAAGATAATCCATCTCCAATTCAGTTCTTCCTAAAATGAATCAAAGAGTTAAACACGATATGTTTGATCACTAGCTTGCATTTATAAAGCTTAACATGGACACATATGTACACACGCATGGATACAAATGGATCTACATAATTAATAGTAGTTCACCTTCTTTTAATTTGTGCAAGGATTTCACCACTTAGACTTTTAAGAACCTATTCTTGATCATGAAATAATTGATAAATTTTCTACTAAGACAAATATGTTTGAATTCAAGCATATATTCAGGAATTCAAGACCAAGAGAGATATTCATTCAGGCATTAAAATATATAATACAAGTCTCGATCAATGCTTGCCGAAGCTCTAAATCATAACAACTTTGTTTGCTGAGCATGCTACTGTAGTACCAATGACATCTTCAATAAATTCCAGCTTAGATGTAGACCTCCAAAAAGATGTAGTAGGAACTTTTGGACTATCTACCCAAACTCTAATAGCATTAGGACCCAAAATATTTAGTAGGCAACTTCCATTCAACACACCTGAGGATAGAACTTGTAAGTTATACACCTCCCCAACCCCAACTAGAAGCAGGGGACCTGTGAAAAGTGATTTACTAGAGTTGTTTTCAAAGAGATTAAAATACTATCCTCATTTTCAATGGATTGATCACCCCACTCCCCACCCAAATTCTCTAGACAAAGGAACATGCATTTGGCTGCTCATAGCAATGGCCAGAATTTGTGTGAAGCTCTCATATGTCAGTCAACGTGTAAGTTATATAATTTCAAGACTCATATTTTAGGAGTTCCTTTTCTTGAAAACTGGTTCCAACCATATTGATCCTCCAAAAATGACTACTCATTTGGTGTGTCATTGAAATCCTAATGGTCAACAATCATCCTAATTCTAAAATATGGAACGAAAGTCAAATTTATAATTTCACATCATTGTATGCACCTGGAAATTCTACTTGGCCTCAACTGAGCAAACGAAGAAGAAAGTAATCAAGATTAATAGTTTAGAAAAGGATAATACATCGAATATAAGGACATGAAAATAACCTTTAACGAAGCTAATTCACGGAGGCTTTTTCAACTATAAGCATACTCTCGATGTTTCCCTCTCCAGAAAGATCATTGATGTCACTCTCCTAAAAATCTGCTTCATCATCACATCAGTAGATAAAAAGAAGATAAGGAAAAACATACTGGAATTACTTTCAAACTTGATTAATTTATTTATGTGAAACATCTACATCCATTTGAAACACCCAAATCTTAATACTCTTTTTCTGACATCACATGGAAACTAATTGCATGCTTGTGGATATAAGAAAACACACACACACACACACTACACAAGAAAAACGTTACCAAGTATGAGTATCTCATTGATAAGAATTGAAAACTTCACATCATAGATTGCTATCCTCTAAAGGTATAAATATCTTCAAGAAAAACCATGTTATAAAACTAAACAAATTATGGGAAAGTGAATTGTAGAGAATATTTTAAAAAGGGGAACCCACATCCAAAGAAAGAAGCATGTAAGATCATGGTTATAAGAAAATTATCCCCTTAACTCATAAATAAATTATCTGCAACAAAACACCATAAGCATAATTCAATTAGAACAATAAGAACTGAATTATCAACATAACCCATTTCATATAATGTTCATACCTTTCAAGCCCTTGCCTCACTCCATCTGCAGTAACATTTGTATAGAATGCATCCCATATGCACTACCCAAACCAGTTCAACAAGTTCGAAATCTTAACCATTCAAAAAGAAAAATAAGCAAAATTATTGAGCAATCAATAACAATAATCAAGGTCACTTGAATAGAAGAGTTCTCAAAAGCATGCCTTCTTCCTTTCAAGATGAGAAAATGTTTGTAAGTCTTTCTTAACTATCCTGTAATGCGTCATAGTACAGATTAATTAAAAAAATATGATCCCCAAAAATGGATACCAGCACTATCTATTTATGAAAAACATCAAACACTGTTACCATACCAACCAATAATATTAAAGTTTTTTATGTTTCAAACCCCTGTTTCGTTTGATTGTTTTTACACACTACCAAGCACAAAAAGTTCTAGATACTGATAAGATAATTTATCAAGTTGGTTTCCTCCAACCTCTTCCCTAAACCCCATCCAAAATTAGAATCAATCTGTAAGATCAAGAACAAGTCTGAAACAATGGAACTTCTCAATTCCCAGCTTGATAGATCCAAGTGAATCTGGCTCAATCCAAAGAGTTTCCATTGTGTGTAATTAGCAAAAAGTACCAAATATCATTATATATATGACACGAAGCATCAAATAAATTATCAAGGTTATATTTTTGAAAACGAAGCCTACATAAAAATACATAACAAGAGCTTTTCAGACACAAATATCACTTTTAGATTAACAAGGATCAGTTTTGACCAGTTTAATTCAAAATTACCCAGTCTCTGGTGCCGCGAACCCTCCCCATTTCATACTCCATAGTGACATAAACTCCAACTATTGACCCTGCAAACACCACTCACAACATTTAGTCTTTGGCCTCTCAGCAAATGACATAATATATCAACTGAAGTGCAAGCATAGTGTCGTAAGTCTGCTTTTCACATGGACTCACTCCAGCAAGCGCCTTCCTTGCACATTTTTTTCAACTAATATCAGAGTGAATTTTCATCAGCAACGTTTGAAGAATGTATTATTTCTTGTCTTACTAAACCCACGTTATAAAATTATGACATGTACATGTTTTCCTTTTATTGATATGATCCAGAGCAACACTTTGTTTCAATAAAGGATCCTAATGAACATTCATTTGCTAGAGTGACATGTCTAATAGAATGCCCTTCTCTCAGCCTCTTGCAAATTTTCTTTATCAAGTGAGAGGCTATTATTAAGTTTACAATTAATTGGCATCACTCCATTTCTTAGATTCTAGATGCCAATGAAACATAGTATGAAATGGTCAAGAAAAAGTTTTATCATCCAAACCCCAACCCATGCGTGCTCTGCTCTCAGTTACAACTAAGTTATTAAAAAAATGATTGCACAACTGAATTAGCACAGATGCATATTCCCATGTTATGTTGTTCATGGTCTAAGGAAATCTTACCGAGTGTTCGAAATTGTGTTTTGAAATGCTCCCTGCAATAATAGTTAAACTTGTCAAAGGTTTTAAATACTAAACGAAATCCACAGGTAATAACTTAATCAAATGCCATAAATAGTAGCCTTGTCAGTTATTTTAATTTATTGTAGAAATTAAAATCTTCCTAAATCCTTTTACTATTGAAAATCATTAGGCATTACGATTTGAAGTCCATGGCCATTACGAGGACCAAAAGAAAAGAAAGCAACATTAGCCTTTATGGGAAATTTATTGCTACCTGACAAATCAAGGATAAATGGTTGGTTCAGCATGAAGTAAATTTCTTGTCTAGTAGGGAGTCGGTAACCTATTACTACATTGTAGATAATCTAGACTCTTTCCCCACTAATCCCGTATTGAGATGAGTAATGGGATGATTCATTACTTAATGATTTCCACCACAATCATCTTCAAAATAAATAAATAAAACATTTATTTTTATAAAATATCTAATGACATGAAATGTAGACTTCATTCTACTCTACATTTCAATTTTCATTAATATTTTCAGAAAAAGCTAAAATGTGTAAACGAACGAACTAATTTGCAATCAACCCTGCAAATTTCCTCTTTTTACTCAACCCAATTACAACTCCATTTAATTGTCTTGTTACTCATTTCTAATAATCAATCAAATAACAGATCTAATCAACTGTGAATTATAGCAAGTTTTTAACCTTTCTTAATACAATGGTAAGTGTGACGACCCGCCTCCCGCACTGTATAGATACTGTCCGCTTTGGGCTACCATCCGGCCCGCACGGCTTTAAAAGGCCTCTATACAATGGGGAGATAACCCTTCACATATAAAGATCATCATCCTTCCCTACCCAGGCGATGTGGGACTATGTTTCCCCTTGGTAGCTAGCCCAACTCCTCTTGGGATCCACGGGCCTGTTGGGCCTATTAGGCTCCAACCCTCACCCTCACCCTCCCCCTCAAGTCCGCCCACACAAGGGTCTCACAGTCCACCCCCCTTAAAGGCCCAACGTCCTCGTTGGCCACACAGGCACAACGTCCACGTTGCCCGAGGGCCCACCTCCACGTGGCACACTTCCGGCTGGGTCAGGCTCTGATACCAAACTGTGACGACCCGCCTCCCGCACTGTACAGATACTGTCCGCTTTGGGCTACCATCCGGCCCGCACGGCTTTAAAAGGCCTCTATACAATGGGGAGATAACCCTTCACATATAAAGATCATCATCCTTCCCTACCCAGGCGATGTGGGACTATGTTTCCCCTTGGTAGCTAGCCCAACTCCTCTTGGGATCCACGGGCCTGTTGGGCCTATTGGGCTCCAACCCTCACCCTCACCCTCCCCCTCAAGTCCGCCCACACAAGGGTCTCACAGTAAGTCTCATTGGTGACAACTTAGCCGGCTGCAACCTTTCTTCTTCTTCTTCTTCTTCCGCTACACTCTTTGGTTTCGAGGTTTGTTTCTCTCTGACTTGTGCACTCACTTTCAGGTCCTCATCAAAGGCAATAGTAGTGGAACTTTCTTTACTGTTTAGTCGTTGAGACTTGAAATCAAACAATTATATCAAAAACTATTAGGGATTATAATTAAAAATCATCCAAGTAAAGTACAACCCTCTAAGCATACATAGATACATGAAATCAAACAATTGAATCAACAAATATTTGGGATTACCATATAAAAACAAACCCTAAACTAATAAATCTTATTAGAATGTAACCAAAAGAAAGACATTAAATTTCAATTCATGCAATTGAACTCAAAGAAAAGTAAAGAAAGAATACTTTATCATCCATGAAATATGAGAATCTTGTTAGGCACATATTTTAACTTCTTATAAATAGGTTCAAGAACACTCATCACAGCTTTCTCAACAATTCCAACTCCAGATCTCAAAGACCCTGAATTTTTAGTGGCAGACGTGTATAGATTTGACACCAAAACTAGGGCTTTCAGTGTAGCGATCTTCACAAACCCTAGATGCTTCAATTCATCACTTCTCTTCTTCGTTTCAACCTAAATTAACAAAGCAATCATAGAGAGAGAGAGAGAGAGCCACAACTCTAGAGTGAGAGAGGGAGAGTGACGGAATGAGGGAGGGAAAGCGACAAAGAAAGGTAGCACTGCGACAGAGAGGGGAGGGAGAGCAACGCACAGAGAGGGGGAGCGAGAGAGAAAGAGGAAGGAGTTGTTCTTCTCTTTTAGGTTAGATAGATCGAGCGAGCTTTCAAATTTTTGGTGAAATAATAAGCGGTTTCATGTAGGGGTGGGCACGGGACGGGATGGGATGAGATAGACCCCATCCCTATCCCATCCCATTCATACAGGATCGGGACGGGACGAGATGAGATAAACCCCATCCTGACCTCGTCCCATCCCAAATGGGTTCTAGACGGGACGGGATCAACGTGTTTCAAATTGACCTTGCAATTTCAATAACTAAAATAGATCTTCAGCAAATTGCATGTTCACACATAACCATGCTGAAAATGAAATAATAAACCAAAATGAAATCAACTAAACATAATGTAACCTATGCCATAATAAGCACATGAAGCTGTCATTGGAATATCTCACAGAGTTTAATTTTCATGCATATCTATCCTTGTAAATGAGATGATACTAGGAACCCATTAAATTGTATTATAGGTTGAGTATCCAAAGTTTTCAATGAAATCGAATGTACCATAGTTAAATACAATTAAACAAATTGGTCTTCAAATATGAATTGATAACCTAATGATGACATTGAGAACTTTAGATGCTAAAATGTTATATGCATCAGGGAATTTGTATGGGCATCCAAATATTGCAATTCTAAAATAAATAAATATTAATAATAAATATTGAAAATTAGTTTGGGACAGGATGGGATTGGCGGGATTGAAAATCTTCATCCCATCCCATCCCATTCTAGATCGGGACGGGACGGGATCGGGATGGAATTATTCAATCCCATTAAGACCCGAAAAAATTGGGATGGGAACGGGATCGTGAGATGGGATGCCCACCCCTAGTTTCATGTATTTGATCCCCCGCTTTTGTTTACAACTTTTTCTAGATTAAAATATTATTAAAATTATTTATTTTTATAGCGTAAGCATAAAAATGCTATTATCAAATGTTATTGATAAGCAATTACGGTGTAGTGACATTTTCTACCTTTAGAAAAAGACATATTTTTCATTTAATGGTCGAATGAGCATTAGTTTCTTCCCTTAAGGCAATCATGCACATAAATAAAATTTTTGCCTTTTTTCACAATCGTGTTTCTTGTGCCGAACACACCTCACCCAAGTGTGCTTCCCTTGCTTTCGAAACCACTCGGAGCGTACATGTTCCAAGTGGGATGCTACATCGAGGAACATGTCATCTTACTCGAAGTTCAATCCATGAAAAACATTTTCTAAACATTACACGTGCTACCGAACTCACATAGAATGGCGTACCCGATATGCAAGCATGTCTGCATACCAAAATTATATATCACGTATACAAACAAGTCTATATACAAAAATACATTTTTCATTTTTTTCGAAGTTGTGAGAAAGAGCATAAAAGAAAATCAACTAATTCTTAAAACTCTTTTACGGTGACACTATGTCAACCATGACAAATCAACCACAATAGTCACTCCTTCTATTGGGAAACAAATAACAGTTTCATAAATAATAAATCTCAAGTAATAGACTTCAAAACATCATGCACAAGTCACTTATATCACAGGTCAAATAAATCTTAACTTAGAATGCGTTTGCAATAACCGTACATATATTGCTATAAAATAATTAAGCTTTATTAGTAAACAATAAAATTATATACATTACAAAAAGACTAACATTAATCGAATTGGCAATCCCACATATCTCTACAACAGGTTTAACTAATGACAACATTTATAAAAAAAAACTAAACTTAATTTACAAACACTCATATACATTTATACTCATTGCACCTACACTAACCACATAATTAATTACAATCAAGCATGTACATAAGAATAATCTTACAATAACATCTATCTCATAATTATCAATTACTTCAAGGCATTCATGTATTGTAATTTTGTAAGGCAAAAGAGAGCAAGAATTATTCACCTCAAATAACATCTAACAATTTTAGAAATAAAATTTACAAATCAAAATAAATCATAATATCATATTAGAGAATGAGAACATTCACTAACTTCTACTAAATTTTTTATTTTATACAATACCCATCATAGGTGAGTATAATATAAAATTTAACCAGTAAAACATTTCTCTGCCTCGAGGGAGATCTAACCATTAATTGGCCTCCAAACCAACGGTATGTTTTTTGTACGTGTGTTATGAATCTACCGATTTAATATGAAAGAATTCTGACCACTAGAAGATCTCGATCCACGGGAAACACTTGCACTATGCAGAGCTATCTTTATTACGAGATTTAAATACAAACCTAGTTTATTTTTGTTTTTTTAGCTCAACCATTTCATACGACAATACAATAAAAAAATTCCATATTTCAGAATTATATCCGTATTAAACACTAAACTTAATCAACTGGTTAATATAAAAAAAGTAAAAGAAAACGAAGAAAACTCACTGGTGTTATGCATTTTTTTTTTCTTTCACCCTCTTCTTCTAAGCAAAGTTTTCTCTATTTTGTTTTCATATGTTCAAGAGAAAGTGGCTATGTGTTTTACCCTAATCAAATTGTTTTATAAGATTCTAAATTAGGGTTTCCTATTTTTGGTTAAATACACTCATATACACACACATTTTCTACTTTCTTTAACCACTACAAATAAAACAAGGTTTTATACAATATATAAAGTTATAATATATTATTAAAATATTAAATAAGTATTATTTATATTTATGTAATTATGCGGGTATTACAATATACACACCTCATCTCGTCCTGAGATTCGGAACATGTAAATTTTGAATAAAAATACACTTGGCAAATGAATTTAGGTTTTAGAAATACATTTTCAGATGATAAATTATTCAAATCTCATATTCATAGAAAATTTCACATCATACAAAGCCACACATCAAACATGCATAGATACGAGGCTGCTACCTGCATATATCTATAATATTTTAATAAGAATGCAAAAATAATAAATTGAAATGCTTTATGTAAAAAACATTTATTAAGGACAGTGAAAAAGTACGGGTGTTACAATATATACACCTCAAAAGAATCTTGTCCCGAGATTCGGTAAAGGGGGTAACTAGGTAACTAATTCTATCAAAAACGCTAGTAAAACACTTAAAGCTGAAGATATGGATTTTAAGATTGCCATAGATAAACTAAGTGGAATCATCTCATATTTTGAACAATATAGAGAGACTGAATTTTTAGATTTCATGATTGAAGCTAAAGAAATAGCTAGTGCAATGGATCACATATAGAATATCGTTGACTATTCCAGTAACGATATCATCTACTAAGAGAAGTTTTTCAAAATTGAAGTTGATAAAATTGTATATTTGGTCCACCATGTCAAAAGAAAAATTAAATGAGTTAGCTATGATGTTTATTGAGAGTGACTTGGCGGAAAAAGTTGATTACAACAATAAAATTAGTGATTTTGCATTTCAAAATGCTAGAAAAGTTTTATTTAACTAAAATAAATCATTAATTTTTTTTCTAAAGAGGGACCCATTTTTAGAGTTCGCACAGGGCCCCCAGAGACTTCGGATCGCCATTGGCCATCATTTGTCACCCTCCCATTCTTCTCCTCTGCTCCAACCTCTAGCCCGTAAATTATCTACTATAATGGCATACATTACACCGTACGAGTCCACCTTGAAATACCTTCATGCATAAATTATGAACTATGATTCCACCTAGAAATACCATCTGCATGATTTGCAAGTTCAACAATGGTATTGATACTTATTGAGTAGCATACTAGCTAGAGATAGAATGATTAGATTAGCCTCTTGGGACTCTTTAGAGGAGTTAGTTCTTGGAATTTCCTCTTTCGATAGGGTTTTCCTAGGCAGGGATTTGAATGGCGATGTCGGTAAGGATAAAGTTGGGTATGAGAGGGTACATGGAGGTCAAGGCTTTGGGGATCGAAACACTGCGGGGATTTCTATTCTAGAGTTTGCTTTAACTCAGGATTTTGGGATCGTAAATACTTTTTATTAGAAGAGGGAAGATCACTTGGTGACCTTTGCGAGTGGGTGTAATAGAAGTCAAATTGATTATTTTCTTATGAAGAGACTCAATTTAGGTTGGTGTAAAAATTGTAAGGTTATACTAGGGGAGTGTTTGAGAAACCAACATAGGTTGTTAGTTCTCAATTTTTGTCTTAATAGTAGGGGTCGTATTGCTATAGAATAGGTTAGACAGAGAATTAAGTGGTGGACCTTACAGGGAGATGTGTGCCAAAATTTTAGAAAGAAGATTTTGGGTGGCCAGTCAATTTCAGAGGGTTGGGACAATCTTGAACCAAAGGATAGGACTAGTAGCGCGGATGTTTTTGAACATTTGGCAAACCGAATAAGAAGATGTGCGAAGGAATAGTTTGGAAAGGCCAAAAGATGAGGTTTATATGGTAAGGAGAAATGGTGGTGGAACGATGATGTGCAACAAACCATTGCGGAAAAGAAAAGATGCTTTAAGGTGTGGCAAAAAGATAGGTGCCTAGAGTCTTATGAGCTTTATAAGCAGGCTAAGAAGTTGAGTAGTAGAGCAGTAGGGGAAGCTAAGAAGAGAGCCTATGATGCTCTTTATAATAGGCTAGGTACGAAGGAAGGGGAGAAGAATATTTTCAAGATAGCTAAAGCTAGAGAACGAAAATCTAGGGACTTGAGTCATGTTAAGTGTGTTAAACATGAGGATGGAAGAGTTTTAATGCAGGATAAAACTATTTTAGATAGATGGAAGGATTACTTTTGGAACCTACTCAATGGAACACATGTAGGGGAGTTAAACTTGGAGGGGTATGCTTCATGGGAAGGGAGAGACCGCGTGTTCCATCACAGAGTTAGTGCCACAGAAGTGAGAGAAGCTTTAAAAAGAATGAAGACAGGGAAAGCCGTTGGACCGGATGATATACCAATTGAAGCATGGAAATGTCTAGGAGAAGTTGGGATTCAATGGCTAACTAAGCTCTTTAATAGGATTTTGGAAACTAGAAAAATGCCATATTCATGGAGGCATAGTATTGTGGTACCAATTTATAAGAACAAAGGGGATATCCAGAATTACTCGAACTATAAAGGGATAAAGCTTATGAGTCATACGATGAAACTTTGGGAGAGGGTTATAGAACGAAGACTTAGGAGTTTAACCACGGTTTTGGAGAATCAATTTGGATTTATGCCGGGTAGGTCTACTACGGAGGCCATCTTCCTGCTTAGGCAAACTATAGAAAAATATCGAGAGGCACGTAAGAGTTTGCATATGGTTTTTATTGATCTGGAGAAAGCATATGATAGGGTCCCCAGGGAGTTAATTTGGTGGGTGCTTGAAAGGAAGAAAGTGTCTCAATGTTATGTTGATATCATTAAGAATATGTATGAAGGGGTTGTAACAAGTGTTCGCTCGGTAGGTGGGATGTCTAATGAATTTCCAGCATCAGTAGGACTACATCAAGGGTCGGCGTTAAGTCCATATCTCTTTGCTTTGGTCATGGATGAGTTGACGAGACATCTACAAGAAGATGTACCTTGGTGCATGTTATTTGCAGATGATATTGTCTTAATGGATGAGACTAGTGCAGGTTTAGGTAAGAAATTAGTTAAGTGGGGGGAGGCTTTAGAGAGTAAAGGTTTTAGAATTAGCCGTTCGAAGACGGAGTATCTAGTGTGCAACTTTGGTTGTGAACCAATAGGGAGAAGTAATGCAATTGAGATCGAAGGTGTAGAGGTCCCAGAGTGTGAAGCTTTTCGATATCTAGGATCTATAATTCAAAAGAATGGGGCTATTGGAGAAGATGTAGACCATAAGATTAAAGCTGGTTGGTTGAAATGGAAAATGGCGTCAGGAGTATTATGCGATAGAATGATGCCTGCAAGGCTAAAAGGGAAATGCTATAAGACAATTGTTCGATCAGCCATGCTATACGATTCAGAATGTTGGGCTACTACAGGACAACATACACATAGGATGGCAGTAGCAGAAATGCGTATGTTAAAGTGGATGTGTGGTAAAACTTGTAAGGATAAAATTAGAAATGAAAGAATTAGGAGATACTTAGGTGTAGCGCCCATAGAGGAAAAAAATTAGAGAAAGACATTTAACTTGGTTTGGTCATGTGCAGAGGAGACCAAGCACGGCTCCAATTAGAAAATGTCTAGATTGGCAAGTTAATGGAGGGTGTAGACGAGGAGATGGTCGTTGAAAACTTGGATGAAGGTGGTGAATGAAGATATCATTGAGCTTGGATTAGACGAGGATATGTGGGAAGATCGCATTGCTTGGAGAACTAAAATCCATGTAGTCGACCACGAAAATCTCAGGAATGGGCTTTGATGATGATGATGACTAGCTATTTCTCTGTATTTACTTTTGAAAAGGCATATGCACTTGCTCACACAAATTCTAACTGAAGCACATGCGTAATTTGTGTGTACTACTGTGCTTTTATAGATGGTATTTATCTTATGCACATGGAAGCAAAAGTTGTTTCATCTAATTGCAGTTATGAGAATAGTGTTTTATTTTGCAATTCAACAAGTTTAAAACAATAACAACAATCTTTTAGCAATAACAATAGTAGTAACCAAGACAATATTATTGAGAACTGTATCACCTAAATGCAAGTACATGATCATTCCACAAAAAATAAATACCTCGACAATATATAATGACAAATAAGAAATCTAATCACACAAATACAATACACGAGCATTAAAGCTTAGTCGGTAGTGCTAGCTCCTTCATGTCCAAAGAACGAGGAATAATCTGATTAATCATGAACTGAGCCTGCTTTTATAATTTAAGTATTGTCCACATATTAAACTTAGTATCTAATCAAACTCCGAACTCCAAAGTGGGTAGAAATGAAAAGCGAAATGGATACACTCTAGGGACTACTGGTTGAAGGGGGTGGAGAGAGGAAGGGCAGTGAAGTTGGGATGGAGTTGGCTTTAATAGTCCCACATCAAGTAAGGAGGACTCGTCACTAAGGTTTATAAGGAGATGACCCACTCCCTAATAGCAACGAAGCATTTTAAGATAAAAACCCCACACCCATGGCCCAGGCCCAAGATAGCGGGTGTTTAAGTTGGGGACAATATTATTGCTACCTATAGTGAACCTAGGTGCTCGCAAGCATTCGGAGTGCCAACAAGTAGTATCAGAGCCCACACCCGAGGCTTGGATAAACAAGAATATATGAATTACTTTGGTAATGGTGCTTGGACACTCAACAAAGGTTCACTTATTGTGGCAAAAGGCATGGCGTGTTGCACCTGAAGCTGCGTAAGGGTTGTTTGAATGCAACTGAAAGTGATACTTCTCTGAACTTGTGGCACATGATCATTAAAAGGAAAAAGTTGGTTTGTTAGATTTGGTTTACACTGATGTTTGTGGTCCCAATGAAGTAGATTTTCTTGGTGGTAGTAGATATTTCTTGACATTTATTGATGATGCATCAAGAAAGGTGTGGATTTATTTCATCAGATCTAAAGAACAAGTTTTTCAGTGAGTTTAGCAATTCCATGCCAAGATTGAAAGAGAAAACAAATAGACTTTTGAAGTGTCTTCGCAGTGATAATGGGGGTGAGTACACATCAAAATAATTTAAAGCTTATTGTGATGAGCATGGTATACGGCATGAGATGATAGTTCCTTTCACTCCACAGCATAATGGAGTGGCAGAGAATGAATCAGACTATTGTAGAAAGGGTCCAATGCATGCTTCACATGGCTTGGTTGCCGAAGGTGTTTTGAGCTAAAACTGCTCGTACTGCTTGTTATCTCATCAATAGGTCTCCTTCAGTTCCTTTGGATGGTGATATTCCAGAAAGAGTGTGGAGAGGTAAACATATTTCATACTCTCATCTGAAAGTGTTTGGGTGTAAAACGTTTGTTCAAGTACCCAAGGAACAAAGATCAAAGCTTGATGAGAAGGCATTTCCATGTATTTTCATTGGCTATGGATGACCAGTTTGGATACAGATTGTGGGACCCTGAGAATAAGAAGATTGTTTGAAATAGAGATGTGGTATTTTATGAAGATCATATCATTGCAGATTTTGAGAAAGTTGAGAAGCCCAAGCAGACAGAGAGTGAGGTACCAGATCTTACCCGACTTCCTCCTCATTCGTCACATGTTGAAAATGGGGGAGAGATGCCAGATGATATATTAGGTGACCATATGTCTGAAAATGAAGTTGTTGGTGATGATCATGCACAAACAGATGAAACAAAACAAGAAGAGCAACCCCTTTAGCAAGAAGTAGTAGAGCCTCTGGGAAGAAGGTCTACTAGAGAGCGTCAACCATCAAAGAAATACCCCGATTCTGAGTATGCTTTGCTTACAAAAGAAGGCGAGCCAGAAAATTTGCAAGAAGTACTAACTCATAAAGATAAAAATAGTTGGATGAAGGCTATGCAAGATGAGATGAGTTCTTTGCATAAGAATGATACTTATGAGTTAGTTGAGATTCCTAAAGGTAGAAAACTTTTGAAGAACAAATGGGTGTACAAGCTGAAAAAGGATGGTGATGGGAAAAATGTGAAGCACAAAGCTCAGTTAGTGGTGAAAGGCTTTGCACAAAAGAAGGGGATAGACTTTGATGAGATATTCTCACCAGTTGTGAAGATGACCTCTATTAGACTAGTGTTGAGTCTTGCAACTAGCCAGGATCTTGAGATTGAGCAGTTAGATGTTAAAATTGCATTTCTTCATGGAGACTTGCATGAACAAATTTACATGGCACAACCAGAGGGTTTTGAAGTGAAAGGGAAAGAACATATGGTCTGCAAATTGAAGAAAAGTCTTTATGAGTTGAAACAAGCTCCAAGATAGTGGTATAAGAAGTTTGACTAATTTATGGTGGGTCATGGGTATAAGAGAACACTTCTAGATCATTGTGTTTATGTCAGATATTTTTCGTCCAGTAGCTTCATTATTCTCTTGATTTATGTTGATATGCTAATTGTTGGAAAAGATGTTGATATGATTGGCAGGTTGAAAAACAGTTTGTTTATGTCTTTTGATATGAAAAACTTAGAGCCAGCTCAACACATTTTGGGAATGAAGATTGTATGTGACAAAAAAAACTAAGAAGATGTCGTTGTCACAAGAAAAATATGTTGAACAGGTGCTTGAAAGGTTCAAGATGAATGATGCTAAGCCCGTGAACACTCCACTTGCTAATCACTTCAAATTAAGTGCCAATTTGTCTCCTAGGACTGAGAAAGAAAAGAAGGAGATGACATGTATTCCATACTCTTCTGCTGTAGGGTGTTTGATGTATGCGATGGTTTGTACAAGACTAGATATTGCTCAAGTAGTTGGTGTTGTTAGTCGGTATCTTGATAATCCAAGAAAAGAACATTGGGATGCAATTAAATGGATTCTGAGGTACTTGAAGGGTACTTCAAAGCTTTGTTTATGCTTTGGTAATTTAGGAGCTGTATTGGAAGGGTTCACAGATGCAGATATGGAAGATGATCTTGATAGGAAGAGGTCTACTTCAGGTTATGTTTTCACTTTTGCAGGGGGAGCTGTATCTTGGCAGTCTAAATTGCAAAAGTGTATTGCCTTGTCAACGACTGATGCCGAATACATTGCCATTACTGAAGCAGGGAAGGAAATATTATGGTTGAAAAGATTACTCAAGGAATTGGGTGTGAATCAAAATAAATATGTTGTGCATTGTGAGAGTCAGAGTGCCATAGAGCTGAGCAAGAATGCAACATGCCATGGGCGTTCCAAACATATTGATACTTGTTACAACTGGATACGTGATGTGCTTGAGATGAATTGTTTCCAATTTGAAAAGATTCACACTAACAAAAATCCTTCTGACATGATGACAAGTGGTTTCTAAAGAGAAACATGAGTTCTGTAGAGAGCTCATTGGAATGGCCTAACGTACTTAGGCTATGGTTCCCCCTTATGGTCTGGAGGGGGAGATTTGTTGGGTTGGGTTCAGCCCATTAGGGTGGACCAGGCCCTGAATTTAAAATAGCAACTAGGGTTACTATTGATGCTTATAAATATTAGAAGAGAAAGAAAAAAAAGAACATATCTGCATTTTTGATTTGTGCCACAGCTGCGACGTGACGGCTACGTGTGCGTGTCTCCATTCTGAGAGAAAAAAGAAGGGAAGGAGGAGTTGATTGTTGGGGTTTGATTGAAGACTCACAAGTGTGTTTTAGATCCGTTTCTTGTCGGATTTTGGTGCCATTTGTTTCAGTGTATTCTTCATTTGATCGCGAGGTAGCGAGCCAAGGAGAGCGTCTCATGTGTGCGAGGTGCAGGCGGCACATTGCTTAGGGGATCAGGCGTGAGGTAGCGAGCCAGGTAGAGCGTCACATGTGCATGGTCTGCCAAATGAATGGATCAAGATCCTTGCCAAGAGAATGTATCCTACAAGTCAAGATGAGGTGGAGTTAGTACGGTGGTTGCGACTATGGTGGAGCCAACAACGTCGGGATAGCGGCCCGTACACCGAGTGCTACTCACAGGATCGTGGTCGCACATGAGATTCAAGGAGGAGGTGTACTAAGAGATGTTGCAGACTGGTGGATGGATTGTAGGATGTGTGACGATTCGCGCCAAAGGTGAAGATTGTTGGGATGGAGTTAGCTTGAATAGTCCCACATCAAGTAAGGAGAAATTTTCACTAAGGTTTATAAGGAGATGATCCACTCCCTAATAGCAACAAGGCCTTTAAAGATAAAACCACACACCCGTGGCCCGGATGGTAGGCCCAAGATAGCGGGTGTTTAAGTTGGGGACAATATCGTTGCTATGTATAGTGGACCTAGGTGTGCGCACGCGCTCAGCGTGCCAACATGAAGGAATTGAAGGCATGGTTGTTGGGATTGTAGGGATAGTTGGCAGTGGAGTCAATGAAAGAAGAGGAATTGTGACCTTCGGTAGAGCAGGCATGGTGGGCAGGCTTGGCATACTAGGCAAATAAGGTAATTGAGTGGTACTTTGCGATGGTGGCATTGTGAGCGTCGGCAGAGTTGGAAGTGTAGGAAGAGGAGATAATTGGGTTTTAAGCATAGGTGGCAATGAAGGCTTAGGCAAGGTTGAAATGGAAGGCAATGTGGGCAGTGTAGCCTTCGGAAGAGGTGGAATGGTCGGTAATGTTACAGGTGGTGGTGCAGTCTGTAGAAGATGACGAGCGGCTAGGCTCACATTGATGTATGACAATACCAATGTAATGATCAATGGTAGTAGTGCGATGGAGTGCTTAGAAGAAGCCATGGGTATAAAAGGCAAGGTATCAAGAAGCTTTAACAATTTAGCTCGAAACAATTGCGAGCTGGTTTTTTGATGAGAACACGCATCTGGTTGAACAATATAGAGAGACTACATTTGTAGATGTCATGATTGAAGCTAAAGAAATAGCTAGTGTAATGGATCACATATAGAATATCATTGACTATTCCAGTAACGGTAGCCTCCGCTGAGAGAAGTTTTTCAAAATTGAAGTTGATAAAATCGTATCTTCGGTCCACCGTGTCATAAGAAAGATTAAATGAGTTAGCTATGATGTCTATTGAGAGTGACTTGGCATAAAAAGTTGATTACAACAATAAAATTAGTGATTTTGCATTTCAAAATGCTAGAAGAGTCATATTTAAGTAAAATAAGGCATTAATTTTTTTTAAAGAGGGCTCCATTTTAAGAGTTCACACAGGGCCCCCGTAGACTCAGTATCGCCACGACTCGTCATTTGCCACCCTCCCATTCTTCTCCTCCGTTCCAACCTCTAGCCCATAAATTTTCTACTATTATGGTATACATTACACCATACGAGTCCACCTTGAAATACCTTCATGCATACATTATGAACTACGATTCCACCTAGAAATACCATCTGCATGTTTTGCAAGTACAACAATGTTATTGATACTTATTGAGTAGCATACTAGCTATTTCTCTGTATTTACTTATGAAAAGGCATATGCACTTGCTCACACAATTTCTAACTGAAGCACATGCGTAATTTGTGTGTACTACTGTGCTTTTATAGATGGTATTTATCTAATGTACATGGAAACAAAAGTTGTTTCGTCTAATTGCATTTATGAGACTAGTGTTTTACTTTGCAATTCAACTAGTTTAAAACAATAACAACAATCTATTAGCAATAAGAATAGTAGTAACCAAGACAATATTATTGGGAACTAGTAAGATATAGGAGGATCCGAGTAAGATGATGCTGAGCTGTCAGATAGCATGTTATTAGCACTAAGATATCTCGAATTAGCAGATTAGTGCAAGAATGGCAGCAAATCATAAATTTATTTCAAATTTGACAATTTAGGATGCGTTTTAGTATTTTGGCCATAAACTTTGGCTACGAGTATCATAATCGTGCTAACGACCCCAATTTAGAAAGCTATTTTCAACGCGCACGTCATGGTCAAAGAGCTACGCTCATTGCACATCTTTTCAAGGCCAAAATCCACCATTTCCTCTTTCGAATCCACAAATTTAGTAATTTATTTACCTTTATAGTAATATTTCAATTATTGTTTTGGAAGTGATTCTGAACCCAATTTGGGTCAAATTTCTGGCAGTATATTTTTATTTATTACGTATTTGTTTTAGCATGATTATTGGGGTGTTTCCATTTTTGGAAAAATTATAATATTGATGAGTTTTAGCTATAAAGCCCGGCTTGTGGGCTGATTTTAGAGATACCTTTGATTTGAGTAATTTGATTAAACATTAGAGTTATTTTCTCTGTGTTTTGGGGTAATCTTCTTGTGTTCTTCCATGTCAATTATCTGTTGCTATTAGCCTGTAGAATAATCACTATTCTGCTCGGCGTCAGCTAGTATCAGAGCTTCATCATCTTGTTGGGGTGAGATTTTATCAGTTTATATGGTTGGTGGTCGTGGTCGTCGCGGGCAAGTTCCGAACGAGGAAGCCCCTCACCGTGATTGTAGCATTCAGGAAGTGATGATTGAAGATTTACAGAGGCAAGTTGCAGAGCTAACCCAGCGTCTAACGGCGCAAGAATTCGGTAATTGTGAGATGGAAGATCACGATTATGATTCCAGTTTTGAAAACCCGTATCACAATCGTGCTCAATTCTAGGAGCGCCGTGGTCGGGAGGATCGTCATGGAAATCTCGGTTTTAAAGTAGATCTACCCGAGTTTTCTAGGACATTACAAGCCGAAGGATTCGTGGATTGGTTGAATGAAGTAGAGCGTATCTTTGAGTATAAGAAAGTTCCAGATCCTGTCAAAGTGAAATTGGTTTCCATCAAACTCAAAGGCAGAGCATCTGTGTGGTGGGAGCAATTGAAGCGATCACGCAACAGGCAGGGCCAGGCCAAAATCACTGATTGGGAAAAGATGAAGGGTCACTTCCTTCCTTTCGGCTACACTCAAACTTTGTTTCAATGACTTCATTCATTGAGGCAAGGCACGAAATCAATTGATGATTACACGGAGGAGTTCTATCAATTAGTAGCCCGTAATGACTTATCTGAGACTGAATAGCAGATGGTGGCGTGATATTTGGGGGGATTATGACAACCCCTGTAGGATGTCCTCAGCCTTCACTCGCTGTGGAC
Source organism: Berberis thunbergii (assembly GCA_003290165.1). Taxonomy (NCBI): domain Eukaryota; kingdom Viridiplantae; phylum Streptophyta; class Magnoliopsida; order Ranunculales; family Berberidaceae; genus Berberis; species Berberis thunbergii. Next base: position 187,010 of record QNQO01007684.1, read on the forward strand.
CGTTTCTGAAGCCTACCAGCGTGCACTTGCTGTGGGAAAACAACAGAACAGGAGGCCTATGATCAGAAGTGATTAAAGCAGTCTGCCAGTTCGCCCTCAAGAATCCCGTCCTACCCAACCACCACTGCAGAGTAACTCTACTATTAGATATTTTAGATGTGGTGAACAGGGACATAAAGCGACCGAGTGCAAGAAGCCTGCTATTCAGAAGGGCAACAATCTCCTGATTGAGGAAGACGTGGTAGACGAATTTGAAAAAATTTGAGAGCATGTGTATGACGATGATAAAGATTGAGATGTGCTGTATGGAGAAGGTCATGAGACTCTGGTTGTTCGTAAGAGTATACTGACTCCCAAGGATGACTTAGGGGATGATTGGTTAAGAACCAATATTTTCCACACGACATGCACAGTTGCAGATAAAGTCTGCAAGATGATCATTGACAGTGGCAGTTGTGAGAACGGCGTGTCTGAAGAGGCTGTCAATAAAGTTCAGTTGAAGATAGATCGTCATCCCAAGGTGTACAAATTATCATGGCTGAATAAAGGCAGTGAGGTAACAGTAGATAGGCATTGCCTAGTGTCTTTTTCGATTGGCAGAAAATATTTTGATAATGCTTGGTGCGATGTTGTATCTATGGATGTTTGTCATGTATTGTTAGGCAGTATGATCACAATGTTATTCATGATGGGTGGAAAAATACATATTCCCTTAGCATTAAAGGGAAGAAGATTGTGTTGGCACCTCGTCGGGAAAGAACCACTCCTACTCCGGTAACTAATAATACTAATATGCTTTCTAGGTCCAGGTTTTTAGTTGAGATTGATTGTGGAGATGTGGTCTATGCTTTGTTACCTTGTGGGAATAGTGAAATCAATGAGAATTCAGATTTGCCAACAGAGGTGCAGCAGCTTTTTGCAGAGTTTTCTGACCCGATGCCAAATGATCTTCCTCCTGAGTTGCCATCTATGCGGGATATTCAACATCAGATCGACCTTGTTCCGGGGTCCAGTTTGCCTAATTGGCCAGCTTATCACTTCAGTCCTAAGAAATCTGAAGAGTTGCAGCGACATGTGGTAGAGTTGTTGGAGAGGGGCTACATCCATGAGAGTATGAGCCCATGTTCAGTACCTGCTTTGCTAGTGCCAAAAAAAGATGGCTCTTGGCGTATGTGTGTTGATAGCAGGGCAATCAAAAGGATTACAGAGAAATACAAGTTTCCAATTCCCCGCCTGGATGATATGTTAGACCAGCTATCCGAATATAAGGTTTTCTAAAAATTGACCATAAAAGCGGATACCACCATATCAGAATAAGGCCTGGAGATGAGTGGAAGACAGCGTTTAAGACGCATCATGGGTTGTATGAGCGAATGGTCATGCCTTTTGGCCTGTCCAATGCGTCCAGTACATTTATGAGATTTATGCATCAGGTTTTACGACCTTTTATGGGAAAATTCGTAGTAGTTTACTTCGACCACATCCTTATTTATAGTCCGACATGGGCGTCACATTATCACCTTCGTGTTGTTTTTGATAAGGTGAGGACAGAGTGCCTGTTCGTCAATCAGAAGAAGTGTTCTTTCTTCACTACTTCTATTACTTTTCTTGGTTTTGTTGTGTCTACTAATGGTGTTCATGCAGATCAGTCGACAATAGATGCGGTCTTGGAGTGGCCCAAACCAAAGACCTTACACGATGTCAGAAGTTTCCATGGATTGGCGTCCTTCTACCGTTGGTTCATCAGAAACTTCAACACTCTGATTTCTCCTATCACAGAGTGCCTCAAGGGACGTGATTTCCAGTGGTCCGATGAGGCGGAGGCCAGTTTTCAACTTGTCAAGAAGAAGATGACAGAAGCACCAGTTTTGGCACTTCTTGATTTTAAATAGGTGTTTGAGGTCAATTGTGATGCATCTGGGGTTAGCACTGGTGGTGTTCTGAGTCAGGAAGGGCGTCCAATAGCTTTTTTCTAGTGAGAAGCTATTAGGATCAAAGAAGAATTATTCCACCCATGATCTGGAGTTTTATGCCATAGTTCAGTCCCTGAAGCATTGCATCACTACCTAGTACAGAGGGAGTTTATTCTTGTCACTGATCATTAGGCCCTGTAGTACATCAATGGGCAACACAAGCTGAGTCGACGGCATGCCAAGTGGGTGGCGTACTTACAAGAGTTCACGTTTGCGCTGAGGCACCAAGCAGGGAGTCTGAACCATGTCGCAGATGCACTGAGCCGTCGTACTTTACTCCTCACCACCATGAGCACTAGAGTTGCAGGATTTGAGGCTTTCTCTGATATGTATGCTGCAGGTTCTTCCTTCGGAAGGATAATTTAGGAGGTAACTGATGGTCAACGACATGACTTTATTTTGCATAATGGTTATCTGTTTCGTGGATTACAGTTGTGCATTCCAGATTGTTCACTAAGACATCCGATTATTCGTGAACTTCATAATAAGAGTCACTTTGGGCGAGATAAGACGTTGGCCTTGATATCTTCTTCCTATTTTTGGCCCAAATTAACTAGTGATGTGACTCATTATGTGGAACGTTATTATGTGTGTCAGCGGTCTAAAGGAGTTCTCACTAATGCGGGCTTGTACACACCTTTACCTGTACCTGAGGCCCCTTGGTTTGATGTCAGTATGGAATTTGTGTTAGGCTTACCCCGTACCCAATGGGCCTGGGATTCTATTTTGGTTGTGGTTGACATGTTTTCCAAGATGGCCCATTTTGTAGCTTGCAGAAAAACAATGGATGCTGCCTGGATCGCCCATCTTTATTTCAGGGAAATTGTGCGTTTACATGGTGTTGTCCGATCCATTATTTTAGATCGTGACACCAAGTTCATGAGTCATTTCTGGCGGAGTTTATGGGAGAAACTAGGGACGAACTTGAATATTAGTAGCGCTTACCACCCCCAGACGGATGGACAGACCGAGGTGGTAAACCGAAGTTTGGGGAACCTTTTGAGGAGTTTGGCAGAAACTAAGCCAAAACTGTGGGATTTGGCGTTACCTCAGGCAGAATTTGCCTATAACAGGTCAAAGAACAGAAACACCGGAATGAGCCCATTTGAGATTGTCTATGACCAGAATCCATCTGGGGTGCTCGACTTAGCCCCTATTCCACGTGTGGGTCGTTTGAACCATAAGGCAGATGCAATGGCAGAACATCTTCCGGGTATCCATGAGAAGGTGAAGCTGGCTATTCAAGAGAGTAATTCTAAGTACAAAGTTCAAGCCGACCATCACCGTCGTCAGGTACTTTTTGATGCTGGTGATTTTGTTTGGGCGGTATTAACCCATGATCGTTTTCCTGTTGAGAGTATAATAACCTTAAGGAGCGAAAGATTGGACCCTGTGAGATATTGTAGAAGATTAATGATAATGCCTACAGACTGTGCCTCTCCAGTCATTTGCGGACTTCTGATGTCTTTAATTTCAAGCACATGAGTCATTGTTTTGCAGATCCCGATGATGCTATTGTGAACTTGAGGACGAGTTCTTTCCAACCCAGGGCGACTGATGCAGAAGGATTCGAGTCAAATGATGTTGAGCTGTCAGATAACACGTTATTAGCACTAAGATATCTCGAATTAGCAGATCAGCGCAAGAATGACAGGAAATCATAATTCTATTTCAAATTTGGCAATTTAGGGTGTGTTTTAGTATTTTGGCCATAACTTTGGCTACGAGTATCAGAATCACGCAAACGACCCCAATTTGGAAAGCACTTTTCAACGCGCACATTGTGGTCAATGAGCTATGCTCGTTGCACATCTTTTCAAGAACAAAATCTACCATTTCCTCTTTCGAATCCACAAATTTAGTAATTTATTTTCCTTTATAGTAATATTTCATTTATTGTTTAGGAATTGATTCTGAACCCAATTTGGGCCAGATTTCTGGCAGTATATTTCTTTTATTACGTATTTGTTTAATATGATTATTGGGGTGTTGCCATTTTTTGTAAAATTCCAATATTGATAAGTTTTAGCTATAAAGTCCGTTTTGTGCGATGATTTTAGGGATACATTTGATTTGAGTAATTTGATTAAACATTAGAGTTATTTTCTCTGTGTTTTTGGGTAATCTTCTTGTGTTATTCCTTGTTAATTATCTGTTGCTATTAGCTTGCAGAATAATCACTATTCTGCCCGGCATCAATATCGCCTAAATGCAAGTACATGATCATTCTACAAAAAATAAATACCTCGACAATATATAATGACAAATAAGAAATCTGATCGATCACAAATACAATACAGGAGCATTAAAGCTCAGTCGGTAGTGCTAGCTAGCTTCTTCATGTCCAAAGAATGAGGAATAATCTGATTAATCACGAACTGAGCCTGCTTTTATAATGGAAGGCAATGGGGGCAGTGTAGCCTTCGGAAAAGGTGGAATGGTTGGTAATGTTACAGGTGGTGGTGTAGTCTGTAGAAGATGGCGAGCGGCTAGGCTCACATTGATGCATGACAATACCAATGCAATGATCAATGGTAGCAGTGCGATGGAGTGCTTAGAAGAAGCCATGGGTATAAAAGGCAAGGTATCAAGAAGCTTTAACAATTCAGCTAGAAACAATTGCGAGCTTATTTTCTGATGAGAACACGCACCTGGTTGTGGGCTTTTCTAGACTTGAAGAATTGGAGACTATATCACCTAATACAAGGTTTATAAATGTAGGTGAGGTAATTAGTTTAGAGAAGTAGTTGTTAGTTCAACTTCTCACTCAACCCCACTGAGTTTCTTAAATCAAACACATACTACAAAGTACAAACTATTTGATATTATGGGTTAAATTTGGGTTGGGGAAATGAGCTAACAATCCAGTTTCTCGCTTTCCCTAACCACCTATTAGAGCTCATTGAATCACCAACTTTTGTACCCATTATGCATAAAGCATGGATCAAATCTACCAATAGAGTAAATTTATGCATCTCTAAACTTTACATAACCACCAAAAAGTATGACTAGAAACATTACCTGATTTCATAAAATCTTGACTTCATTCCCTCTATTAAGAACATGAATAATAAGTTTTATTTTTTGAAAGGCAAGCAGGATTCCAAAACCCATAAAGATGCCAGCTGGGTTTGAGTCCATGACCTAGTGGTACCATCCACCAAGCTCTAACCGTTGAGTTGTCATGCCATTGGCAGAATAATAAGTTAATAACATACAAATCGGTGTAGGCCACAACACATGGTACTCACTACTCCATAATTTAATTCAATCTACTACAACAAGTTGATCGTAATCTGAACCGCGAATTTCAAAGTTCATTATAACCTCCAAGTCCCTTGCCATGACAAGTTTGTCATCCTCTTCAGAAAATAGTAATTTCACCATCTTGGAAAATCCACTAAGCACATATGTGAGAAACTTGTGGAACCCTAAGAGGGTGTTTGTTTTTGCTTCTGAATGGAGTCAAAAGTCTTAATAAGAAGTGGACCACCTTGTTTAGAGTGTTTGTTTTTAGTTCTGATCAAAAGTTTACTTCTAATTATAGTAAGCAACATGGAGGTGTTGATCACTTAGCACTGACTGTTGAGTCAAATTTTTTCCGATAATAACCTTAACACAATTTTGTAATGACAATTTCTACCCCCATCTTCTTAAAAATAAGTAAAACTAAATTTTGATGGCACACCTCCATTCTCTTCACCAATCATTGTGGTTCTACCTACCTACTTGGTAAGAAACTTATCTCATTTCTCTCATTCATCTTTGTTTTTTATCTATATTTCAAGTGTTTCTTAATCTTTCCAACTCTCCCTCTCATGTATATTTTCAATTTTCCTTCATCTTTGGTCATATTTCTATATTCTTGTAATAAAAGTATTGTAATTTTCTCTAGAATTTGAATAATTATTGGGTATGATTTTAAGCACAATATTTATGTTATAAGTTTTCAGCTCAGTGGGCCAAAATTGTTAAACAATTCTTATTCAGTACCTAAAAACAAACGCCTTTTAATTTTACATCTTTTAATCAGCAGCTCTTTCAAAAGCAAAACAAACAGTACATTTAGAAGCTCGTTTAGAATTTCTAACTCCAGTTAGAAGTTAGCTTCTAAGCACTTAAAAAAAACAAACGCTCTCTAGTTGTTGCTTCCATACATAAGTTAGTTTTTAGGTGATTGGCACAAGCCAGTCACACACACACACACACACACACACACACACACACACACACACACACAAGGATATTCCCCATGACATTGACACTCTCTAAACTTTTTTTTTTGTTAAATATCTTGTACTGAACACCCTGCGACCAACCCTACTTTCGCCTTGAATCAATTTTGAGATGCAAACCCATTCTAATGTAAAAATAAATACTAAACTTTAGGGTTAGATTCGGTCAAAATTTGAATCAATTAGACAAAAATATTAAACGCAGAGAGTGAGTTATCAGAGATGTGAATCGACAAACACGATACACGTACTCCATGGGGCTCACTCCGAGTCCGAACAATCAAACAGGTCCAGGAAAAGAGCTCTCAGAGAGATGAGGGTCCAAGCGATACGCGACGATCAACAAACGTCAATCGCCCGGAGACATGATCGTCCTATGCCACTAGCCTTTATAGACGAAGACCTTCGAGGTGTCCAGCTCCCGCATAATGACACTCTTGCGATAATGATTTCCTTAGCAAACTGGAAAGTAAGGAGATCCTTGGTGGACACCGAAAGCTCACTGAATGTTCTATTTCTTCGCACGTTCCACAACATGCAACTAAAGGAAGAAATCCTAACCCCTAATAGCTGTCCAATGATTGATATCAATGGCAAAAATGCTTTTCGGTAGGAAAAATACAACTAACAGTAGTCACGAGATAGCCACCGACTCAAAAAATTCCGTTTCAAGAATTCATAGTGATCAATGCACCTTCCACCTATAACGTTGTCCTGGGGAGACCTTGGCTACACCAAATGGGAGCAACTATCTCCACACTACACCAATGCATCAAGTACTCGATAAACCAGACAATTGGTACCTTACAGGGCGACAAGGCAGCTACTAGAGAATGCCAGTACATGACCCTACAACGTACATGTAACTTTCAATTAACAACTAATCCTGCGGCCAAGATTTCTCTTAATCTTACTAGAGAAGCTGAGATAGAGCAATCAATACCGGATGACGAAACTCTTGTGAGCCCCTGGGGCAGGCCCAACGCTGGACAACCAAAGGAAGAAACTGTCATGGTCCACCTAGACAATCCCTCTAAAAAATAGGGTCATTCAAATAGGTTCCCACTTGAGCAAAGAATTGGCGAAATGATTGACATAACTACTACAACAAAAATAAGATGTCCTTACCTGGACTATGCGAGACATGGTGGGAATCGACCCATCGGTAATCACTCATCGCCTAGAGGTGGATTCCATGAGGAAAACCATACGACAGAAGAATAGGCCCGTGACGCCTGAGAGAAATGTGATCATAAACGAGAAGGTACAATGGTTACTTAACGCAGACATGATCAAAGCGGCACGATGCTCGAACTGGCTGGCAAACACCGCCTTGGTTAGGAAAAAAATGGGAAGTGGAGAGTATGCATAAATTACACGAACCTGAACAAAGCTTGCCCGAATGATAACTTCCTACTTTCTCGTATCGATCAAATCATGATACCACATCTGGGCACAACCTACTAAGCTTCATGGACACCTATTCACGCTACAATCAGATATTAATGCACCATCGGATCAAGAAAAAACATCTTTCATAACTGAGAGAGGAATATACTACTACAGGGTGATGCTGTTTGGTTTGAAGAACGCAGGTGCTACATATCAATGACTGGTAAATTGAATGTTCAAAGAAAAAATTGGTAAAAACATGGAGGTCTACATAGATGATATTCCACCATGTGGTCAGGGCCGCGGAGGCTCTTGACCCACATATCGTCTATGTGGACTTCCATGGGACAATTTTAAGGTAAAAGGAAAAAGGAAATAACTTTGAAGGGAAAGGTGTGGACCTGCATTGTTAAAAAGGAATATGTAATTGTATGATTATAAGAGAATGCAAGCCCTAACCAAATATAATCAAAAGTAGCTCCAATTAACATAAGTTTACTAGAATCAAACACATCAGATAACAATAGATGTAAGATAACACTAGACGCCCTATTTGCTATAATAGAATATAGAAGTATTTGCTATAATAGAATGTAGAATATTTGCTAGAAGTATTTGCTATAATATAATTTAGAATATATATGTAAAATATAGAAATCACCGAAGGGTATTTGATAATGGTACTATTTGATAACATTGTTTACACTATTCTCCCATCGTAGTATTTGCTATAATAGAATATAGAGATCACCTCCATACTATGATAAAAAGCAGTGATAGGATTGTTCGGAACAATGATAAAAAAAGTAGTGATAGGATGTGCCTCAGTGAAAAAAAAAGTGTTAGAAAAAAAATTGTTTATGCATAAAAAAAAAAAAAAAACAGTGATAGGATTGGTACACATGCACACCATGCATCTCCATCTCACATGGGATTTCTTTTGGAAAAAGGGATCATGAAGCACAAATAGTGTTTGAACAATACATTAGGTTTGAAGCCTAAAGGAAATAAGATTCTATTTTGGCACCACCATTGGTTGGTATTAGAGTCAAGGAGTTCAAAGTAGCTTTGCACATTAAATTGATTTGAGGTTTGCATGGAACCATGGTTTTGTAGAGAAAAGTGGTTGCAACCAAGTATGGGGCTACCATCAGATTGGGTTTTGCTCAATCAAACATCACCACCCCATGAATGTTTTCTTTGGAAGGAGATTATAAGCTTAAAAAATTGTATGGAGGAAGCCATCTCTTTTGAAATTCATAAAGGCGAAACCAAGATCACATTAGTTAGCTACATATTTCTGTCTATGCAAACTTCTTATAATTTGATTTTTTTCAAGTGTGTGCCTAGATCAAACTTAAGCTTGGTTCAAGGGACTAATGTAGATATTTGTTATATAATGTAGATGTCAGACCCTTATGATGAAAATTTATTAAAAATAAAAATTGTTGTTGTTGCGGGCAGCCCATGCTACAATTGCCAACAATTAACAACACTATTCCAAAAGAACCATATGTTGATAAAGCTGCTCAGCAAAGAGTTTATAGGGACTATCATTTTTAATGACAAAAATTGTCGTGTACGGATGCCATTTTTCAACTATGTAGCTTTATTAGAGAAAAGGGTGTCTTGAAAGACACAAAAAATGTTCAGGTATAAGAAATGCTTATGTTGTTTCTTCATTTGATCGGTCACAATGTACGCCATAGTGTGCTCATGGGACAATTTTTTCGTTCTGGGGAAACGATTAGTTGACAATTTAATGAGACTTTAGTGGCTATTCTATCTCTATAAAAGTGTTTAGTAGCTGATCACGATGAAGAGATACACAAATATGGAATCAAACCTAAGATTGGTAATGATACTTGATACACAACCTATTTTAAGGTAATAATAAAAATAATTTTAAGTATTTTTAGTTCGTTAATAGATCTGCTACTTTTACTTACCTAAATTATGTGTATATACTCTTTTCGGATTGTGTTAGTGCATTAGATGGAACGCATTGTAATGCAATAGTTCTAGAAGAAGAATGAGATAGGTTTAGAGGTCACAAAACTAAAATGACACAAAATGTGTTAGCAACATGTTCTTTTGACTTAAAGTTCACTTATGTTCTAACTGGTTGGGAAGGCAGTGTTCATGACCAGAAAGTGTTAGATACTGCCCGTTCCAGGTCAAACTAATTCATTGTCCCATAAGGTATATAAGACATTAGATTAGTTTATTCTTAGATATAATGTTTAATTATAAAAGATTTTTGATAATAAAATATATTTTATTTATAGGAAAGTATTATCTCGTGGATGTCGGATACACACACGAACCAAGTTTCTTAGCTCTATTTAAGAGTACTCAATATCATATAAGCGAGCATAGAGGTCGGACACCTGAAAATGAAAAAGAGTTGTTCAATAAACGACATTCAAGCCTTAGGAATGCAATTGAGAGGGCTTTTGGGGTGCTACAAAAATGATGGCCCATGTTATCTGCTGGTTCATAAAAAGCGGTAGACCATGTTATCTGCTGATTCTTTTTATCCATTCAAGACACAAGTGAAAATAGTGATGGCATGTTTCATTCTACATAATCACATAATGGGTGTTGATCCGATAGATCCATTACTTGAAGAAGTTGACCGAGAGCTTGAATCTATTGGTGGGGAAGAAAAGGCACCAATCCTAGCTTCTCAAGGAATACTTAGAGCAACACAAATTAGATGGATCCAATTTAGAGACAATCTTACAAAAAAAAATGTATGATGATTACAAACATCGACGAACTTGACCACGAATAATTGTTTTTATTCCTAGTTATTACTTGTTGAAATATGGATTATTTATCTTAGTTATTTAATAACAATGACATGTAGAAATTTTCATATGGTTCATGGAATTATAAATATCACCACATTATTGTTAATTTTTTTTACTCATATAGTAGTACTAACAACAAATACAAAATATTGGGAGAACCAATTCGAAGCCGATGAAAATAATGGAAAAGAAAAGAAGACGCATCTTATATGGGATTGTACGATGGATATTATCATGATTGAAACATTACTTGAGTCGTGCATTAAGTTGGAAGATGATGCCCCTTTTAGGAAGTGGAAGGTTTTTAGGGCCAAAGTTTCTGTTATGTCCGATGTGGAGGAGGTGTCTGAGAGAGGAAGAGGGCTCACATTAGAGTTGGGCCATCTTCGGCACGAGCCGCTCCAGTGAGAGAGGAGCGTGAGTCTGCTGGGCCTGTTGAGGCCGAGACTGACATTTTCGTATTGGAGAAAGATTACCTACAGTTGGCAAGAGTCATGGACAGGTCGAACCTTAGTGACGCACAGGTCAAGGATCTGAATGATCGTTTGGTGCAGGTCTTAATGGCAGCTTCCGCTGGTGCTGATTCACGTGGGGCCATTGCTGTTGGAGGTTACTGTGAAGATTCGTCTGAGGTGGTAGAATCTAATCGCCCTATTGTTGATTCGCTTGAAGGTGGTCGTGGTACCAACCGTGTCTCTTGTAGTCCGCATTGCTTGTCGCCTGATTCTAGGCCACAATTGAAATTGTTGGAGGGTCCTTTTGATAATTCACTCCCTCCTCTCCATCCAGATCCCACTGAGCCATCTCGCAATAAAGGGTCGGTTGTTTTTGACAAAAGAAAGGCCATGGAGGAGAGTCTGAGGACAGTGGCAACTGTGAAGGGTGGCACTAGCGTAGTTCTTGATCAAGGAAGGCTTCACCCTAATGCACGTATAAACCTGTTTGCACGTGACTTGGTAAAGATGAGCTCACAAGTCTGACATGAAGAGGTGGATGTAGAGTGTGCTTCGAGGAAGCACATAAGCATGCGCCACATTTGGTTAATGGATCATGCTCCGAAACCCAAAGAGGATACGTTGGAAGGATGCATGGACAAGGGTCTGAAGTACCTTATGCTAGGTATGTCTCATATGAGCCACGCGACTATTCCTGGAACCAAAGTCGAGGTGGCTCGTGAGAGAGTATATACCTTGAAACGTGTCTTCTCTCACATGCAGCTGCTGTATTTTGATGTGCTCTGTGAAATCCAGCAACTTAAGAAGCAGGCTAAGGAGAAGCAGTTGGATCAGTCAACCATGGCCACCGAGGCTTATGGGGCTCGTTTGGAGGACCTTGAGAAAAATCTGAGGGAGGCAGTGTCTGAAAGGGACGGACTCAGGCATGAGTTGAGCCGGACTCGCCGAGAAGTCGAGGTTGCACCGGATGCTGTGGCTAAGGTGTGTTCTGAGCTGCAATCTTTTGCTGATGAGAGAAATTGATTGGGTTGTTGAGAAGCAAAAGTTGGAATCCGATGTGGAGGTCTGCGCCCATGAAGCGATAAAGACTGAGGACCAGCTCGAATTGGGGTAGCATGAGCTTTGTGCTATGAAGAGCAGTCTGGCCACAGAGCAGTCTCAGGTCGACACGCTGACTGGCAAGTTTGAGCTACTGGAGCGTGAACTTTTCATCGCGAGGGTGTGAGATGAAGAACTTCTTCAGGAGCCAGACAAGTATGAGTTCCGCTGGGTTGTACATGGCCGGCTGGAGTTGTTGGCACTGATGAAGGAGAAGCATACTGAGTGGGATCTTGGCCGGTATAAAAATATGTCATATGTTGATTTGTCTGTGCCTTTGCATCGTCGGATGAGGAAGACAGCCCTGATACGCAGACCGCGACGCATGTGGATGCTTTCCTTGCTCCATCTTCCACTAAGCTTTGTTCTTCTATTTTTGTACCTTCTCCTGGTAGGGAGTGACCTTGGTGTGATTGTACCCATTTTAGTTTAGACCGTTAATGAAAACATTTTTTTTTCAGTAATGTGCTTGTTGTCTCAATTGTATGTTTTTTCCTTTTGCCTTGTCGTCATACTTAGGTTGGTTGAGTCAATAGGACGCTTGACTGTTATGTCTGTGATAGAGAGCTTGACCGATTTGTATTGTGAACGACTCGGGGTCATTTTTGCGTAGCCATGTTCGATAGTGGGCATGTTGCTGATAGTTTAGCTGAGGGTTGCCCATGCCGTATCTTGTTCCCGAGGTAAGCTGTTTGAGGCTTATCCTATTTGTTCGACCGGTTGGCCGCAATAGCTGCTAAAAGCGAGTTGCAATGGCTGAGAGCATGTGTTGGAGCGTTCGTGCCAAGTAAGGCAACGTAATACTCGGGGTTCGCATCCTAAATAGTTTTTATCTGGGCAATGGCCGTATGATCTTTATATCTTCGCGAATATTAGGATGTCATTCCATTTGAGTGTGAAGACGCTGATTCGGCTAGATTCATATTTGGCTACCAGGCTGAAGAGCAGTGATCTCGTGGCAAGCAGTTAGGATCAGTGCCGAACTGACTAGGCTCCCACCTTTCAAATCGTGTATGACCAAGCAAAGTGAGCTACGGATTCGGGGAGTACAAGTTTGGCGACCAAGCTGAAGAGCAGTGGTCTTGTGGCAAGCCATTGGGATCAGTGCGAAACTGACTAGGCTCCCACCTTTTGAAGCGTGTATGACCAAAAAAGTGGGATACGAATTTGGGGAGTAAAGGTTTGGCGACCAGGCTGAAGAACAGTGGTCTAGTGCAAGCCATCGGAATCAGTTTAGGATTTACTAGGCTCCCACCTTTCGAATCGTGTATGACCAAGCAAAGTGGGCTACAGATTTGGGGAGTAAAAGTTTGGTGACCAGGCTAAAAAGCAGTGGTCCTGTGGCCGGCCGTTGGAATCAGTTCATGGCTAACTAGGTTCCCACATTACAAAACATCTATACCCTCCTCACGCGGTGGGTGCTACGAATTCAAGAGAGGTTTGATGACCAGGCTGAAGAGCAGTGGTCTTGTGGCAAGCCATCGAAATCAGTTTGGGACTTACTAGGCTCCCACCATCCAAATTATCTACACCTAAGTGCACCAAGCTACAAATTTAGGAGGGTACGACGACCACGCTGAAGAATAGTGGTCCCATGGCAAACCATCGAAATCAGGTTGTGGCTGATTGGGTTCCCACCTTCTAGACTATCTACACCCTTGCAGCACGGGCTAAAAGTCAAGGTTTGGTGATTTGGCGGCCACGATGAAAAGCAGTGGTCCCACGGCTAGCCATCAGAATCAGTTCGGGACTGGCTAGGCTCCCACCTTCCAAACTATCTACCTTCGCAGTAGGGGCTACAAGTCCACGTTTTGATCATAAGCTTTCGTTACTAGTCATCACCAGCTAGGCTTACCTGATTAGATTCGATGATCATTGGCCACAAGGGGGGCAATGATCCCTGGTGAGTTCGTTACCAGACATGATATCTTTGATTAGACTCCACTTTCTAAACCGTCGATGCCCACGCTAAGCAGACTAGGTGTCGGGTTGAACCAGAAGCTGTCATCATCAGCTTTGGTTGACTAAGCTTAATTGCATGGTTTGAAAATAAGTTCCACCTGTTAAGGGGTACGTGAATTTAGTTGTAGCATAGTGTGGACAAAGTTACCTCGAATCAGCAGGTGATATGTAGGTACAATCCATATGTTAGGATCGACAAGGATCTCTTAATCCTATGCCAAGCATGCGACATAATGCTGTTTGAATAATGGACCGAGCCCATGCAGAAGAGGGGTTAGGGCTTAGTGTGCTGCTTGTACAACATAAATCGTGTGGTAACACGTGTACGACATAGGTTGTGTGATGATTGAGTATTGGTTACTCTCCCATAATTGATGGGGTTGTGTGCAGTGCCATTAATTTGAATGACGTAGTCTACGCAGTTTCCTTTGGAATTGTTGTCACCTCATTTCCCTTACCTCATTGAATGCTTGACAGTTAATGCTGGGAGTGCCAGCTTGGTGAACCATCATGTCTATATAATGGTATTTTCCAATCATTGTAGGCACTATCTTTCACAGAGCTTATCTTCTGCAATGTTCTCGCTTTAAGATAGCGCTTTGGGTTTTCCAAAGGCTAAAGGTGGATCTTTCGTCTCTAGAGTCTCCGAATGTTCTGACATTTGCAATGGTCGGCACAGTAATAGTTGTCGTTATGAGTGGTCACCTTCTTTTGGTGAGCACGTAGTTGATCTGCTGGGATCTCGCAATTTTTTCTCATTTCGCGGAGTAGTATAGATTTACTACCTAGGTAGATGCCATGGTGTAACACCGTACCACTTGTGTCTTTGTGTGCTCGGATCTCGCTACTAACAGATGGTTGATCGAAGTGTTAGTTGATGTGCGATGTCTCCGGGTGTGGTAGTTCTCAGCACACCTGCCATCGCATATGGGAAAAGCTGTATCTCTTGATAGCATTATGAGACTGTAACTGCGTCGCTGCTTGTGGACATCTACATCTGCCTTCTTCTAAGCCCTTTGAAGAGTTTGTATAGACGATGAGATGTCTCTTGAGGAAATCAACAACTCGTTGTGAGGTCTACAATGTTGTAGTATGAGACTTTTCCGGAGTGATTTGATAGAGCAATCTGATTGCAATCTCTTCTGGCACTTCGTCTTTATCTTGGGAAGGTTTCGAGATCTCCTATTCTCTTATCTTTGTTTTCACTTGCAGATTACTAGTATCGGAGGGTTTGCAAGTTTTGTCAGACTCTGCCCATTGCAGAATTTTCTAAGCGAGTATTTTACTTCAATTCACATTGTATTCAGATGCTTGTAGTACTCAGTTTTTATTATCCGCCTCAGGGCACTCGCAATATGTAGTCTTTTGTATTCGGCTCAAGGTGTTTGTTGTTACATCTTTCCAATCATCAATAGAGTTTGTTTTCGTAATTATATCTTTATTTATTAAATGATTGCAAAATCACATAAGCCTTTCAAGAACTAAAACTCAATATTAACTATGGAAAAGGGAAACAAACAACTTAACGCAAACTAATTGTTGATGGAGAAAAACTGATCCTGCCCATGAAGTGAATTCGAGTTGCTATTCGTGGATCATTTTAGCAGACTGTTGAGGCATTACATAGAGAGTAAACCTTGCAGACAGACGAATCTTCGTGCCGATAGAATGTCAGGGGGATGTGTTCTCACTTGCCATTGCCTTTATGACTTGTTGGGCAGGATAGTTGATTGCTCCTATACCGCTCGAAAATGGCGTATCTCCCGTCATTTGGTCTTGCATTGGGTTAGGCTGTTTTAAATGATGTAACTGAATCTGGGAGCACTCTATCTATTTCAGTGCGGCGTAATGGTTGTCTCGTGCCATAGGTTGGTCTCCACGCATGGTTCATTCAGAGTGTTTTGCAGTATACTTAACAAACTAGTGAAGGGTGGAGATCACTGATTCCATCTAGTGGAGCTAAGGTCTTCCCAAGATGAGATTGTAAGATGTGGTGCATCTACCATCATGAAGTCCAGAAATAGGACTTTCCCGAGCTACGTAGCCAACCTTATCTTTCCGATGGGGAAACACTTCTCCCCGCTGAATCCGATCAGCGGGTGTTCTGAAGATGTTAGGTTTTCCTTCTTGAGGTCCATGCTGCGGAACGCGTTGCAAAATAAAACGTTAAGTGAGCTTCCTATGTCGACTAAAGCTCTCTTTACTTCCCACTTTGAGATGGAAACATAGATGACCAAGTCGTCATTGTGCAGCGTTCGAACTCCTTCGAGGTCCTTGTCCGTAAAGGTCAAGGTGGGAATAGGGCTACGAACCCTTGAGTGGCAGATATGCTCGTCCTCATTCACTGATTGTGTTCGTATATCCAGTAGTGTCCGCTTGTGGGACCTGTGTGATTGGTATTCATTTGGTCCGACTCCATGAAGGACTATATTATCCCTGGAGTCTCCTTTATTTCTTTAACTGACTCCCCCTTGTCTTTTGTCTGTTTTGTCTTTTGTCTGTTTTGCTGGCTTCTCAGACTGCAGGAACTCTTCAGTTTGCCCTTGCGGATCCTGTACTCAACCTCATACCTTAGACTCTTACAGTCATTGGTGTTGTGGCTACTTTTTTTGTGGTACGTGCAGCACTTTCCGTTGTCGCGCTAGGCGAGGTCTCCACATGTCTTTGGAGGCCACTTCAATTCCTCCCAATTTTTCATTGATTTGAGTACATCCGATAGGTTAGCGTTTAGGGGATTCACTGCTCTAGATCCAACGTAGTTGGACGATTTCTTGGGCCTGAACTGACCAGGGTCTGGCTTGTTGTCACGACGCTTCTTTTTGCTTTGTTCCTCATCCGGGGGCCTTTTTCCCTCCTTGTCTATGGGAGAGAAGTGCCTTCTACCTTCTTCTGTTTCTCTCTCTGAGGTCCTCAACTCTTCAAGGGTGAAGTGTTTCTGGATGCTCTTGAGGAGCTCCGTAATGTCCAGAGGGGGCTCCAGGGTGAGATCTTAGTAGAGCTTTTCCTCTTTGAGGCCCACAGTGAAGGCAGTCATGGTTGTATCATCGTTGCACTCGTCTATGAGGGTCAACTCATTGTTGAAGCGCATGACGTACTCTCAGAGTATCTCGCCGGACCTCTGCCTCAGGGAGAGTATGTAGTGTGGCCTTTTCGGAAGCGTTGGCTTCCAACGAAAAGGGTTAGGAATTCCTTCACCAGTGTTTTGAAGGAGTCGATGGACTTCGGAGGAAGGCTATGGAACCACGTCAATGTGGAGCTTTTAAGAATAGTGGGAAAGGTCCTGCACATTACGGATTCAGATCCCTTTTAAAGGCCATTACGTGTTGGTAATGGCACAGGTGGTCGAAGGGATCGGTGGTTTCGTCGTAGAAGTCAAACTTCAGAGGAGTGAACTTCCTTGATAGGACCTCATTCATGATTTGGTCCACAAATGGCACGAAGAAGAGGCGATACAATACGACCGGGTCATGCGCCCTTCCGCAGAGGGGTTCCCATGGCCGAGCCTCTCTACTCTGGCATGGAGCTCAGTGTTAGTTGCGTAACCTTTTTTAGTCCAAGGAACTCGCAGGTGCTTGGCTTTCCTGTACTTGCTCCCTATTGTCTGCCAAAGGCGAAGGTCTATGTTGCTCATAGTCTCCATTGGCGGGTGGTGGATTATGTCGCATGAGATCCTCCACCGCTTTGGTGATCTGCTGTATTTGGGATGCCAGCGTATCGATTTTGGGATCTGTCGCTGCTGTCATTGGTACGGGAGTGTGAGTTGGCTGCGCGTGCAAGATAGGAGCTGCTGAAGGAGGCGGTATAGGGATGGCCGAAATGTTTGACGTGTTCTCTGGTTTTCCATTTTTACATGACCTGGTGGTCACCATTTCTCTGTGTTTTGAAATGAGGCAACGCTTAGTGTAAAGTTACAAGCTATGTCGTCCCCACGGATAGTGCCAAATTGATGCAGTCATTTTTCGCTCCCTACTACGATCTAATTCATGCTTACCTGTTGACTTGCACAAGTAACAAACGTGAGCCACAGACCACTGTTATGGTGGCCGATGGCAATCCGATGCTAAAGTCAGATAGGGCTTTGAGGAAAGTGTAATGTTTAACAGGGAATTCGTAGCGTACCTTAGCATAACAACCTCATGTCTTATTTATAGTGCAAGGAGTCATGAGGCCATCATAGGCGTAGATTAGGGAGGAGATTTTCATGGAGATCCATATCTAATTAGGAGTCGTGTTGTAGAAGAGAAGTTCCCTATTAGCCCTGCACTCCTAGATACGTGGGAGATAGTTCCCAATCGAAGAGCATTCCGTCAAAGGGAGTTTCCCTATGTGGAAAATACTCTGATGTTTTCTTCCTAGTTGGGAGAAAATAGCAACTGTAGTTTCTCGTCCGAAGCCGATCCTCGAGATACTTGCCTAAGGAGGGCTTACGAGTATTGATGAGGAGAACTGAGAGACGTGTGGGCTTAGCGTGTTGTGAGAGTCCGGGTTCGCTTGGCGGACTGAAATTGAGCGGGCTTAGAACCGTTAGGGCTTGTTTAGTGTTGTGATGATGCTAGGGTCCGTATTTCCTCCAGATTATCATAAGGCGTGTACGGCTCAAGGGTGTGACCATTTTTATGTATCATCAACTAGTATGTGGTTAAACTCCGACATTGAAATGGGTAGAAAAAGATGGTTGAAATAGTCCCAATTTAGGGAGTGGAAGGCGGTGGAAAGAGGAAAGGGAATGAAGTTGGAATGGAAGGGATTGAAGGCATGGTTGTTGGGATTGTAGGGATCGACGACAGAGGAGTAGCATTGTGACCTTCGAAAGAGTGGGTATGGTGGGCAGGGTTGTCATACTAGGTAAAGAAGGTAACTAAGTGGTATTTGGCAATGGTGGCACTGTGAGCGTGGACAGAGTTGGAAGTGTCGGAAGAGGAGGTAATTTGAATTATTTTTGTTATGTGTTATATGAGGTACAAATTTTGTTGAAATAAAGAGAAATAATATTGCTTCAATTACCATAGATTCCACATAAAGTATGTTTCAATTAAAGAACAATTTTTGTTTTTGATTTATGAATTTATTCCGTATGATAAAAACTAGGCACATGGAAACTGCTTCTGTATTACAAGGCTTTAAAAAAAGTACATGCATCTCAACAACAAATGCCTTTCACGCTTTGGGTCTGGTAATGTAATCGACATTTTGCCCGTGCTACCATACTTTAGTGTCATGATCATCATGCCATATGGAGTGTGACAGTGCGAGTGTAACAAGTTTTGTTTACATATCTTTCCTAAGTTTCAATCTTAACAGTCCTTAGCTTTTTTTTTTTTTTTTTTTGTTAAATGATGAATGTCAGCTTAATGAGTCTATAAAAGTTTATTTTTTTGTTTTATTTTATTAAACCTCCGATATGAAGGGGCAACCTTGGGATGTCAGACCTTATTACTTTTCAGAAAGAATACAAACTAAATGGGAGTACATTACGACTTTACCATGGGATAACTCAAAAACCAAATTACATTTTCTGCTTTCTAACATAAGTCGTCTTGCATTTGTCTAACAACAGTAGCACCCTTGCTCTTCCTGGAAGCGAAACCCAATCAAACTCCTTTAAAATTTTTCTTGTGCCAACCTTGCCAAAGCATCCGCCACCACATTGGATTCCATGTACACATGTGTACACCAACATTCCATAGACTTACTAACCTCCCTAATCTCATTCCACACATTCATAAGTGACCATGGTATTGCAGCTTCTTGATAAACCATTGTTTCACTAGCTTCGAATCCGTTTGAACTCCAACTTTTCGAATACCTTGTCTCATACAAAGTCAAAGGTCTCTAACAAATCCCAAAATTTCACCTTGTTGTTTGATCCATTCCCAAAAAAGACTAGTATCACCCCCACACAGTCTCCTTTCGCATCTCTGATTACAACACCACATATAGCCTAGTTCTCGATAGAGGATCCATTGATGTTTAAAATGAAACATCCGGCATGAGGGAAACTTAAGCAGATCCATTGATAGCAATCCAGATGGGATGATGGCCCAACTTAGGCAGCAGAACATGATCAACGCCCTGTTTCTTCAGCATGAATATCTTCGAGACCATCCGTAGCCATCGATACACCTTCAAAATTACCAAAGCAGAGCTCCATTCTACTACCTCATGAATCTGTTTATTTCTCTGCACCCAAATCTCCCACAAGATCAACAGCGGTGTGAGGTTGTTAGAATATGTAGGGTTTGTACTCAATATAGTCAAGCCCAAGTCCAAGATTAATTCTTGTATGAAGAAGTCATGACTGTCGAGTGAACGACTAATGGTTTGACTCAAGTCAGCACGATGATGAGAGTTTAACTAACCTAAATAAATAGGTTAATTCAGCCCACTTGTAATAACCGAAAGTGCACGGTGCCTAACTGGTAGATAACGGCAAGTACAGGTCGATCCCACGAGGAAGGTGGATTAAATTGAATTTTAGAAATTATCTAAACTAATTTAAATGGAAAATGGGGTTACAATGTTTTTAAAACTAAACTAAAAATAAATTAAAAATAAGAAAACTAAAATAAAAGATAGATGAAATGGGTTTTGTGGGTTTGGACTCACCAATGAGTTAGCAAAATTATTGAAATCTAAATTACTGAATTTAAAAACGAGAAGCTTTAGGGATGAGAATCCATTGCTTACACCGAATATGAGAATCCAATTCAACTTATATTATGTTTCTATCAAACATTAACAAATTATTTCAAGCAAATACGCTCTTACCAAGTATTAAGTGTCTTTTTAGGGCACACTTAATCAAAGTTTAAGTTTAATATTTTTAGCACATGCTTTGAATATTGAAAAAGGGTAATTCTAACTACCAAACATATCAAGATTAATTTCTCGAAAATAAAAGGTGAAAGCAATTTATCAAAAATTCAGAAATAAATTGTAATTAACAATTAAGCACACAATTCAGTAAAATAAATCAAAATAACTTATACAACCCATTTAGTTTGTCACAAACTTGATGTGGTGGTACTCAGCAGATCAGCAGGTGGTCCAAACACGAATCCCGGGACAAATGGTCCCAAAACGCTTTGTGGTGGTACAGAGCAGAATCGAGGGTGTGAATAGAAAAAAACTGAATTTGACTCAGTCTCCCACCTCAGCTACAGTGTTGCTACAGTACCGCTCATCTTCTCCAGTGAGCAGCGGTGCTGCTCCGCCTTCCTCCGTGCTCGTCGCGAGTCTCCTCGACCTCCAAATGGTTCAAGAACCTGCAAAAGAACAGATAAGGTGAGGAAACAGTGAGAAAACCACAACAAAAACGAAGGAGGATGAGGAACAAGGACTCCCTGTTTTTACTTGCAAGCTCTGTCTTGAGAGGTGGTGGCGGTGGTGCTCGGTCCAATTTTAACGGTGGTTGTGAGAGAGGGAGGCAGGAAGGAGCTCGAGCCGAAGAGAGGTCGAGAGAAGATGAGGAACATGGACGCTGTGGCGAGGCGGAACAGAGCAGCGATGAGGCTCTATTTGTGGTGGTTGTGGTGGCTGGACAGTGGCGAAGAGAGGGAGGCAGAGAAGAAGAGAGGGCGGTGATGGCGGTACTCGGTGGTGTGGACGGTCTGTCTGGGTCGCGAGGTGGAAATTTGATGTGAAACAGGGTTGTCACACCCCTGTTTCACAGTGGTGATGGTGGCGGTTGTGCTGTCTAGAGGTGGAGGTGGTGCTCGGGTGATGGTGGTGGCGAGGTGAAGGATGGAGGTGATTGCTGAGTGAGTGAGAGATGGATGAGTGGTGAGGGTGATGAGAATCAATTTGAGAAAGAGGTTTTGATTTTTGTCTAATTATCTTCTTTCCCTACTCTTCCTCCGTTTTTTCACCCTATTCTCTTGTATTTATAGAAAATGATCAAGATGAATAGGGATGAGATGAGGGGATGATTCATCAATGAAGGTAGGATTGGGCTTGGCATTGGGTTTGGGTTTAGGTTATGGATTAGGTTTTGGGTTTAGGTCATGAATTAGGTTTTGGGTTTAGGTTTGTGACCATCTGCTTTATACTACCGTTAGAATCGACTAATTGTCGTTCCTTAACTTGTCGCCTTAATATGATTTCATCATTTACGCTCAAATTCCTACAAAGACATGAAAACGAAATAATTACTATGAAATATAATAATTGAAACACTAACATGTATAATTAAGGGATATATTATGTAATAATTATGTGAATATCAAACACCCCCAAACCTATATTTTGCTAGTCCTCGAGCAAAACAATAAAAAGAAAATCCTAACTCACTTTCGCAGATATCATCGGTTTCACTTACCTTAAACGTGCAACAAGGCTTTAAACCCCTAGATTACCTCTAGTGGACGAGTTATAGTCTCGTGAGGGTTTCCAGAAATGTTACCCACAAACATTACTGACTCAATCAAAACTTGGTCAAACAGTGTTCATTTTAAAACTTCAAGAAATGCAAGAAACCAACAGTGTCATTTTAGTGTATCAACAAGTTTCCAAATAATTTAATATTCTCTACAAGTTAGAGAAAAATTCACAATCATCCTCAACTCAATGTGTGTGTGTGGATGGCACTATCAACATAACTTTTCATTTCAGAGTAAAACAATGACTAAATCTCCTGTAGAAAGTTTGTTTTGACTTCAAACCTCTCATGTCACTCACAATAAAGCACTCAAAGATTTGGTATTTCACTCAGTTTATATGTGAGGAAAAGAGTAAATAATGGAAAACAATCATCTCACATATAGTAATACGAAGAACGGACTTTTCAAGAATGGAATAAACATGATCTCATGGACAGGAATATCAATTACTTTTGGGAACGTTGAATCAAACACAATAGGTCTTGGTTATTAAATCTCCACATCTACAGAACCAACCTTTACTTAAGATCAACTAGGACTTTGTTGGGTTGTAATGGGGCTTGGGTAATGGTTAATAAGGAATGTCAACGGATTCGAAGAAAATTTTCTAGGAATGTATACACCCATTCAACGAACAATTAGGGCTATCAAGAATAAACCAATGTTGCGCACCATCAATATTTTCTTCATTCTCACATCTTTGTCCTCATTGAAAAATCTTTTTTTTATTATTATTTTTTTATAACTATTTTTCTTGTCTTCAACCTTTTTTTTTTTTTTTTTATCAATAGAGGATTTATGAAATATCTCATATTTCACTTTTTGATGCCCTTTTTACACCAAGTATATCCATCCATACACATTCCCAGAAACGTTGGGTATACTACACCAAAAACCCCCATTAGCAACGGTTCTATACCGTGGGCGTAACCCATTGTCATGGCTAAGAGCCGTGGGCTACAAAGGCGTCGCAAAATTCCTTGTAACGGCTATAAACCGTTGCTAAACATTGTAGCAACGGTTTTATGCTTGAGTAGGAGTGATGATTTTTAGCATTTAACCACGGTTTTTAAACCGTTGTAAGAACAATAGCAACGGTTCTGAGCTGTGGCAACAATAGCCACGGTTTTAAGCCGTGAGAAAGTATGGATAATAGCAGCGATTTTAAACCGTGGCTAACAAGGTAGCAACGGTTTTAAGCCATGGCTAACCATGGCCACGGTTCTAAGCCGTGGCTAAACAGTGAGAAATAAACCATGGCAAACGAGATAGCAACGGTTTTTAGCCGTGGCTAAACAGTGAGAAATAAACCGTGGCAAACAAGATAGCAACGGTTTTTAGCCGTGTCAATTCATGGCCACGGTTTTAAGCCGTAGCAACTAATGAAGAACGCCCACGGTTCCTAAACGTGGCAAGCTGCAACCACGGTTGTAAGCCGTTGGCAGTTAAAACAAAATTCAAAAAAAAAAGAAATATGTTTTGTTGCAACGGTTTCAAACCATTGCAAATTAATATAATCGAAAAAAAATTTATATATTTTTTTGCTGCTGCAGCAAAATCACAGCCGTGGCACCTGCAAAATCAGTCCTTACTATGGTTTGTGTCATGCCTCCGGCACGAATAAGATTCCACCAAGCTATATGCTAGATAAATACAAAATCAACCATAAAAAGAAACTTGTCAAGTTTTGACGCCAAACAAAAACATGTAAACAAATAGCACTAATGTACAATAACAGGATTAACCTGAACAAATGGAACCTTGTTATATCATGTTTCGCTCGCATCTAAAACAAAAGAATTTCTCTATGTTTTTTCCAACAATACAAATCCACCTAGTTATAATGTAAGAAAATACATTGATGCCCTTAGGAACAGGCCCCATTAATTTCTTTCGGTAGTTGCTTGTTCAATATACTGAAAATGATGAGAATGCAGCACCTGGTAGTTGCTTGTATATGGCACCGATGATGGTTGATACAACGACACACTTTGCACCCCAGAAACAAGCAATGTATGTGCATTCTCCTGTCCAACATACTGCTGCCCGTACTGGCTCAGACCTTCAGAGCCCTGCAGTATAAAAATTAGTCAGTACTCAATGATAGACAAACATGACCTATCAAGATTGCTAATAAACCAAAGCTGATGATGAAAATGATGAAAACATTGGCAACTCTTTGGAAAATTTACCATTCTCTGAATCATGGTAATCAGACAACCTTCCCAGCTTCCAATCAATGAGAACACCATCTCTCCAGTATGAAACAACCACTTGAGCTGAAAAAGAAACAAGGATCACCTGTTTAATTCATTACAAGTGCCAAATCCCACAGAGTGTAAAAATCATGAAAATAGAATATAAAAAGGTAAACCAAAAACCCATCTCAATATATCAACTCTATCAAGTTCAAAGACCTACATGAACTGGATAACGAAACCGCATTGAAGCTAAAACAGATGAACACTCGCAAACAATGGTAAAATTTCAATGAAGTAATATGTATGACCAATATGGGAACATGTTGGAGTTGTCAATGTGTACAAATAGAACTAAAGTGAATTCAATCTGGAGGTATATAATTAAGAACATGTTGGAGTTGTACTTGGTAAATTGGGTTTGGGAATATAATTAAGAACTTGAGACAAACCCAAGAGAAATAGTCCTCGTAAGGAATGAATGAACGCATGTGCACAATAAAACAGTAAAAAAAAAGATGTAAGCAGTGGAAAACTGGTTGAGGAAAATAGCCAATTGAGACTGACAGAGAAAAAGAAACATGTCAAACACAAACACACATGCACGAGACCATATAACCCAACAAAATGGAAAGAAAATCACATATCAATAGCCAAGCAACTGACTAATCGTTTAGATATTGATCCTCAAAATTATGTCAGGACTCCAAAAACAATCAAGTATGACATGGCAGAATGGTGCAATGCATGCCACAAAGGTTTTTTGAGTTGAGAAACATGAGAATTGTAACTATTCAATGAGCATCATGAAAGAAATCCAAACTATGAAGTGTTTTGAGCTCTAAACCAAAAGCACCGAATGGAAAGATATGAAAAAAGTAGCCAAAATGCTTGGAAAGATGTGGTTCCAGTTAAAAAAATCCACAAATCACATCCATCAAAAGCTAAGCTCATATACTGAGGATATCCTTGCTTTATCTACATGTTTATTCCCTCTTAACTGGCCATACATTGAGAAGTAAAATTGTAACTGATCTTATTCAGTAGACATTGTGTTTACAAAGATCTATATATGGCACCATGTGAGTTTTACGAAAACAATTAAACTCTCCATGGCTAGCAGAGAACCAACACACATATAGACACAAGAACTGGTCCACATAAAATAAAGCACAAGCCAAACAACCTGTTATTTGGACTCAATAAACTGGAGTATCCAGACATTGACCTTGGCTCTTGTCCATTTTGATACTATGAAAATCTAAGAAGCGGGTACTGTGATACAAAATGAAATTTCCCAACTGAGAATAGCCGAGAATCATACCTGCCAATACATGAATGTTTGAATTATGTTGCGTTATAAACTTAGTTGATGTGTTTAGGTGATGCATATGCTATAAATTTGAATAACATAAAGTATGATTTAGAGTAAATTGCTAAGGATTTAGTTGATTTGTTATTCAAAAAATTTATGATTAATATATATTGTGATGTTAGAAAAAAGCACTTATTTATATTATTAAAAAATATATGGTCATATACAATGGCTGAGCCAAGACTATCACCAAGAGGGGTAAGAAAATAATAACAAAATTATAGGGGACAATTAGTTAAATATAAAACTGGGACCCACAAATTCACTATAGGATACATGAGTTTTGAAAATTTTAATGGGGCAACTGCCCAGTGTCTTGTATGTGGCTCCGCCATTGGTCATATAAAAGGAGTCACCGTTTCCAGTGCTCGCTTAGGGCACCCAACATGCATGTTAGGGTCAACCCTAATAATATCATATATATTGCATATCAATGAAGTAGTGTATCACAAAAGATGGAGTTACTACTTTCATGCGAATATGAAACCAATATGGGTTAGTTTTTCTTCTTTCTCTTCCAAAATATAAAAAATCTAACACAGACCAATATCACAACATTTCTACCTAATAACAAACCTAAGGTGAGTTATTTAGAAAACAATAAGTCAACTAAAGACCAAAACAAATAATTCATCTAGTAAATATTGTTATGTTCTAAAAACATACCTCGTACTAACAACTTCAAAAGAGTTGGCAGAATATAAGTATGAAAGTTTAGGATCACTGTCAACCTTTATCATTAAAGGTCGTATCTGAATTGTACGAGAAGGAAGCTGCAAATATGAAGATAATCAAGATTACTATATAGGCATGACCTGGAAAAGTAAAACTATCGTAAGTATGTTTCCTTTGGATATGAAGTCCGAACACTTCAAAAGTTTGTATCAATATATGCCAAACTGTGTCCCTTCAAGTTTTGAATACAGTAAATGAGAAAATTATAATAGGCCTGTGGTGACTAAAAAATTTTGTAATACGGCTCAAGGTTCTTTGTTTTATGCCTTTTAATCTATGTTGTCTGAGGCTCCTTTGTGGCTATAATCTAAGCTTATAGCCAACAAAGCACATTTCTATAATAATAATAATTTAAAAAAGAAAAAAAAACCTCGCCTCAGCCTTGTAGTGCTGAAGTACAATACCATGGCCAAGGCCGAGGCAACCAATGGGCTGAAGACACCCTATGTGCTTTATTGAAATGTCAACTTAAAATAAAGTGAAAACACATGAAGAGAAAACACCCCCTCTTGAGATGACCGTCAATCAGACATACCTTTTTGTTAAGTAGAAAAGTTCCTTTTACTGCCAGACCATTGTAAAACAAACGACTTTGGATAAGCAAAGGCTGTAAGACACGGACAAAAAAACCATCATCATGTTGTGATATGTGTAAAGGTTACATGAAAGTAAAATAAAAAACATAAGGCAGCAGCTAACAGGTGTCCCTACCGATTCAAGCATGCGAGAGTCTGCATTTGTCAACCCAGATGATCTTCCCACATTTTCAATACGATCAAGCTTCCTCTAAAGACACCATTAAATCACAAGCATTGAATATCACACAAGTTTGGAAGGCACCAAACCATAACACAGTATCAATTATCAAATATGAAAAACATCACAATGCAATTGTAGTGTGACATGTACAAGTGGCATGAACCAAAAAGGAAATGTTTTAAGGCTGAACATGAAGAGTTGTGTTGATCCATGGAAAGAGTTCTCTTTACTACTAACTTTCTGTCTAATTCATATATCCAATACGAGCCGTGAGCTTACAATATCACTATATGGACTAAAAAAAAATGAATACCTGAAATTCTTGTTGCACCAAGCAATTGCCTCCACGTACATTCAAGGGACATTTCAACGCCAAGTCTTCTGAAATAAAACCCGTGCCATCAGTATGTATCAAGGCTTCCCCATCATCACCATAGATAATATCGCCATCCTCATCCTACATGTTTTAAAAGATTTTATATTTTTTTGCTACAGATATGGAACAGTAATAAATCTGCATTTACCATATTCTGTGCCTATTATACAAATAAATAGAGCAAACGACTATACCTGGCAAAGTATATCTTCAATCCTTTCAATTTGCATGGACGAGAGATCTACTTCCAACTTGATTGTTTTCGACAGTATAAGAGAAAATCTGCATTTACCAGTATTTAGCCAAAGTGGACACCATGTGCACATGCATAAATACACACCGCGCCTCATGTATAGGCTTGTTAAATAAGATATATTGCTGATTTCTATCATTCAGAGAATCAGACTCGATGCATACGAATAAACACATGACAGAAGATGAAGTTGGGTTTTTATTCTCCATTTCGCCCACATCTTTAAGATATTTCTTCTTCTTAAATTTAAATTTATAGTATTTTCAGAAAAAAAAATAATAACAATAATATATAAAACAAATAAAACAACATTATTAGTTTGTTATTTGATCTCAACTTCTACATGGCTATAAGTTGCATCAGCCATTAAGTCATCTTAAAAACAGCATGAATTGATCACTGTAAGGGTTTAGGTGGGTATATTGTTTGTTACAATAAATAAAGAGTAAATGGACTAAGTCATCCATATCAAATGTGAAACCTCAAGTTAGGAGAATTAACATAGCAGAATTGATGTTCCATTTTTCAGTTTCAGACTTTCAACAGAAAGATTCCAAGGAAAAAATAGTCAGTAACACGAGGTTGGTTAGGTTATGAGAGCTATAGAGATGAAAATAGTCAATACCATTTGGAGATCACGGCTTCCCGAGGTACTTTCTATTAGATGAGGGCATGCACGGACATCATAAATGACTGGCCTCTCAAACCATGGAATCATCAGATGTGTTCCTTCAAGATAAACCTGCATGCACAATCTATTGTGAGTAGATAATTGCAGGAACAAACACCTTGAAAAGATGAAAGATATATATGATACAAGTATGTGATTATGTAAGTTTTTCAATTCAGATTCATTTAGTGTATGTCTAATAGATTGTGTGTGATTATGTAAGTTTGGGGTGCAATCAGACCCACCTGTTATATTAAACAGTTTAACGTTTGGCGTGCAAACCAAGGCCATGCCATTTCTCTCCACGGCTTCTCTTCTACCTTCTTTCTTCCTGTCTGGCTTTTGATATGATACTTAACTATCTTCTTTCCCAATTCTACTATTTTTCAACTACTCAAGAGATACCGAGTAATAACATGTGAAACTTAGAAGATGTTGAGGAGAACAAAATAATGTTATGTAAATAACAGAAGCAACAAGACAATAGAAAACAATAAAGCTGCATCCTTTTTATATGAGAACACAATGCAAAATTGTTAATGATCAAAAAGAGGACACAGAAGTTAGTGAGTTGCTCACATTACAAGAAGTAGAAAAAGAAAGGGGAAACAAAACATTAGTCATTAAGAATGTCATCCCAGCTGAACATGAATCTATCAAAAGCCACATGCTGGACTGATTTTTAGGCTAATCCTTATTGCCAAATATCCTCTTCAATTGAAATGAGGCATTCTTGCATCCATACAATTGCTTAAGAAGCCAACAAAGAGAAATTACTAACTAAATTTGTCCAGACATAACTCGTGAACATCTATTGGACTTGCCTATTACATTTCAAACATTACTATGTTCAAAACAACCCTTGTGGTACCATGGGAGATCACTACGAGAAAAATGTAACTGCTGTGTTCCAGTGGGAAAATAATTTAATGACAAACATTCCTACGAATGGATTTTGGTGGTCTACAAATGAACTTCTGTCTATGTTTCTGTTTCTCAAGTTCTGAAACTTCTAATTGACAGTTTGGTTTTGGGATCTAACACAGGGTTTCCTTAAAAGAGACTCTTACTTTGGTACAAGAATCTTCTCGGGTGTAAAATATTCTCGCAATGAAAGTAGATTTCTTATTTAGTATCTATAAATTGCACCCCAGTCCTATTCTTATACAGCTGACACACTTATAATCTGAAAAATTAATCATATTTATAAGTTTTTCAATTGAATCCTTCACAGGTTCTGGTTAGAATGACAAAACCAGACATGACTGCAAAGCACCATTTCAAATTTTTGACGAGGAAAAGTATAACATTTCCATTAGAAACTCATTGTTCGTAACAGACACAAACCATACCATCACTGGAAACAAAAAATTTCCTTACCTTCATCCTTAATGCATATACTTTTCCAAGCAATTATATTCCTTCAGGGTTTTTTTTTCCTATTTTAAAATTCCATTGTACAACAATACTCATAATTTATCTTTCACATGCTTTAGAACCAGTGTATGAGAATAGACTGTAAAGCTAAAAGTATAGATAACTCTCCTAGCTTCTCTACAACTAAAAGATGCAGCTATCAATGAGATAGACCAAATTAGCAACTAAAAGTAATTATGTGGTGATATTGGAAGTTTGTTCTTATTAGTTAAAATGAAAAATAAAAGTAAAAAAAATAAATCTGAGTATTAACCAATGAACCATAAAGCTTTGCTCTGTTTGAGACAAAACCAGTAAGGAGAATACCTCAACCACAGCTCAAAACCAGTGTGCTAACCGCGCATGCTGAAACCCGCTGCGGCCAGAAACAGCACGTACAACAGACACGCTGAATCGCACTATCTGGATCAACATCGCACTCTGTCTGCAATGCAGAGCACGCTGAAACTGCCTGGGACGCGCTCTGTGCTGCAGTGTTTCCTTGGAGACAATTGTATGCATCCCAGATCTGTAAAAATAACATTTATATAACAAACAAATAAACAAAAATATCACTTAAATGGAAAAAACAAGAGGGAAGTGTAAAATAATAAAACCTGCATAATGGCACCTTTCTCTCTTTCATATCTACGATAGCCCCAGTATTACCATCAATGCACTTCCACTTCTCGCCATTGGCATGCTGCAAGAAATATCTCATTATTATAGCAAGAGAAATTTGATATCTTTTGTATCTTATAGACTCTATATATGCAATTAGTTTACAAAACAAGGCAGATGCAGTTCAATTTCTACCTTTCCTTGCAAGGCAGTCATTGTCCGGATAACATTGACTCCACAGTTTTGAGCTAGTGTCCTTGGAATTGCTTCAAAGGCTAGAGCAGCATCTTCATAAGGCCACTGTTATTGAAAAAACATACAAACATTTAAAAAATTAAAAGTAAAACAAATTGTGTAGTCATTGCTAAAGCAAGTCATTCACCACAAACAAAAAAAGCAACCCAGTAGGATTGGCATCTAGAAGAAAGTAACTTCTCCTGAACACACTACAATCCACTCTTTACCTTTTCAAGGCCTACAATAGATGAACTCATCTGCTTCAATGTTGCAGATACAGTCATTTTTGAAGCACCGCCACCAGGAACAAGCTTTGGATTTTTAGTATGTTACGTGCTACGGACATAGCATCCTGTATAAGAAGTAATCCATCTGAGTACCCAAACTTATAAACACAAATAAAATTTTCACAATAACTTCTTTGTCACACTACCTGAAGGTTCCTTTCCACTTCATTCAATAGGTCCTTGCTAGCCCCTCTTAAAAGATTCTCCCGATTGGTGAATAGGCCAGTTATAAACATACAATAAACATAAATCCCGCTTAATAAAACATTATGTCAAACATACAAAACTCATTTTGTGGATTTTATAAGTCGGACGCCTCCATCAGTTCAATAGTTTCATATCGGCACTGCAATGGAAAGACCAGGATATCTTTTCTCATTAGGAAATGTATTTCTCAGCAAAACTTTTATCAATAAAAACAGGTATTGATCAGTAAATTGTCTTATACAGCTTATGGAGGTTTGCCTGACCCTGACCTACATGAACCGTACAACAGGCGGCACTCTAAAACCTGAAGAGTGACTCTCATCCAAGCTCATATACATTCAAAGCTGCAGACAGGAATTACAGCTAAAATACTTGCAAAGAGCAATTGACACTGTGAACCACGATATCAAAAATATCTTCTGTGATGCCATATATCTTTATAATGATCTCATACAAATAGTGAGGTGTAAGTTTTTTATTGCAACATAACAACAATGCCCATTTCATTACCAAGCTGTATAGGTTGGCAAGTTCTCAAAATATGTTATTCGAGGGTTTGAGATCTTTCTGTTTTTATAATTTCAGAGTTCCCATCAAAGATGGCCTAGTTCATTTGAAGAAGAAAAGGGTCTAACACATCTAAATTGCATTCTGCATAAACATTTTCCAGCAAGTTTAATAACAATTGAAACACTTGAAAATCTAGGACCTCTCTTTTGATGAGTAACATTTCCTGAAATTATTCTAATTACCAACAGCTAAAGGTATTGTTACCAGAAAGTATAGTATTCCATCCATTGATGTTGCAACTACTACTTATAACAGCGTTATGAAATTGAATGAAAACCACGTTAGGTTTAGCTCCCACAAAATTGTCCGGCTAGTTTCTCCTGCCAAGTGCAATACAAACATTTATTAATTTCAGACTATTGTCCAAATATCAAAACATTCTTGTAAACCAAACTCATTTTTTGCCACAAACAAGAGAAGGACAAGAAACACTGAAACCGAAGCTCATAGCTGAAAGTCCTTAAATTACCAAGAGTAACTTAAAATAAAAACCGACAGGCTGTACTACTATCATGCATATCATGAGGCTGAACTTTGAAGTTTTTTTCTTGCTGTCTTAAATGGATTACTGAAGATGGACTGAAGTTTCATAGACTCATATTGGGAAAAATTGAAAGGTGGATTCTGGACAGTAACTTCTTTATGTGATGTATCATTTACATATTCAAGGAAAATCCATACCTCTTGATGAATGCCGAAAATATAATCCAACGGAAAGATACGCTACAAATTTAGGCTAGTTATAAAATCCCGATTGCACGCTGAAACCCGCTGCGGCCAGAAACAGCACGTACATCAATAAACATTAAAAGAAAGACATCATAATCAAAAAGTAAACATAAATAAACATTAAAAAGTAAATATAGTCAGAAAATTCACCATTAGACTCTTGGTTTTTGGGTGTTTTTGTGTAGAAAATAGAACTCCTGTATAAAGAAAGACATCATAATCCATATCAAAAGAAATACACATAAATATGAGAACAAAACAAACTGTAGTATATGCACCATAGCAATCAAAGATGAACTAAGGTCATACCAATTGTTGCGATGAGAATTCAAATAGAAGAAACAATGTTTCAAATGGGATGAGGCAAGCAATAGTCATTTTGTGGTTAAGTCTATAGATACTTGCACTTAAGCTTCAGCTAGTTACCTTAAAATGAACAATCACGTGCCCGTAGTGTATTTTACTCAGCTCCTCTTTTGCTGCCACCATTACATTGCTTCCAACATAGTTGTAACTATCAATCATCAAGTTCCACATGAGTTTTACACCATACGAAGAAATCACCAACGTCCAAATCCCCCATCATGTCTCCTTTTGGATCACTTTTGTAAAGTTTCACCCCAGTCTTGAATTTGAAGCATAAGGAAAGTCTGATCTCTGTTGCAGGGTTCAATGATCCATGACAAGCACAAGAGAATTGATGGATAGGATCTACAACCTCTATTGCTATCGCAATGACATTCCTTTCCCAATCACAAACTTTGTAAGTCCTTGACACTGAAGGAACATGATTGCTTGGAGAAGGAAACCTCGCAACACCTTGAGAAGATGATGGTAATGGAGATGGTGGTAATGGAGATGGAGGTAATGGATTTTCTGGTTGCCTTGTCGATTGTGCACGGGATGACGGTGAATCTTCAGTTCTTTGAACAACTCCTTGTATTCCCTCACTTGTTGATGGTATTACATAAGTTCCACTTTCAAGTCTCTCTCGTATCCATCCAACATTTTCTTCCAATCTATCATATTTTTCGCTACATTTTTTTACTTTCCAATGTTTTTCCAAAAGCAATGAACGAGCGGGAAGTGCAGCATCATACTTCCTTTTAGAGACAGTGGTTCCAACACAACGAGTAAGTCTCCTCGCTTCTTGGCCAAACACTTGGCTTAGAGGATCATCATCATAGTGAGGTCAGTGGTACCCTGAGTTGAAGATTCTTGCAAGGCAGTTTTTTTGCTTTAACTTGTTCCTTTCAAAAGAATGAAAAAATAAAATAAATCAGGACACAAATAATATTCAAACAACTATAAAGTAAATTAAGAATTGGGTATAAAATACATCATTGGGCACATACCATATATTGTTCAGAACCAAGCGTAGGTTTTCCATCCTTTCCCGTGTGACAAGCAATCCATATGTCAGTGCTTGTGACTGGTTCCCCATCAGGGTTCTTCTCAACCTATATACTTGAAGATTAGTCTCAGCCTATATAGTTAAATGGTATATAATATTGTACTAGTAGTTAGAACTCAATTACCATTTCATACTCTACTTCTGCAGCACTCTTTGGCCACCCCCCATACATACTTTGAAGCCTTTTTGTTTTTACATTTTGGGCTCTAATTGCCATCGCTTCAGGGGTGTTCTCATAGCGAACAAACTCCTTCCAATCCTCCTCTCTTACACCATTTGGAATATGCTTCTCTTGTTCCTCAATGGTAGATACTTATCCAAATAATTCTTCCTAAGATCTGCCTTGAACCTTTTATAATATTCAGGCATTTCAAATGCACACTCTTTTTCACATAATTTGGGATGTCGTATTCACGCTACAAATAAGCCATTGAGATATAAGTTGAAAATAAAATAAGACATTATGAAAATCAATGATGTAAAATCCCACCTTGAGGCCATTCCACACATCCTCTTGTAGTTGTCAGTAACATGGTGTCAACCCTTGAATTGATGGACACAAGGGTTTCAACAAGCTTTCCAATGTTTTTATTGAAATTTCTAGCACCATGTCCAACTGCTAAACCGTGGATGTTGAACTGTATGGTCTGTTTAACTTCAATGTCATCATTTGTAGATCTAGTGACATCAATGGTGGAGAGATTGCCGCGAGTACTATCCATTTCTATCAATGACATTATAGATATTAACCATTATCAAACAAAAAGAAATAAGAATCAACTATATACACCACATTTATAGAATCAACATATCATGTTAAGTGATTTTCTACTTTGTTCTTCTCTCAACACTCTGAATGCATCCAAGGAACTCTTAAGTAATCAAATCAATATAGACTGGGGTTTAAATGTTGTATAATATGTTTTTGCACAACTTTTCATGATGAGAAATGAAAACTATCTCCACAACCCAGATAGTGGGAAGTTCCCTACTAAAGGTAAACAATGCATGGTAAGCAATGGCAATCTGTTGAGCATGGAGATCAGTGTTTTCTTTTCAATAAATGATTTGATGAATAAGTAAGAGTTGATATGAGGATCAGAAGAGCTAGTAAAACATAATCAATTTTGTCAGTTAAGTAGCTTTAGATCATACTTAATATCATTACTTTATAATATAGCAATAAAAGAAGAAAAAATGCAATGTAAAGAACCAAATCAAGAATAATAAGGTTGTAAAACTATAAATCATGCCTTTGAAGAACTCCTTGATGCAAGTATTATTTTCAGCACAGGACTTGCATGACAAGCTGAATGGAAAAATGTAGCCAAAGACAACTTGCCAACTTCACTTACTGATCCACTCTTCATAGATTCAAAGAAGATTAGAGAAGCCCATAAACAGTTGTCGGCAAGTCATCCTTGGCTGCACCATACATTCTAAGCCTACTTGCAAGGCCATAGCTGAGAATGACCAAAAAGAAAAGAGAGATGAAATGAAGAACAAAGAGATGAGTGGTTGACTTGAGTATAAGGGTAGGGACAGTCATAATAACATTGCCCTGAACGCCCATTTAATTAATTACTCGTTCATCAAATTACCCTGCTCATCTCCTAACTCAGTTAATTAAGTTAAGCAACCTAGCTACCAATCTTGAAGAAGAAAATAATAATAATTGAAGATCACACACATCTCCTGATGAGTACCAAACCAAGCTAATTACATTCTGTTATGAACTGACCTTTTTGTGATGAAGTTTCTGCAGAATTGGAGAATCAAGCAGTGCACTCTCAGTACCAAGGTCAGAGTGGATGAATTTCTGGATGTTTTGTAACCTGGCAAGACATATTCAAGGCAAGAGCAACCAAAGAAAGTCGAACAAATCAATGAAGACTGATTCTGCAAACTTGATTATTGTATTCAATGCTTCTGTAAAAATTACAATGGAAGGATTGAAATGTAAAGGCAGTATTCGAGATTGCCACTTTCCTCAATGAGCAAAGCTCAATTGTATTCAGTTATTACAAAAATGAATGAATGTTATTTCCCTTGCTAGTCTATTATTTATAGCAACATAACTAACACTAACAGTAAGTATAACAGAGCACTCTGAGTTAACAGAGCACCTAACAGAACTGCTTTACAGACTTCTAACAGCATATAAACTTGTCCAACTTCACTTGTCTGTTAGTGTTAGAATGGAAATAGAAATGAGAATGATTTGTGTCTTTACCGTCATGCCTCAATTACAAACCATGAATTTTAGATTTATGATGGGTAAATAGGCATCTATGTTAGGTAAGGAGGGCAAATCAAACAAATTAATAAAGGGTTGACCATTACAATGGACATTCATAGGGTGTTGAAAAAGAATGCCCATTATTATGAAATTTGTAATAGTCATTCTCATTACACCTATTTTATGCCAAACCAAACACATGAATGACTTTAACCATTGTAATGGACATTACCATTACAATGATCAACTTATTCCATAGAGCAACCAAACATGCCCTAAATTTTTTAGGGTCTTAGGAGACGACTCATAAGAATGCTAGAGTCAAAATGCTATTCACAAGTTATTGGTATTGTGTGGCAGAGTTGATGGTTTTATTTCTTCGAGCAACCATCATAATGGCAAGGTCACATTTTTTTGGGTTTGTTTGGAAGGATAGAAAATACACAGAATTGAAACTTTTTTCAAGGATTCCATTTTGGAATGAGACCAAAGATTTAGTTTTTCATGAGAGATGAGAAGACTAGTTAGATGCATGATTATTTTTCCCGTCGTTAAATACACAATCAAACAATGGAAAATTACGTGATATGGGAAGTGGATTCCATTTCACATGAAAACTGACCAACCAAACAAACCCTTAATGAAAATGCCTACAAACCTTATTTGCGATTTGAGTGACTGGTTTAAAATTTGCTACTAAAGATGCTCTAAAACCTTAATTGCCTTTGGAAAACAATTTTGTTCATCCACTTTAACAATAGTGAACAATGTCATTCTCATGCATCGACTAATTTATTTTTATTCATATTCCACTCCTTCACTTTATATTTTTGTAGTTTTAGCAAATAGTCATTGCTTTCCTCCAACCCACTACCCAAAAAAAAACACTTTTTCCTCCAAGAATTTGTTGGTACTCAAATCCGCAGGAAAAACCATGGATTTTTTTGTTAAAACAAAAAACCACTCCGTCACGGATGACATTATCCGCCCCGCCCCGCCCAATACACTCATTCACCTAAATCTCGTCACTGAGTAAATCAAGCCACTTAATTCACAATGACCAAACACTCAAAAGAAAAAAAAAACGTTGGCATTCACATTTCAATCAAACTCGTGTATGA
The DNA here is from genome assembly GCA_003290165.1 of Berberis thunbergii. Lineage (NCBI taxonomy): Eukaryota > Viridiplantae > Streptophyta > Magnoliopsida > Ranunculales > Berberidaceae > Berberis > Berberis thunbergii. The sequence goes on from QNQO01007684.1 coordinate 224,526, forward strand.
TAACTTTTCCTCCAAAGTTCAATATTTTTCATCTTTGATTCACTTTGATTCATTCATAACATCTGAATAGAAAGCCAAAGATATTCTCTTAAAAGTTTGATTATCCGGTTCAATTCCATCACAATAAAACCTAGTTTTTCCATAAAGCTTTCAAATGAAACCCCACTCAACCCAATTGTATACACTACTTTTAAACTCTATCAGAAATCAACTTGTGCTATTTAGGCCAGCTTCATTATCAATGAGACATATAAACAATTTTATTTTTTGCCATTTTTTATAAGAATAAGAATATTGCCAAAAGGAGATTGATTACACCTTTTAAGTTTCATGCAAGTTAGGTCAGACATAAATAAAAAAAACAATCATCGAACCATAATTTCATCATAAATAAAAGAGAGAGAGAGAGAGAGAGGGAGAGTACCTGTTCGGTTGCAGTGGCTGATCGATTTTGAAATCGAGGGAGGTCGATTGAAGTCGAGGGAAGTCGATTGAAGTCGAGGGAGCAGGGAACGAGGGGAGGAGGGAAGTCGAGGGAGGGAGCAGGGAAGGAGAAGGAGCAGGGAAGTCAAGTCGAGGGAGGGAGCAGGGAAGGAGACGATGTCGAGTGGAGGGTTTGTGGAGGGGAGCTTCATTTTTGTCGAGGGAAGTCGAATGGAGGGAAGGTCGAGCGCCAAAATAGCCCGCCCAATTTTTTTTTTCAGCTTTTCATGTAGCCACGGTTTTGAGCCGTTGCTAGAGCTAGCCACGGTTTAGAACCGTTGCTAAATTTTTTTTTGCAACGGTTTGGAGCCGTTGCTAGATCTAGCCACTGTTTAGAACCGTTGCTAAATTTTTTTGTTGCAACGGTTTTGAGCTGTTGCAAAAAATACCCACGGTCTGGAGCCGTTGCTACTAATAGCCACGATTTTTAACCGTGCCAAATATACCAACGGTTTTAAATCGTGGCCAGGTTTTTTTTACCCATAGTTTTAAGCCGTTGGTACTTATAGCTACGGTGTTTAGCCGTTGCAAATACACCAACGATTTAGAACCGTGGCCAACTCGGCGTAGCTAAACTGCCCTTCTAGTGTAGTGGTAAAAGTTAATGGGTTAACAAATAAAAGTTATTCTAAGGCTCAAAATGCTACGAAAAGGTTAATGTTATGGGTAAGTTGAAAGGCTAGTTAATGGTCTAAAAAAATGCCTAGATCATTTCCTAAGTTCGGGTCAATATTATGACATCTCAATTGAATAAGCCAAGAAGTTCTAGTGTAATAATTCAATTTTGATGTCATTCCCAAAGCAATTGATCAGAAAAATTAGAATAATGAGATCATCAACGAGATAATACGGACTCAAGAAAAATCAAAGCTTATGTAAAATCCTCAGAAAAATAGAAAGGTTCAAAACTTTCAGGGTTAAGTCTCCACTATTATTCTAAGGTTTTCTAGCATATATTTCACTCATCAACTTCAAGTTATGCTAACATGGCTCATGGTGCAAGATAATTGAGTTGAAAAATCTCATGAACTAGATATAACTTAAGGATCATACTAAACTTTCAGTCTTTATCAATATACCAATATGTCAAGTTAGCTTGCATTTTCTTGAGCATAAAACATTTAAAATCCATTTTAATAATCGCAAAAGACCAAATTTTCTTGACAGAAAAAACATTTTTTTAAGGAATAAGAAATGAAAAAAATTCACCGACTCATGAACCCTACCCCCAAACCTAATCCAAACATTGTCCTCAATGTTTAATAAAATAATGCTGACAAATGAATGAAGTAAGTACATGAGAGGAGGTTAGAACAGTATTACCGCGGTGGAGATTTTACCAATTTCCAAGAAGTCATCCATCAATGAGGCTCACCAATATAAGAATCAAGGAGTTTTCATTAGAAATCGATAAACTGTAGATTCGACACTAACAAAGAAAACTAAAAAAAAGGCAAGTTGTAAGTCAAAACTATTACGGAGCTAACGAGTATGAGTGAAACACAACTAAATAGGGTACTCGAAAATCAATCCAGACTAACAGCAAAGACACACAACTAAAGCTAGGCTGCCTCCTAGGAGCGTTTGGTTTTCCTTCATCAGCCCAACAAATATTCTTCCTAAAAAATGGTTGTATCGAAAAGTGGAGAGGAAGAACATGACAAACACTTAGTCTATGGTCGTATATCAACAACCTAAACAGTTGAGGATCAGTCCACCCAAATCTAGCAATCACATGGGGCAGCAAATACACTAGGACATTCCAAAAGTGACCAGTAGTCATACACAACAAATGATCCTTGCGTGCTCCAAAAAGAGAACATCCTATGTCTGGTTCCAAATCAGAAGATTGAATAATTTTCACAACAGGATGGTGAAAACAGAAATCCTTACTACAACACAAGGGATCAGTGAAAGTAGCCTTAGTAAATGGGAATGTGATGCAAGTAGATGAGATGATGGATATATCAAGTGGTACAGGCTCATCACATGAATCATATAGAGATATTGGTCTAGACAACCCATCACCTGAAAATGCATACTTGAGGGTGTCAGGTAGTTGTTTCAGGTCAAGCTCAGGTGGCTCAACTGATGGCACTAGTTTTGACTCACTGAGTGGAAGAGGCTTCACTTTAGACTTCCATTTATAACTAGGATCCACAATGGGGACTGAGTCAAGCAAATCATTGACTTCTCTAATGGAATCATCAACATCAAAGTCAAAACTAAATTGAGTCAAACAAGCCTTTGAATGGTCATGTGTACCATGAAAACAAGCATGGGGAAACTCTAAAGAGCGTTCACAGTTAGATTTGATACATGAGTCACTAGGAAGACATGTGTCTAATGAGTCAGCATGGGAAGGAGATGTCTGCAGTGTCTCAGAATCTACAGGTTCATCAATAAATGAGGCTTTATCAGCCTTCTTATGAGAGGAGGATGCAACCTGTGTAAAATTGGGTGAGGATATAGTAACACTTATGTCAGGCATTCCTACCTGATTGTCACCCAGTTTTCCACTCCTAAGGGTAGTAGTGGATTGGACATCTTCACTGTCCAGCTCAGATGTGCCACTAAGTTCAAATTGACCATTTAGGTTGAAAATAGGTTGGCTAGGGAATTTTTCTGACTCTATCTCAGGAAGTGACTCAGCTATCTGACTCACAGTCATCTCAAGTTTTCGGATAGCTTGAGAGTTTTGTTGATAAATAGTTGTCAATTCTGTGATATCATGAGAATTTTGCACAAGTATTTCTCCTGTTCGCTCTATAAAAATTTTCATGATATCCTCTAACTCATTATCAGAAGTGAAAGCTTGAGGAGTCTGAGGAGTGACTAGAAGGCCTTCATGGTACTGACCATGAGCCCATGAGAAGTCAGGATGATAGGCTAAACCTGGGTTGTAATAATCTAAATATGGATCATAATCAGGTCATCGCATGTCATAAAATGAATTGACTTGCTCGAAAAAATAGGCTGGTTAATCCCTTGTGTTCATTTTTTTTATTTTTTTATTTTTTTGAAAGCACTAACTCTAAAATACACACAGGCTCGCATGCAATCAACAACCAATAAATGCACAAGAAACATGCCTCCCTAAGCAATCAACATTTTTAAGATCAATTATCTTTTTATCTTTGGGGGACAATTATTTCTTATGTAATCTTTATGACACAGCAATGGGTGCTACAAGTTGATCCAAAGAGTGTACACTTTACACCGCAAAGTTCAAAATCAGTAGGCTAGAGTTTTGTTTCAAAGAAACCGGATTATCGCACAAGAGAAGGATGTCACAATGGTCCAATTAAGTGCTTCCTTGTGCTACCGCTCTGTAAGCCAATAGATGTGAGAACGATGTGATGTTCAATGCACACTTGAGGCTTGTGTTCCTAACAAAAAATAGTTGGTTACACCAATTCTTCTTATGGATCGTAGCTTACTTATGACTCGGCGTACCGGGTAAATTACCCTTGTGGCAGTGGCCTCTCGGAGTTCATTGAATGATTAAACCCATCGTCACTTTTAGCTTGGGTCAACACAAAAATTATTGGATTCACCTTGGTCTTTGTTGTCCCATGAACACCGTACCTAAAAGATGGCTCTATCTAACTTGCTAATTGATTTTAATTATGTTTGTCTATTGGTTGCACACAGCTAGAGTGATGAGGTGGGGATATCAAGTCCCATCAGTTTCTATTTAGAAGCAGGGTCTGCTTATTATGAATTACTAAAGTTTAGCATCCACAATTACAGAAATTAAACAACCAATCACACAATTACAAACAATTACACAAAGCACCCGGTCGCTAATACATTGCGTGTGATAGAAATACTTACAGTGTGCGCATTCCGTTCTGCACAAAAAGTTAGCACAATTCAAAAAAAAGTCTGACTTCTTTTTATCTATTTTCACTCAACACACAAGCACATGCAAATAAATTTACTGGTCTTGGTCTTAGAAGTCGGATTTCTAAATCATAAAAATTATTGGGTAACAATTAAAATTGTTTCCCTATAATTTCTTTTGAATTAGAGAATTTTGAGTTTTTTTTTGTGATTAAACAAAATGAAAACAGCAGAGTTTAAAAATTATTATACCACACACTCGTAAAACGAGGTGAAAATAAAATTAAAACTCTCCTCAAAATATTAAAAAAATAAAAAATACAAATTTGCTAGATGTTTTGTAGGATCGTCCAATATCCTTGAGAAGCGTGTATTCTGCAAAATCAAGCACAAAATGAGTATAAAAAGAACTTAATAAAATAATATTTTTAAATTTTTGATTTTTGTTTTTTTAAATTAGTGAAAATAAATCTTAAATTCAATTACACCGCTACCTTACTTGGCAACGGCGTCAAAAAGTTGATGAGAGTTTAACTAACCTAAATAAATAGGTTAATTCAACCGACTTGTAATAACCGCAAGTACACGGTGCCTAACTGGTAGACAACGGCAAGTACGGGTCGATCCACGAGGAAGGTGGATTAAATTGAATTTTAGAAATTATCTAAACTAATTTATATGGAAAATGGGGTTACAGTGTTTTTAAAACTAAACTAAAAATAAATTAAAAATATTAATACAAAAATAAAAGATAGATGAAATAGGTTTTGTGGGCTTGGACTCACCAATGAGTTAGCAAAATTATTGAAATCTAAACTACTGAATTTAAAAACGAGAAACTTTAGGTATGAGAATCCCTTGCTTACACCGAATATGTGATCGTTAAAATCCAATTCAACTTATATTATGTTTCTATCAAATATTAACAAATTATTTCAAGCAAATACGCTCTTACCAAGTATTAAGTGTCTTTTTAGGGCACACTTAATCAAAGTTTAAGTTTAATATTTTTAGCACATGCTTTGAATATTGAAAAAGGGTAATTCTAACTACCAAACATATCAAGATTAATTTCTCGAAAATGAAAGGTGAAAGCAATTTATCAAAAATTCAGAAATAAATTGTAATTAACAATTAAGCACACAATTTAGTAAAATAAATCAAAATAACTTATACAACCAATTTAGTTTGTCATAAACTCGATGTGGTGGTACTCAGCAGATCAGCAGGTGGTCCGAACATGAATCCCGAGACAAATGGTCCCAAAACGCTCTGTGGTGGTACAGAGCAGAATCGGGGGTGTGAATAGCAAAAAACTGAATTTGACTCAGTCTCCCGCCTTTGTTATAGTGTTGCTACAGTACCGCTCGTCTTCTCCAGCGAGCAGCGGCGCTGCTCCGCCTTCTTCCGTGCTCGTCGCGAGTCTCCTCGACCTCCAAATGGTTCAAGAACCTTCAAAAGAATAGAGAAGGTGGGGAAACAGTGAGAAAACCACAACAAAAACGAAGGAGGACGAGAAACAGGGACTCGTTGTTTCTACTTGCGAGCTCTATCTTGTGAGGTGGTGGCGGTGGTGCTCGGTCCAATTTTAACGGTGGTCGCGAGAGAGGGAGGCAGGAAGGAGCTCGAGCCGAAGAGAGGTCGAGAGAAGAGGAGGAACAGGGACACTGTGGCGAGGCGAAATAGAGTCGCGGTGAGGCTCTGTTTTGCGGTGGTTGTGGTGGCTGGACAGTGGCGAAGAGAGGGAGGCAGAGAAGAAGAGAGGCCGGTGATGGCGGAACTCGGTGATGTGGACGGTCTGTCTTGGTCGCGAGGTGGAAATTTGATGTGAAACAGGGTTGTCACGCCCCTGTTTCACGGTGGTGATGGTGGCGGTTGTGCTGTCTAGAGGTGGAGGTGGTGCTCGGGTGATGGTGGTGGCGAGGTGAAGGATGGAGGTGATTGCTTAGTGAGTGAGAGATGGATGAGTGGTGAGGGTGATGAGAATCAATTTGATAAAGAGGTTTTGATTTTTGTCTAATTCTCTTCTTTTCCCTTCTCTTCTTCCCCTTTTTCTCACCTTATTCTCTTGTATTTATAGAAAATGATCAAGATGAATAGGGATGAGATGAGGGGATGATTCATCAATGAAGGTAGGATTGGGCTTGGCATTGGGTTTGGGTTTAGGTTATGGATTAGGTTTTGGGTTTAGGTCATGAATTAGGTTTTGGGTTTAGGTTTGTGACCATCTGCTTTATACCACCGTTAGAATCGACTAATTGTCGTTCCTTAACTTGTCGCCTTAATATGATTTCATCGCTTACGCTCAAATTCCTACAAAGACATGAAAACGAAATAATTACTATGAAATATAATAATCGAAACTCTAACATTTATAAATTAAGGGATATATTATGTAATAATTATGTGAATATCAAATACCCCCAAACCTATATTTTGCTAGTCTTCGAGCAAAACAATAAAAAGAAAATCCTAACTCACTTTCACAGATATCATCGGTTGCACTTACCTTAAACGTGCAACAAGGCTTTAAACCCCTAGATTACCTCTAGTGGACGAGTTATAGTCTCGTGTGGGTTTCCAGAAATGTTACCCACAAACATTACTGACTCAATTAAAACTTGGTCAAACAATGTTCATTTTAAAACTTCAAGAAATGCAAGAAACCAACAGTGTCATTTTAGTGTATCAACAAGTTTCCAAATAATTTAATATTCTCCACAAGTTAGAGAAAAATTCACAATCATCCTCACCTAAATGTGTGTGTGTGGATGGCACTATCAACATAACTTTTCATTTCAGAGTAAAACAATGACTAAATCTCCTGTAGAAAGTTTGTTTTGACTTCAAACCTCTCATGTCACTCACAATAAAGCACTCAGAGATTTGGTATTTCACTCAGTTTATATGTGAGGAAAAGAGTAAATAATGGAAAACAATCATCTCACATATAGTAATATGAAGAACGAACTTTTCAAGAATGGAATAAACATGATCTCATGGACAGGAATATCAATTACTTTTGGGAATGTTGAATCAAAGACCATAGGTCTTGGTTATTAAATCTCCACATCTACAAAACCAACCTTTACGTAAGATCAACTAGGACTTTGTTGGGTTGTAATGGGGCTTGGGTAATGGTTAATAAGGAATGTCAAAGGATTCGAAGAAAAGTTTCTAGGAATGTATACACCCATTCAACGAACAATTAGGGCTATCAAGAATAAACCAATGTTGCGCACCATCAATTTTTTCTTCATTCTCACATCTTTGTCCTCATTGAAAAATCTTTTTTTATTATTATTTTTTTTATAACTATTTTTCTTGTCTTCAACCTTTTTTTTTTTTTTTTTTTATCAATAGAGGATTTATGAAATATCTCATATTTTGCTTTTTGATGCCCTTTTTACACAAAGTATATCCATCCATATACATTCCCAGAAACGTTGGGTAAAAGTTAATGGGTTAACAAATAAAAGTTATTCTAAGGCTCAAAATGCTACAAAAGGTTAATGTTATGGGTGAGTTAAAAGGCTAGTTAATGGTCTAAAAAAATGCCTAGATCAATTTCCTAAGTTCGGGTCAGTATTATGACATCTCAATTGAATAAGCCAAAAAGTTCTAGTGTAATAATTCAATTTTGATTTCATTCCCAAAGCAATTGATCAGAAAAATGAGAATAATGAGATCATCAACGAGATAATACGGACACAAGAAAAATCAGAGCATATGTATAATCCTCAGAAAAATAGAAAGGTTCAAAACTTTTAGTGTTAAGTCTCCACTATTATTCTAAGGTTTTCTAGCATATATTTCACTAATCAACTTCAAGTTATGCTAACATGGCTCATGGTGCAAGATAATTGAGTTGAAAAATCTCATGAACTAGATATAACTTAAGGATCATACTAAACTTTCAGTCTTTATCAATATACCAATATGTCAAGTTAGCTTGCATTTTCTTGAGCATAAAACATTTAAAATCCATTTTCATAATCGCAAAAGGCCAAATTTTCTTGACAGAAAAAACATTTTTTTTAAGGAATAAGAAAAGAAAAAATTCACCGACTCATGAACCCTACCCCCAAACCTAATCCAAACATTGTCCTCAATGTTTAATAAAATAATTCTGACAAATGAATGAAGTAAGTACATGAGAGGAGGTTAGAACAGTATTACCGCGGTGAAGATTTTACCAATTTCCAAGAAGTCATCCATCAATGAGGCTCACCAATATAAGAATCAAGGAGTTTTCATTAGAAATCGATAAACTGTAGATTCGACACTAACAAAGAAAACTAAAAAAAAGGCAAGTTGTAAGTCAAAACTATTACGGAGCTAACGAGTATGAGTGAAACATAACTAAATAGGGTACTCGAAAATCAATCCAGACTAACAGCAAATACACACAACTAAAGCTAGCCTGCCTCCTAGGAGCGCTTGGTTTTCCGTCATCAGCCCGACAAATATTCTTCCTAAAAAATGGTGTATCAAAAGTGGAGAGGAAGAACATGACAAACACTTAGTCTATGGTCATATATCAACAACCTGAACAGTTGAGGATCAATCCACCCAAAAATAGCAATCACATGGGCACCAAATACACTAGGACATTCCAAAAGTGACCAGTAGTCATAAACAACAAATGATCCTTGCGTGCTCCAAAAAGGGAACATCCTATGTCTGGTTTCAAATCAGAAGATTGAATAATTTTCACAACAGGATGGTGAAAACTGAAATCCTCATTACAACACAAAGGATCAGTGAAAGTAGCCTTAGTAAATGGGAATGTGATGCAAGTAGATGAGACGATGGATATATCAAGTGGTACAGGCTCATCACATGAATCATATAGAGATATTGGTCTAGACAACTCATCACCTGAAAATGCATATCTGAGGGTGTCAGGTAATTGTTTAAGGTCAAGCTCAGGTGTCTCAACTGATGGGACTAGTTTGGTTGTCCTATGAACACCGTACCTAAAAGATGGCTCTATCTAACTTGCTAATTGATTTTAATTATGTTTGTCTATTGGTTGCACACAGCTAGAGTGATGAGGTGGGGATATCAAATCCCACCAGTTTCTATTTAGAAGTTGGGTCTGCTTATTATGAATTACTCAAGTTTAGCATCCACAATTACAGAAATTAAACAATTAATCACACAATTACAAACAATTACAATAAGCACCCGGTCGCTAATACATTGTGTGTGATAGAAATACTTACAGTGTGCGTATTCCGTTCTACACAAAAATTTAGCACAATTCAAAAAAAAGTCCGACTTCTTTTTATCTATTTCACTCAACACAAAAGCACATGCAAATAAATTTCCTGGTCTTGGTCTTAGAAGTCGGATTTCTAAATCATAAAAATTATTGGGTAACAATTAAAATTCTTTCCTTATAATTTCTTTTGAATTAGAGAATTTAGAGTTTTTTTTGTGATTAAACAAAATGAAAACAGTAGAGTTTAAAAATTATTACACCACACACTCGTAAAACGAGGTGAAAATAAAATTAAAACTCTCCTCAAAATATAAAAAAAATTTGCTTTATGTTTTGCAGGATCGTCTAATATCCTTGGGAAGCGTGTATTCTGCAAAATCAAACACAAAATGAGTATAAAAAGAACTTAATAAAATAATATTTTTAAATGTTTGTTTTTTGTTTTTTTTTAATTAGTGAAAATAAATCTTAAATTCAATTACACCGCAACCTTCCCCGGCAACGGCGCCAAAAAGTTGATGGGTGTTTAACTAACCTAAATAAATAGGTTAATTCAGCACACTTGTAATAACCGCAAGTGCACGGTGCCTAACTGGTAGACAATGGCAAGTACGGGTCGATCCCACGAGGAAGGTGGATTAAATTGAATTTTAGAAATTATCTAAACTAATTTAAATGGAAAATGAGGTTACAATGTTTTTAAAACTAAACTAAAAATAAATTAAAAATAAGAAAACGAAAATAAAAGATAGATAAATGGGTTTTGTGGGCTTGGACTCACCAATGAGTTAGCAAAATTATTGAAATCTAAATTACTGAATTTAAAAACGAGATGCTTTAGGGATGAGAATCCCTTGCTTACACCGAATATGTGATCGTTAAAATCCAATTCAACTTATATTATGTTTCTATCAAACATTAACAAATTATTTCAAGAAAATACGCTCTTAACAAGTATTAAGTGTCTTTTTAGGGCACACTTAATCAAAGTTTAAACTTAATATTTTTAGCACATGCTTAGAAAATTGAAAAAGGGTAAATTCTAACTACCAAACATATCAAGATTAATTTCTCGAAAATGAAAGTTTAAAGCAATTTATCAAAAATTCAGAAATAAATTGTAATTAACAATTAAGCACACAATTCAGTAAAATAAATCAAAATAACTTATACAACCCATTTAGTTTGTCACAAACTCGATGTGGTGGTACTCAGCAGATCAGCAGGTGGTCCGAACATGAATCCCGAGACAAATGGTCCAAAACGCTCTGTGGTGGTACAGAGCAGAACTGAGGCTGTGAATAGTGAAAAAGGAATTTGACTCAGTCTCCCACCTCTGCTACAGTGCTGCTATAGTATCGCTCGTCTTCTCCAGTGAGCAGAGGCGCTTCTCCGCCTTCCTTCGTGCTCGTTGCGAGTCTCCTCGACCTCCAAATTGTTCAAGAACCTGCAAAAGAATAGAAAAGGTGAGGAAACAGTGAGAAAACCACAACAAAAACGAAGGAGAACGAGGAACAGGGACTCCCTGTTTCTACTTGCGAGCTCTGTCTTGCGTCGTGGTGGCGGTGGTGCTCGGTCCAGTTTTAATGGTGGTCGCGAGAGAGGGAGGCAGGAAGGAGCTCGAGCAGAAGAGAGGTCGAGAGAAGAGGAGGAACAGGGATGCTGTGGCGAGGCGGAACAGAGCCGCAGTGAGGCTTTGTTTTGAAGTGGTTGTGGTGGCTGGACAGTGGCGAAGAGAGGGAGGCAGAAAAGAAAGGAGGGCGGTGATGGCGAAACTCTGTGGTGTGGACGGTCTGTCTGGGTCGCGAGGTGGAAATTTGATGTGAAACAGGGTTGTCACGCCCCTGTTTCACGGTGGTGATGGTGGCGGTTGTGCTGTCTAGAGGTGGAGGTGGTGCTCGGGTGATGGTGGTGGCGAGGTGAAGGATGGAGGTTATTGCTGAGTGAGTGAGAGATGGATGAGTGGTGAGGGTGATGAGAATCAATTTGAGAAAGAGGTTTTGATTTTTGTCTAATTTTCTTTTTTTTCCCTTCTCTTCCTCCCATTTTTTCACCCTATTCTCTTGTATTTATAGAAAATGATCAAGATGAATAGGGATGAGATGAGGAGATGATTCATCAATGAAAGTAGGATTGGGCTTGGCATTAGGTTTGGGTTTAGGTTATGGATTAGGTTTTGGGTTTAGGTTATGAATTAGGTTTTGGGTTTAGGTTTGTGACCATCTACTTTATACCACCGTTAGAATCGACTAATTGTCGTTCCTTAACTTGTCGCCTTAATATGATTTCATTGTTTACCCTCAAATTCCTATAAAGACATGAAAACGAAATAATTACTATGAAATATAATAATCGAAACACTAACATGTATAAATTAAGGGATATATTATATAATAATTATGTGAATATCACACGACTCTCCTTCAGCGCGTAGGCTGAAAAAATTTCTCAACACAAATGTTGGTATTGCTCAGCATTGGTGCTGGATTGCTCAACATTGGTGCTGGTATTGCTCAAAAGTGGTGTTTGTATTGCTCAACATTCTGTAAAGAAAATATTTGTAGAATTGTAATATTGTGTCATTATTCATTGACTCATGAATACAAGCTTATATAAGCTAACTTCTACCTAACCTTGTGGAAACATGAAACTTAAAACTCCCTACACAAAATAGACTCTTATTCTGACTTTCCTATTCTAACTTTCTTATTCTGACTTTACTTATTTAATTATTCTGACTTTCCTATTCTTGTAATTTCCTTTTTGTAGAGGTGAATCAATCTTGGACTTAGACTTGGCTATGTTGAGTGCAAACCCTACATATACTAACAAAGGTTGAAGAGCAGACCCGTCTACGAAAACCCTTACCACCCTCTTGAACTAAGCAGTGAGTACACTTCCAATGGCCTTCTAGCAAGTATCTCAAAAATGCTTTCGAAGTGTGCCCATACATTCTCCGCCAAACTACTCTCGATGAACAAATGCTTCATGCTCTCAAAGACTGTTGCCTACAGCAAAACAATTTAGATGCCAAACTAAAACAAATATGACATGCTCCCCATCAACTGCCATATCATGTTTGATCACCTTCCTAACTAAAATTGAAATTTTTGAGGGAAAAAGAGGATGCCAAATTAGCCAGAAAATCTTGTCCTCCGTTCCCTAATTTCTGAAAATTCCTATTGTTGAAGTCACTGTGAATTTTCCATCCTTACTCGGGATCCAAACTCGACTGTGTGGTTCACCTGGGTTGTTTTTCAGCCGCTGATCATATAACTTTTTAGCCACGCTTTGCCAAATTGGACTAAGCGACACAAATTGTTCCCTTCTCATATGCTCCAAGCTTGGCCATCTATTTGAGTTTTCGCGTAACCAGTGCATTCAAAGCCTATTTCAAAGCATATGCAACCAAAGACTTGTGAGACAAAGACTCAATTATTTGAGTCAGACAAGTTATGGATCCCAATTTATTAGGGAATCAAAGTAGCTTTACACAAGGATTGTGTTCCCAATTTGTTGGGAGAGTATGACAGGGACTCAAAGTCTTTTATAGACAAGGATCCCAAATTTAAAGGATGTATTGGACAAAGAGTAGAACTCCTCATCTCTTTATATACTTCATAACACAGAACGTGTAAACTAGATAGAGCAATCACAATGTGAGAAACAAACAATTGTACACAACATGAAAACTCAGAGTGTGCAACGTGAAATAGATGGCTGATTTTAGCTGCTCATGGAGGTTGTAAACCCACCTCATTGGTTATTCTATACAGGGAGAAAAAGAGGGTGTAAGACGAGGTTATAGGGTCGTTCTAGGGTTTTTTTTTGTTGGGGAAACAGTGAGAAACATATTGTAGCAGGGGTGGTTCTTGTGGCTGTGTTTCAGATGAAGAAACAGCGAGTTAGTTCTCTTCTCTTCTTGTAATCTCCGATGTAAGTGTTTTTTATATCAATAAGATTGTTACAGAGTCGTCATCCGTGGAATAGGCAAAGCTGAACCATGTTAAATTTTTGGTGTCATCTTTATTTTCTGTTATTTTTTTATTGCTTCCTTGTTTCATAGCATAGTTTTCAGTCATTCACTTTCGCCAACTAGATCCTGACCTTATGTTTAGTTTACTTACAGCAGTTGGCTTTGGGTTGATTGTTTCATGTATTTACTACAAGACTTTCAAATTAACCCTATTCAAAGCATCTGCAAACCAAAACATAACTAGTTTGTTAGGAGATACGAAAAACATCTGCAATCAAAGACTTTCAAAGCATTGTAATCTGGATTAGTACCATATAATTTGAAATGGAGTTTCCCCAAAAAAGGTGATCAGTTTATTAAGATATACAACTGTTAAGAAGGCTTCAATCCATAAATTTAAGGTTACCATGTAACACTGTTAATCCTATTTCAAAAAGGTGCCTATGTTTTCTTTATGCAACTCTGTTTTGTTTAGTAGTTCCTGGGAAAAAATCTGACTTCTTTTCAAAAGATAAAGCCAAGTATATCTAGTGCAATCATCAACAAAAATAACATAGTAGTGGAAATGTTAAACTGATGCAACCGGGGCTGGTCCCTGTAAATCACAATTAATTTTGGCTAATGGCTCAGTAGTAATATTATTACTTATAGCAAATGGGAGCGACAACTTTTTTCGATCTGGCAACAACAACAAATAGTCATTGGTTTAAGCCAACTAGAAACACCAATAAAATTTCTAGAACTTAGATTATGAATAAGCTTGGAATAGGGGTATCGAAAAAGTTGGTGCCAAATACCCAACAGTGCCCCTCCAGTACATATTGTTGCTAATGTTGTAACTACTACTAGGGGTGGGCATCCCATCCCGCAATCCCGATCTCGTCCCGCTCCGTCCTGATTTTTCCGGGTCTTAATGGGATTAAATAATTTCATCCCGATCCCGTCCCATCCCGATCTAGATTGGGATGGGATGGGATGAAGATTTTCAATCCCGCCAATCTCGTCCCGTCCCGGGCTAATTTATTAATATTTATTATTAATATTTTATTTATTTATTTTTATTCATATAAACTTAAAGATGACTGAGAGAAACTCATGGTGTTTGCATTTGAATCCTTTCTGGGATCTTCATCTTTTGATGTTCAAGATTGCATTTGAATTTCATTTATTTTATTTTGGGTTTTATATATTATGTAATATCGATTTAGACTATATATGAGTGTCTCTTGAGGCTATCATTTCTGGGTTTATTTGAAGTTTCAAGGAGAAACAAATGAAAACAAAAACAAATTGAACTCTCCCAAACATCCCAACTAGATTAGCACTTGAGAGAGGTTTGCAATCAATCACGTGCTCGTTACGTATACAATGTTATAAGCATCTTGAGAGACATATTCAGACATGTCTTTTTATCCATTATTAATTTGGTTTAAGACTAAAGCTGCTAGGTAATATGCTACTCACCCTCAGGCAATAGGAGTTATCTTGTAGTGTCAGAGAACGTATATTCAAGAGTTGATCTGGTTTACGAGACCTTGGGTTTTCCATGCGGTCGCCTCTATATTGGTGGGTATTTCACTGCTTAGGTGTTATCCATAACTATTTCCAGATTGTTGCAATTTGCTTGTAGGTTTAAGAAAGTTATTTTTCACGCTCTATATCTAATTATAAGAAAGTTATTTTTCAGGCTCTTATATGATGATAATCTTTGCAGCAGTCACAGGCAGCACGTTGATCCCGTCCAGAACCCGTTTGGGATGGGACGAGGTCGGGATGGAGTTTTTCTTATCCCGTCCCGTCCCGATCCAGTATGAACATGATGGGATAGAGATGGGTATATCTCGTCCCATCCTGTCTCGTGCCCACCCCTAACTACTAATCCTCTATCCAATACATAAAGATCTCCACGCCTACTATTAATGGCTGCTAGGATTTATGTCGTTGCTTTGTCATTTATCTTGAAACCGGAGGATGAGAATTCAAAAAGACATGAGTTCTCATTAATGATTTGGCTCACAAAAAGTAAGTTCTTAATTTTAGGCACAACCTGAACATTATTCAAGCCAATATTCTTGCATGATGAATTTAGAACAGTGCTACCAATATGCGAGATTTGTAAATTGGATCCATCTCAGACAATAACTTTATCTGAACCGTAATAAGATTTAGTAGAATGGAGAATACTTGGATTTGAAGTCATGGGAGAAGTTAGGGGTGGGCATCCCATCCCGCGATCCCGATCCCGTCCCGTTCAAGAGTGGGATGGGATTGATCAAACTCATCCCAATCCCGTCTCATCCCGATCTAGAGTGGGATGGGATCGGGATGGAAATTTGCAATCCGCCCATTCCGTCTTGTCCAGAGCTAATTTATTTAATATTTATTATTATTAATTTTAATCAAACTACTCTTCTAAATAAAATTTAGGATGTGTAGAAATTAACTAAGAAATCTATTGTTTGAAAAATTATTTGATTTGGTACTCTTTGTTTAAATAAAAACTATTTTAGGTCAAATAGAACCCATGAAAATTTATGCCTTTTACATTTTAGATTGATTATAGGACAATTATTCTTGTAGAAAATAAAGGCAAACAATGGTTTGGTTTAGTTTTGCACTATGAGTTATATAGTTAAAAATTGGGTTAAGGATCAATATTTATCATTTTTGAACATATGTTAAGACAACTTGAGAACTTAAACAAAATACAACTATGAGCAATATGAGATGAAATTTTATATGAGATTTTATATTGTTATGATGAAATTTATATGTACATAAATTAGCATTATTGGTGCGCGAGCAATGTGAGATGAATTTTTTTTTGTTATTCTTCATTGGAAGACTATTTAGTACATGCTAATCCCGTCCCGACCCGTCTTGAACCCGTTTGGATGGGACAAGGTCTATCCCATCCCGATCCCGAACAACGAGATAGGATAGGGATGAGGTCCATCATGTCCCATCCCGTCCATCCCTATGAGAAGTAGCCTCGTTATCAGTGTACCAATTTAGATCATTGATTTGAGCATCATGTGGTTGCAGCAAGAACATTTGGCGAATCATCATTAATATCATAAGAACAATCATACCTGAACAAACACTTAGCCGTTTTATGCCCAAAACAATTGCAAACGTAACGTTGAACAAGGCCATCTGGAGAGTTGTGCTGATTGGTGTGACTTGCATGATCAACTTTTGTTTTGGATGAGTTCCACTCCCTTGGAGCAAAGCTACAGTGGTGAGATTTCCATAAGGTGAGAAGCCTTGCCATTTTGAATTAAACTTACCATAGTAACTGATGCATCCAAATCTCGCCCTCCTGTAAGTTTTACTTGCAAAACAGATGTTAGACTTCCAAATACCACCTTTTTGGTGGCCAAAGGCACTTCAATGATTAAGTCAACAACTATGTTGAAAAAGGAAGTAAATTTGGACAAAACTCAGTTAAAGTTGCATACCTTTGTCGATTATTCCCTTTACCTTATCTAATGGTCCTGATTAATTCTCTACGTGACTTAAGCATGTGAGGTGCAACGGGGGGGAAACATTCTTCGTAATAGTGTCCTTCTTTATGAAGACACGTCTGTGGAGGTGTAATCCCCTCCATGACTCTTTTCTCGAACAACATTCATCTTTTTTATGAGGGAATTCACTTGGGCTTGGATCTGGGTATTTGTTATGACTTATTCTGATAGGCCCTATCTGGGCTTTTGTGATTGGTCTTTCCCTTTTGGGGCTTTGTGAGCTGGTTTGGTTTTGGGACACTTGATCATCGCGATGGACGATTTATGCCATGCGTACTGTTGTGATTGCGATCTATTTTCATGTATCATCAACTACTCCTCTATTTAGTTAGTGGGTGTGTTGATGTGGCCACTAACTTCGTAACGGTTGGACTTTCGATTTCATCATTGCCTCACATTTAATGTTGTTAGCAGCTTTTGGCGAGTTGTCTCAATCTTTCGCTTACCCGTTCATTTTTGCGCACATTTTTGGGATTTTATTTAGCCATCATGTCCTGTATGTCGTCCCATGAGCAGTCCTTTTGTTGTTTGGCTCTATAAAAGGAGAGGTAATGGGCTTGTTTCCTTCTTACGCTATCTTTTGAAATTAGCGTTCTCCTTTTCTCTTTTCTTCTTCGTTTCTCATACTCCCTTTTCTTCTTCAATGCCTGCCGGTGATCTGCTGGATAGCGAGCAACTTGCTGCTTGCGAAGCCTACTTTTCTTCCAAGAAAGTTTCTCGAGCAACGTTGGACGATGTTCACTCCCACTACTCTTTTCCGTTCGACCTCGAGGTGGTTTTACCCTGAAAGAGCGACAGTCCTTGTCGTCCAAGGAATGGGTATATTGTACTTTATTTGTGCATGTTTCAATCTAGCTTTTGATTTCTAGTTCCAGAATTATTCTGGGAGTATTTAGACTTTCTGGGCATCCCTTCTGCTCAAGTGGGTCCTAATGGTTGGAGGGTTATGGTTGCTACTTATGCGAGAGCCATTCTTTCTGGTATTCCCTTGACCTCTAGGACTTTGCACTCGGTGGTTGGTCCATTGGTGACCAAGAACATTTGTTTCCTTTGTTCTCCTGCCTGTTTTGGTAATCTGAACGATGATTGTTGCAAGACTGGTTTTATGCTTCTATCCATTTTGGCTACTTCAACTTGCGAGGCCGACAAATAGTGAGGTTCTTTCGGATCCCTAATGAGCAGAGGGATCTGTAGTTGACTGTAGAAGAACAAATGGCCAGCGAGTGTTTTATGAAGCTTCCCGTGGTTCCTTTGGAAAAATTTCTTTTTGACGGCATTGTGGAGCGCAGTGGCTTGCACACCTTGAACGAGTCTGAGCAAGCTTTGCTGATAGAAAAACAAGCTGAGGAGATTGTTGCCAACGTTATTTTCATTGGTGTTGGTAATGCTGACATTGATGGGAAAGTGAGCTCGGATGTTACGGGTCTTGACGCTCCTATTAGCATTGGTGTTGTTGGTTCGACATCCAGAAAAAGAAAGATATCGACACCTGCTAGCTCGTCAAGGTAGTTGTTCATAAGTCTTGACCACGTTCCTAAGAGGAAACAACTTTCTAGCTCCACTCATCGCACTGTTCTTCGCACGAGCTTTTCTTATAGGGAGGTCGTGAAAGAGGATCGCTCTCTTGCTGATTGGATTCGGGCCTCCCATTGGTCTGATGCCTTTTCAACCGAATGTTATCCTCTTGGGGTTCGTCGTCCTTCCTTTTCCTCTTCTTTGAGTGGTTTTCTCTTTCGTGATCATTTTTCTTCTTGACAGCTTTCATTTCCTCGAGAAAAATATGTTTTTTTGGGCTATTTTCAGCAGCGTCGCCATGTTTTTTGGGGATTTCAGGTTGAGAGCATCGAAAAAGGGTCTCCTTTTTAGTCCGACGGTGAAAGTATCAATGGACGTGTCATTGATACATCCATTGATCATTGTTAGTTCGTTAGTGAAATGAGTGACATATTCGCTTGTCATCTCTTCAGGCTTTTGTTTGATGAGAAGGAGGTAATGTGGTCATTTCCTCATTCTTTGACTTCCGATGAATCTTAAGATAAATGTGGTGGCTAGTGTCTGGAAGGAGTCTATTGACTTCGGTGGTAAGCTGTTTAACCAGTTCATTGCTATGGAGGTAACACTGGTCGAAAATGTTCTGAACAATATGGATTTCGTATTCTTCTTTAATGCCATTATGTGATGGAAATGTCACAAATGATATGTTGGGTCAATGATGTCATCATATGCCTCCAACTTTGATGGGGTGAACTTTTTTGGCATGGGAGTTATCATGAGGGCGTCAAAGAATGGTGGATTCTGTGACTCTGATCTTGAATAGGATTTCAGTGTGTGTTCCGTCACTCTTTGGAGTCTTATTTTGGGGAGGTTCATTGCTTCTGAGATTCACTTATGAAGGTTTTGTAGGGACTTTGTTACTTTCTTGGGCTCGATTAGTAAAGTCTTGTAAGGGTGGCGCTTGGATAGGGTTTTCTGACTGAGTGAGCTCGTGAGTGAGTTTATCCAACATCTTCATCACGTGGTTCATCTAAGTCATAATCAAATCTACTCGAGGGTCATTAGTAACGTCACTGGATGTATGAGTGGTCTACGCTACTGTATGTTGTGGATCTTGTCCGTCAGGCGCGATTGGCCCAGTGATTACTGCTAGGTCTCGATCGCAAACTGCTAGCAATGTAGTGTCGCCAGTAGAAGGGTTACTGTTATTGTTGCTGGGTTGAGGGTTTGTAGAGTGTTTCATCTATCCTGACAGCCTATTAATATATCATTGATCAGATTCTAGTGAGTTTTGTCACTGTGGATATTTTTTTCAGGAACAAAACTTGTCGTTTCCTACAAACGGCGCCAAATTGATGTGTCCAAATCTCGTCCTCCTGTAAGTTTGACCTGCAAAACATATGTTAGATTGCCAAAGACCACATTTTTGGTGGTTGAAGGCACTTCGATGCTTAAGTCAACAACTCTGTTGAAGAAGGAAGTAAATATGGACAAAACTCAGTTAAAGTTGCATACCTTTGTCAATTATTCTCTTTATTTTATATAATGGCCGCGGTTGATTCTCTACATGACTAAAACATATGAGGCACAACGGGGGAGACATTCTTCGTAGCAAGAAGATGAGTCCATGGAGGCATAGTTCCCTCCACGACACTTTTCTCGAACAACGTTCCTTTTTTTTATTAGGGAACTCACTTGGGCCTGGATCTGGGTATTTGTTATGACTTATTCTGATGGGTTATGTCTGGGCTTTTGTGACTGGTCTTGCCCTTTTGGCTTTGTGAACTGGCCCGGTTTTGGGACACCTGATTCTTGCGATGGATGATTTATGCCATGTGTACGGTTGTGATTGAGGTCTATTTTCATGTATCATCAGTAACAATTACATTTACCATGACCATAGCCACGTGTGTGACCTCCATTCCTTTATTTGACAATGGTTAAATGTTGATCAACTCCCACTTGATATGGAGACCCATTACTGTTGATGCAACTCATAGCCTTGCAACACCGAGACAATTTTATTAAATGTTGGAATTGAGGCTTGGAGAGGATCGACGTTACGAAGACAACATATTTGGATCCAAGACATTCCGCAAGTTGCAACACCTTGTCATCGTCAACAATAGGTTTTTGGATAGTTGCAATTCCATCACAAATACTTTTGAAATTAATCTTCAATAAATTTCTCATTATCAAGTTTCCTTTCACAGTGCCTGAAGTTGTCGCTTCAATTGCATTTTTCAATATTTGGGTGTTAGCACATCCATACTTCCTTAAAGGTTTCAAGTCCAACAACATGACCAAGAGCTTTTTAGACAATGTTCCATTCATCCAACTTTGATGCAACAAATAAACTTGAACCATTTGATTAAATCTAGGTTCGGTTTTCAGTTCCTCCATTGGATGTTTTGGTTGCTGGAGGTGAATCTTTGTTAAGATAATCCATGAGGTTCATACTCTGGATCAACTGAAAGATCTGTATTCTCCATATTAGATAATTCTTGGTACTCAATTTACATGAGATGAGATTGATTAGGTGATGGAGTGTTGAGGTAAAAAGAATGAAGATGTTGATGAGTCAGCCATGCTTGTTTGATTTAGTGTCAAGCGCAAGACAACCGTACTTGTTTGATTTAGTGTCAAGAGAAGAGCTCTAATACCATGAAGAAATTCAAACATTGGAAGAAATAGTTTGAAAGGCTATGAAAGGCTTACTTTGATTACGTGAGAAGAATGTGCTCTATTATGTTTGTATTTATAACTTGAAGAGAATCAATTTACATGGTATAAATCTGCTATAAATTGTAAGAAACAACTATGTAAATTGCTCTTAATACCTTCAATAGAAAATATATTTAGGCTGATAATTTTTTACATACCATAGACAGGGATTAGGAGCTGTACATAACACCTTTCCCGCCTTGATTAAGACAAAACTTGCTTATTTTGTTCTTTGTCACTATGTACCATCGGACAGTCTGTGTATATTGAATGTTGTTCAATTTTATGAGATTAGTGTTGGAAAACAATATGTAACAGTAACAGTGAGGGGATAGGATAATATGAGGCTTGCTTAATACAATGTCCTTAAGACAATATTTGACCTATCTGGGTGCAATGTTGATGGTCGTTAGTCTCCCAAGATACAACAGATTCGTCTTTGTTCCTAATGCACTTTAGGACAAAAGCTCAGGCAAATAGAAATAAGAATTGACTTTGAGATGAACAAGAAAGAACATGTTTGATTTGAATGTAAACTCTTTTTCTGAGTGCTAGGTTATTGTTGTAATGATGAATTGGTAATGTTTTGGATATCTCAAAAAGCCAATTTGAGATTCTACTTATAGCAAATTAAACATTACGTGCCTGTTCCCTGAAGACACAATTGAACCAACACAACTGTTGGTCAAAGACTTACCTATAAGAGACCTTATGTAGCGAGTTTACATAACACACGATTTACTAATTCAATAAAATTGGAAATACAAAATTTCCAACAATCCCCCACTTGAATGAGAAAATCGTGACATTTCAAGATCACGTGGATTAATGCCACATTAGGATAGGTAGCTTTCTCTTTAAACCTTCATTAGTAAAAGAGTATCAGATTTACTTAACTAATTAGTGAACTATTTCACCTTGAACTGTCAGTTGTTGATGTAAAACTAGGCAATAAACTTTACATGATATTATTCCATTCAAATTCTATTTTCAGTTGTGTTCGTTTTGAACCTGAACAATTCCCGATTTTGTAAGTGCTACTAGAGATTTTAGCCTGATAAAAATCTCGTAGAGCCGACCCAGCTCACACATACATAGGTGACCACTTCTATAAGAAGTATCCTACAATACCCCACTTGCCTTTTGCAAGATATAGACTTCATTAAAAACAGTGTATCATTGTTTATCCTTTTTTATCATAGTATGTTTGCACTTGGTGCTTCATAGAAATGGAAAGAGTGTTACACTCTTAATTGCTTAACAATTGAATTATCCATCACTAGTTTTTCTTTAGAACTCAGTTCATGGGATCTCCAATCGCTTAGTAAGGTTTCCATATATGAGAATTTGTGTGTATTAGGCTTTTAAACCCATTCCCCTCGAAGCACAGTCTATACGCTTTCTAGATAAACATTTAGTAAATGGATCCGCTAAGTTATCTTTTTATTTCACAAATTCAATGGACATTATGCCATTAGAGAGCAACCTCGCATGGTACGATGCCTTCGACGTATGTGTCATGATCGACTGTTGTACATAAAAATTGTGAGCTCTACATATAGAGGCTTGATTGTCACAATGTATGCATATGGCCGGTACTGGTTGTGGCCATAATGGAATGTCTTCTAAAAATTGACAAAGCCACTCTGCTTCTTCCTCAATCTCGTCTAAGGCTATGAACTCAGATTCCATTGTGGATCTAGCTATATATTATTGTTTAGAAGATTTTCAGGATACGAAACTTCCTGCCATAGTAAACACATAACCATTGGTGGATTTTGCTGATTCAGAATCAGAAATCTAATTTGCGTCACTGTATCCCTCAAGGACATTAGGATATCTACTATTGTGCAATGCATAGTTTGAAGTATTTTTCAAATACCCTAAAACCTTAAGCAAAGCATGCCAGTGAGCATTACTCGATTTATAAGTATATCTACTTAGTCTACTCACAACATAAGCTATAACAGGTCTCGTACAATTCATCAAATAAATTAAACTTCCAATAATGCGAGAGTACTCAAGTTCTGAAACACTTGGACCTGTATGCTTATGTAGAACCTGAGATGGATGGAATAGATTATTACATTTCTTTATTCCATATTGTTGGAACTTGTCTATTACATTCTCAATGTAATGTGATTGAGACAAAACTAACCCATCAGGTGTTTCCAGTATTTTGATTTCCAAAATTACGTTTGATTCACCTAGATCTTTTATATCGAAATGTTTAGTAGCATAAATTTGGTGGACTTAATAACTTGATTATTAGTCCCAAAGATAAGCATATCATCAACATAAAGACAAACTATCACATAGTCATTATTGATTTTCTTTATGTAGACACACTTGTAACACTCATTTATGTTGAATTCATTTTTCAACATGACTCCATCAAACTTCTCATTCCATTGTTTATGAACTTTTTTTAGACATATAAGGATCAAAAAAGTGTACATACTTTGTGATCTTGTCCCTTGTCTCGGAACCCATATGGTTGATCCATATGTATTTCCTCGTTTAATTCTCCACTCAAGAACGCAGTTTTTACATCCATTTGGTGAATTTTCAAATTGTAAAGTGATGCGATGGAAATTAACATCCTAATTGATGTTATCCTTGCCACTAGAGAATAAGTTCCAAAATAGTCTAACCCTTCTTTTTTAACTATACCTTTTAGCTACTAATCGAATTTTGTATTTATCAATGGAACCATCAGGTTTCATTTTACGCTTGAAGATCCATTTGCACCCAATTGGTTTATGTCTAGGAGGAAGATCAACCAATTTCCAAGTACGATTGTGCGTAATGGATTTTATCTCACTGTTTATAGCTTCCTTCCAGAAAGAAGCTTCAAGAGTAGACATTGCTTATTTATAAGTTTGAGGCTCTTTTTCTAACATACAAGTTAGAAAATCCGAACCAAATGTTTTGGACTTTCGAGCTCTTTTGCTACGTCTAAGAAAGTCATAATTTCTATTTTCATTAGAATTGATATTTTGCTCACTCCCTTCATTTGACACCACATGCGTTCTTTTTGGAGCACTAGACGACTCAGAAGTCATACGAGGTGTTGATTTTATGTAATATTTTCTATGAGAAAATACCGTCTAAAAAAATGGTATCTCTAAACTCAATGATAGTATTAACATGAATATGATTGATATTAGATTTAAAAAAAAACCTGTATGCACTACTATTTTCGGTATTTCCTAAAAAATAACAATCAACCGTTTTTGCTCCTAGTTTGTCATTTTGGATGGTGGAACAAAAACCTTTGCTAAGCATCCCCACACATTAATGTGTTTATAGGATGGTCGTTTACCTTTCCATATCTCATATGTTAATTCATCAAATTTCTTGTGGGGCACTCAATTTAAAATACAATTTGCCATATGGAGTGCTTCCCCACACAAGTTCTCAGGTAGACCGGAGTTGATAAGCATGGTATTAATGATGTCTTTCAAAGTTCTGATTTTCCTTTCAGCGACTCTATTTGATTGTGGTGAGTAAGGAGCAGTAGTTTGGTGTATAATACCATTTTGTTCACAAATCTGTGCAAATGGAAATTCATACTCACTGCTTCTATCAGATCTCAATATTTTGATCTTTTTATTTAACTGATTTTTTAGTTCCGGTTTGTATCTTACAAATGCATTGATTGCTTCGTCTTTGCTATTTAATAAATACACACAACAATACCGTGAACAATCATCGATAAAAGTGATAAATATTTCTTTCCACCTCGAGTAGGAATTGATTTAAAATCACATAAATCGATGTGTACTAAATCCAAAATTTTAGTGTTTCTTTGTACTGAATGAAAAAGTTGTTTAGTAAATTTGGCTTCTCACAAACCTTGCATTTGTGTTGTGATTTTTTTTTTTTTTTTATCAAATTCAGGGATTAACCCTAGACTAGCCAACTTCTTCATTTTTCTTAAAAATTACATGACCTAGTCTATCATGCCACAATAAAGGGGACTCAAGCAAATAAGAAAAATATTTTGCATTATTAATGACCATTACATTGGCTTTGAAAAGACCATCAGTAAGATAACCACACCCCACATATATTTCATTTTTGGACAAGACAAATTTCCCTGACTCAAAAACTATTTTAAAGTTATTCTATACCAGAAGAGAACCAAAAATTAAATTTTTCCTAATCGCTGGAACATGCAAGACATCTTTCACCGTGATGCTCTTGCCTGAGGTATATTTTAATACCACAGTTCTCTTGCCTTCAATTACCAAGATTGAATCATTTTCCATGAAGACCTTGTCATCGTTATTCAACTTCTTATAAGTTGAAAATGTGGTATTATCGTTGCAGATATGGCGGGTAGCACCGGTGTCAAGACACCATGTGCAAGGATAATCAACGAGGTTAACCTCATATACATTAGTGGTAATGTGTAACCTTGTGATAAGACATGCAAGAGCTTTTGATAAGTTTGCTCGAGAAGACTGCCTTCGTTCTCTTCATCCTTGCAGTTTTTGCGATCCTTCGCAAAATGCCCCTTCTTGCAATAAACATAGCAAGAGCCCTTGAACCTTTTTAAGTTTGTATGGCTTTTGGGGTTTATATTACTTCCCCCATTATTCAAGAAATTTTTTCTTTTGTGAGAGTTCTTTTGCTGCTTTGGACTCTCGATAACATGCGCCTTTGTTTCAAACGGTGTGCGTCTGTCTATTCCTTGGTTGTCTTCCTCAATTTTTGTGTGGATGATCAAGTCTTCAAGACTCGTCTTCTTACGTTTGTGTTTCAGATAGTGGTTGAAATCTTTCAATTGGGAGGGAGCTTCCCAATAATAGTAGCAACCTCAGCCTGCATTTCATGAATGAGAATTTGGATTTCTTGGATATGGAAAATTATAGTTTTAGCATCAGTCATTTTATAATCCATAAACTTGTCGACGACAAATTTCTTTAGCTCAGCATCCTCAGTTTTGTACTTCATTTCCAATGCCCCCCATAGTTCCTTAGCGTTGTTTATAGTACTATAGACTTTGTACAAACCTTCATCGAACGAATTCAGCACGTAGTTACGGCACAAGAAGTCAGAATGTCTTCAAGCTTCAATTGAGAGGAACACTTCCTTGTGGCTCTCTTGGTTTTCTCCATCTTTTGTCTTCGGTTCGTCCTCGGTAAGAAATTTTGCCAAATCCAACGTTGTTAGGTAAAACAACATCTTGCTCTGCCATGTTTTAAAATCAGCTTCTTTGAATTTTTGTGTTGCCTATCATGAGCAAGAGCTTTAGTGACTCTAGATGTCACCCCAACTATTAAATTGGTTTCGTTTTTATCTCACATATTTCTGTTTGATACACATAAAGCACAATTTATTTGTTCTTAGTAATAATACAAATAAATCTAATTTTGTCACACATAAAATTTAATTAGACTAAGTACTGTAAAAACAATATTATAATAAGAGTTCATTAATTTATAAACTCTATATCTAATTTTTACAAATTTTTATAATAAAAATAGTAATATTGATAGAGTTTCAAAATATATAAACTCTAACACTTACTAAATTTAGTACGGACGTTATTTGTATGTAAATGCCAATTTAAGCCTTCCTATAATTCTATTATTAATGATGGGCTAATAATAAAATTAGAAATCTATGTATACGGTTGAGGTCCTTACTCCAAATCCTATTCTCAACCTCTTACTTTTCCCATCCGGTTTGAGGGACATATTAGAAGGGTTCTAGAGGTGGATGACATTTTCGCTACGTGTTGCTATATTCGTGAGGATTGCTACAAGAAATTATTTTATCAATGGCTTCGAGTACGAATAGATTTAAGCTATTCTACATTGATTATTGACATTGTACAAAACAATATGTTGAAATTAGCTATACAAATAAAAACACGTATTGCACAAAACAAATTTGCACAAATAAATTTTTATTGTACTAAACAGTAGATGACACAGTCTCGAAGTCTGTAAGCCAATATATTTTCTTTTACCAAAGTGTGTACTTTGGATTTGACCAAAGTTTTAGTGCTTTGGGTATGTATGGCTACGTATAGTGTACAACATAGACTCAAAGTCTGAAAACCAAACATGTATTGATCAAAGTTCTAGACTTTGGATTTGATCGGTTATCTTGATATGTTTGGCTAGAGTTGTATGAAAGTATCATACTGATACAGATTATATTATTGTCTCAAGATTGTTGGAAAATAATCTGTAACAGTGAGAGGATAAGACAATCTGAGGTTTGCTGAATGCAATGTCTCTAAGACAATATTCAAACCGTCTTAGTGCAACGTTGATGGTCTTTAGTCTCCCAAGATATAACATATTTGTCTCTGTTCCTAATGCAATTTAGGTTAGAAACTCAAGCGAATAGAAATAAGAATTGACTCTAAGATGAACAAAAAAGAACTTGTTTGATTTGAATATAAACTCATCTTTTGAGTGTTAGCTTGTTGTTGTAATGATGAATTACTAATGTTTTGGATATCTCAAATGACCAATTTGAGATTCTACTTATAGCAAATAAAACATTATGTACCCATTCCTAGAAGGCACAATTGAACCAACACAACTGTTGGTCAAAGACTTACATAAGGGACCTTATGTAGTGAAATTACATGACACACGATTTACTAATTCAATAAAATTGGAAATACAAAATTTCCAACAATTAGTTAAAATTGGTGGGCAAACGGGTCGTCGATCCGCGGATTCAACTCGAACCGGACCGTTTTGCTCTAAACGGTCCGGATTTCAATTATAAATTTTTACTTACGGTTCGGATCGGTCCGGTTCCGGTTCCTATTTTTAAAAACGAAACGGTCCGGATCGGACCCGTTTCAAATTGCATTTATTAAAAATCTACCATCAAATCTATTATCTACCCCTAGGACCCCTACCCTATTTAGCACCAAGAGAAGACAACTCTCTGACTCTCTCTGTCCTTCCCTCCTCTCTCTCTCTCTCTCTCTCTCTCTTTCTTTCCTCCCTCTCTCTGTCTTGAGAAGAATAAGTAGCAGCAGCAGAGACTCTTCCTCTCCTCGCTCTCGGTCCAGCAATAAATGAGATAAACTTCTCTCCAGCAAGAAGAAGACCAATATGTTGCCAGAGAGACCAAGAAGAAGAGGAGCAGAAGAAAAGTAAGAAACGATTGGAGATCTCCCTCTCCTCTCTCTCGGTCTCCAAACTCCTCCATCAAAGAGAACAGGAACTCTTCCTCCAACAGCTTGAACCACCTGATCGACACCAAACGTTATTTGCTTTAGGAAATGACTTACATTTGAACAACTTTATTGATAGTGACCATAGTTAGTAAAGGATTAAGATGAAGCAACTTAGATTACTAAACTCATTACATCCACATAGAATGATTTTTGTAACGATGATCATGTAGATCAGACCCATAAAAAGTTGGTCATTTGAAATTCCTGACTCCACTGAACAGTCTTCAAGTTCATGGTGAAAACAGAACTGTAACCAACGCCAACTTATGAAGCATTATTTGCCTGATAGAAGATAAGAGTGTGTTGATGTCAATTTTTTTAGATCTACATAGAACACTCACAGAATCAACGAATTTTAAAATTTATGTGGTATAATAACTTTGAGTTATAGAAAGAATCATCTACTTCTGTTTCTGGATGACCATTCAAAATGTTCTTCCTACTCAAGATAATCTCTGCTATAGAAACATTATTACACATTCTCTTTGTTGTCTGTGTGATGACTATCAAGAGAACTTGCAGCATATGTAAGTTGAATGTAGCTACAGTCGGTTTGTTTGGAGGGGTATGCAGACATATATTCAAGTGAGTAGAATGTTCAAAATGCTTGGCTTTTGAATGGCATTGGATCTATCAAAATGTTGGTGGCTCCACTCTCCCTAGATTCATCAAAAGGTCAGCTCTCAAGTTTTGCATCTACATGATTTGGCTGAAAGAAATAACAGAAGGTTCAAGCATCTCTCTATGCCAAAAGAAATGCTTCTTAAGAAATGCAAAATGAAATGCAGAGAACTCTTGGCTCAAAATATTACCAAGGTGGAAACACTACCAGCAACAGATTAGCTTGCAATATCTTAGGCTGCACCCTACCTTGGTTAATCCCCCAAATAGCTACTGTTGGTGGGAACACCCAGCTAGCAGTAATGTTAAATTGAGCATGGATGGCTCAACTAATGAAGCAGATTCAGTCCAAGATTTCTTAGTTGCGGTAGTTCTTAGTTGTTAAATACTGCTAGGAACCGTTTGGAACCGTAGGAACCGGACCGTTCCAAACGGTTCGAGTTAGGTTCGGTTCCAGTGTTCAAAATGAGGAGATCCGGACCGGACCGGATCCGTTATTTTTAAACGGTTCGAGTTAGGTTCCTCCAAATTTGGAACCGATCCGGACCGTGCCCACCCCTAGTGAGTATAATCAATTGTGACCTTCAACGGTTCAACCGAATGGCTACATAATTTTATCGTTATGGTAGTGCTTGTTGCTTTGGCAAGCATCTATATAGCCAATGTAGCTGGCCAAGCCAAGCCTGCCTTGCCCAAAAAGCCCCCCTTATTTACACGCCT
The DNA here is from genome assembly GCA_003290165.1 of Berberis thunbergii. Classification (NCBI taxonomy): domain Eukaryota; kingdom Viridiplantae; phylum Streptophyta; class Magnoliopsida; order Ranunculales; family Berberidaceae; genus Berberis; species Berberis thunbergii. The sequence continues at coordinate 254,363 of QNQO01007684.1, forward strand.
AGAATGCCATGTTTATCTAAGATTGCATTACCACCACACCCTACAGTGTTTGACATGCCTACATTGAATGTGCCCAAAATCCTTGGTTTCCCATGTCATCAGTTCCCACTCTCCCTTATTCTTCCCTGCCCCAATCTCTAGCAGTCCATAAATGATCTATTATTATGGTATACATTATGCCCTATTAGTCCCTCTCGAAATACCTTCTTGCATACATTATGACCTACAATTCCACCTGGAAATACCATCTAAATCTTTGACAAGTTCAACAATGGTATTGATATGTATTTAGTGGTAATGATAAACCAAAACGGTCTTTCTTTTGCACCATATACGTATCATAATGATCTTGAGAAATAATAGGCCCAAACGTAAGTCCAACACTGATTCAGCCCAAGTGGTTCCAAGCCCGCACAATACAATCCACAAGACAGACCAAAATCATTAAAGTCTGCTAAGCCCACGCGTCTCACAACTATCCTCAATGCCCATAAGCTCTACTACGGCAAGTATGTTGAGGATCAGCTTCGGACAGGCAAGACAAAAGAACTTTGCTTCCAACTAGGAAGCAAATACCATTATATTTGTAGCACATGGAAACTTCTATCTATGGATAACACTCTGATTGGGAATTATCTTCCGCGTATTTAAAAGCGCAAGTCTAACAGGAAAACTTTCTTTCACGGCACAACTCCTAATTAGATAAAGATCTCTATGAAGATCTTCTACCCTAAACTACGTTACCGATGACTTGGTCAAACCACGACTCCAACACTATAAATAAGATATGAGGTTGGTAAGCTAAGGTATACTACAAATTTCATATTTACAACATTACGCCTTTCCTCAGATCCTTGTCTGACTTTAAATCGGAGTGCCATCAGTCACCACAACGGTGGTTCATGGCTAACCTGTTGACCTGGTCAGCAAGTTAGTAGGTCACGGTCAATGCAAGGAGCGAAAAGTTATTTCACTCATAATTGGGGAAAGTTATTTACATAATGCAGGGTACTCTTATACATGGTATTTTTCTTATGTACATGGAAGCAAAAGTTATTTCATGTCATAATTGGGAATTGTAATCTTTTAGCAATAACAATGGTACTAACATAATAACAATAATAATTGGAAATTGTAATGACAAATAAAATACATAACACAAATACGTACATTCAAGCTCGGTCATTTGTGCTAGCTCCCTGATGTCCAAAGAATGAAGAATCATCTAATTAATCACGAAATGAGCCTGCTCTTATAATTCGATATTGTATCACACAAGATTATACTAGTATATGCTCAAACTCCAAACTCCGAAGTGGGTATAAATGATTAATGAAATGGTTGTACTCTAGGGACTAGTGGTTGAAGGGGTGCAGAGAGGAAGGGGAGTGAAATTGGAATGGAAGGGATTGAAGGCATGGTTGTTGGGATTGTAGGGATCCATGGTAAGCAAGGTAACAAAATGGCTAACCAAAACAATTGCAAGCTGATTTTATTATGAGAACACACATCTAGTTACGGGGTTTTATAGACTTGAAGAATTAGATACCACAGGACCAAATATCATTAGGTTACTGAAATATTGTTGAGGTAAGTTAGAGAAGCAGTTGTTAGTTCAACTTCTCACTCAACTCCAGTGAATATACCTTAAATCAAATACTTATACTACAGAAAATATTTGACATTATGAGTTAAAATGGGTTGGGAGATGAGCTAAAAATCTAATTTCTTGTTTTCCCTAACAACCCATTAGTGCTATTTGAGTCACAACCTATGTATCTAAGTCTTATATATCCCTCTCATCCATCTGAACTATAAAAACCCAAGTTAAGGTCATCATCTCCAACTCAAACTCAACTGTGAAGACTACACAGCAAAGCCCAACAAAAACACCCTTTTAGAACATCTAGCCATGGCGTCATCTAATGGGTTCTTCATATTGGCAGTATTCATAACAATGTCATTCTCAGGCATCAATATAAGCAACACAGCTCTCAGCTCGTCATCTGTTGCAAATCCCCTCAATACCAACCATGACTTCTATTCCAATTATTCCTACATTACCTTCTCTGCCTACCATTCCTACCAAGCCGGTGCTTACACTGCTTACCATTCCCACCATGCCTACTGTACAAAAAGTTGCACTACCTCCATTGCCTGCAATGCCTACCCTTCCTACAACATTACTATCAAAATCCCAGTGACAGAATCACCAAAATCTTCATCTTCAAATCAAAATAATTCTCCCTTGGGTTTGATCTTGCTTGGACTATAGAACCAAGGATTGTGATTTCGTTTTTCGTGTTAATTTTCGGTCTCCTAATTTTAAGAAATATTTTGAAGTGCAAAGAAAAAAACGTAAAAATTTCAAAAATATATTAAATATTTATATTGAATTTCAAGGGTATGTGAAATATGTGAAAAAATAAGATGCAATTAAATTAATCTATTAAACACATTAAATGAAATCTAAATACAAGAAATGAAACAAACATGAAATCAATATATAATTAGAAAATCACGGAGTGGTTTTAAAAATCAATATATATGTAGAAGAAATGATAATTAAAAAATTAGGGGGTGATGTAAAAAATCAATAAATATTTAGAAGAAATGATAATCTGAAAAAATCTCAAAATTTATGAAAAAACTCAGTAATTTTTCGAATAGAAACCTAAAAAAATGTAACTGTTAGAAGTTGGTTTTTTTATTTTCACGAAATTTACAAAAAAAACCTCGAAATTTTTTGAAAAAAATGCAATTCTTTTTTTGCCATTTTTCTTTTCATAATTTCAAAAAAACAAAATTATTGCCGAAATTTTGCATGATTTCGTGAAATCTCATTCCTTGTATAGAACAATACAATCCTCAAAACCAATCCAATTTATTATTTGATTAACAATTGATGGTCAAGTTATTATGGTTATATTTATGGTATTTAGAAATTTTATCAGTTTATTCAGTAGATCGCACTTGTGCCTTACTTGAGATGACTCTTGAGGAGGCCGAATGTTTTTGTCAACAAGTTTAACCTATCTGGTTCTAAGCAAGGATTGTGATTTCGCTTTTGAGTTAATTTCGGTCTCCTGAGTTTAAGAAATATTTCAAAAAATATTTTTGTGTGTAAAGGAAAAACTTAAAAATTTCGAGAATACACGAGTATATAATGAATTTCAAGGTTATATGAGATATGTGAAAAAAAAAAAGTAAGTTAATAAATCTATTAAACACATTAACATATGAAGCCTAAATACCAATAAATAAAGCAACATGAAATCAATATATGAAAAACTCGCTATAAATGTAGAATAAATGATAATTAGAAAATCAGGGGGTGATTTCAAAATCAATTAATAATTAAAAAAAATGAAAATTAGAAAAAATCGCAAAAATCCCTAAAAAATATTACTTTTGGTAGTTGATTTTTGTATTTTTATGGAAAAAAAACCCCCAAATTTATGAAAAACTTGAAAAGTTTCATAAAACCCTCGAAAAAATTGTAACTTTTTTCCTTTCTCCATTTTGCTTTTCATAATTAAAAATAAAAAAAGAGAGAGAGAGAGAGAGAGAAAATTTCGATGAAATTCAGCAAAAACACAATCCTTGGTTCTAGCCTTCTAGGTAAGAGGACTTGTGCCATGTTGAATAGTGCCGTTGACATGCCTCGATCTGCAACATCTTGAATCTCGATGTCAATCAGTGGCTGTTGTTTAACCTGTCACAAAAAACCTGTTAAGTGTAGAAGCACAACTTGAGCATTTTCAGAAAAATATTGATAAAACATGATCAATCATTTTGATTTATATATTGATCATTTTGTTTCTATTAGCGTGTTTTGATTGGAGAAGATATATTCAAAGAATAAATTCAACCGGACCTCACGAAGTTCCCACACGACCATTCAAAATATTAATTAAAACGAAACAATGTGAAATAATGGAATTTTATATATAGGGTGTTGCAACGTGAAGAAGTGATGGAAGATCATAAATATAAAACAATGTGTTTGAACCTCTATCATGATATGTGGGAAGATAAGAGTTCACTTATTTTAAAAGATATCAAAGAGATCATTTACAACTTGGGACAGGTAACAAAATATATATAATAGTGGACATGTATAAGTTAGACTAATTTCTTTTATAAATATACCATATCCCACATAGTATCATGGGAATATGTCGCTAGCTAATCAATATATGGCTTATCTCACTCACTTATTATTTTTAAATCAATCACATGTGCCACAAGGTCCACAACTAAATTATTTGACAGCTCTCATGTTCCCTTACAACACATGCCGACAATTGTGTCCATCAACCTATGTACATAAAATTCTTGTATATCAGTTTCATACCTCTAGCTAGAAAAAGCAAAGTAAAGCTCATATTCTCCAACAACACAAACACAGTTAGAAAACCCAAAAACCTTGAGCACACACATTTAGCCATGGCATCATTCAACGGCTTTGGATTTTTTATATTGGCCGTATTCATAACTTTGTCACTCTCAAGCATCTATGTAAGCGACGCATCTGCTCGCCATCTCTTGCAAAATTTACCCGCGTTGCCAACCCTCCCTATTCCAGGTACCTCAAGTCTGCCGAATGCGGGTAGTCTGCCAAGTGGTCTACCAAACCTTCCAGGTGTGGGTAGTCTGCCAAATGCGGGTACTCTGCCAGGTACAAGCCTACCTGGTAAGCCTTAATGCCCGCTATCCTAGCAACAACATCAACTCCAACCATCCTAGTTACAATTCCGTCCGTCCCTTCCCCCTCCTGATTTTACCACCAATCACATTTCTGCAGGGTTTTTTTTTCTTAAGATTTATTTCCTGTTTACATTCATTTGGTCATCTGTGTGAACTTCCAGTGTTTCACTCTTTCTAAGTCGGTGTATTGAATTTGATTGGCATGTTTGTTATATTGTTGGTTGTGTTATTTTTTTTGGATGTACCATCAAAAAGCCTACCTTGATTGTTGTGTTTTGAAATAATATTTCACGATGCTTTAAAGGTGAATATCTTTGCTTTTTACAAGATATTATTTGAGGTTAAATCAAATGTGCCCTCAATCTACTTTATACCAGGACCTGATAATTTGGATAACCTTATATATCGCCAATAAAAACTTACAAGCAAGAATATAAAATTAGTGGCTATAAATATTTCAGATAAAAAAAACTTCTTGATAAGGGAACACAACAATCACCCTGGCTAGAGAATCACCTGCTTCCACCATGGTTGACATAGAGGGATGCACAACATTGCAAATTCAAAATATCCGCATGTAGGAACTATATAGTTGGAAAAAAAGAGCAAATCACTTATAATACAACAAATGAATCATTCACAAATATAAATTCATTCTTACTAAAGTAATCGAGTCGGCCATAAGAAGAAGAATTGCAAACTTTATGAAGTCCAGAGAGTGAGTAAACCCTCACATTACTCGCTATATGAGCCTGCTCTATGATTCAAATATCACCATTGAATCACTACAAATTGATTAGGTATTATGAGACCAAAATCCAAAGCATGGTGAGAGATGGACAACAAAATAAGCCTAGGGGCTGGTGAAAATGTAAATGGGATTGAAGGAATGTAGTAGGTATTGATGGCAGAGGAGGTAATGATGCCATTGGAACAGTGGAGGTGGGAAGCAAACTGGGCAGGGGAGGTAATGTGACCTTTGAAACAGTGGGAGTAGTAGGCAAACTGGGCAAGGGAGGTAATGTGACCTTTGGAACAGCAGCGGCAGTAGGCAAACTGAGCTGGGGAGGCAATCCAAACTTTGGAATATGGGTGTAGTAGGCAAACTGGGAGGGGAAGAAATGTAGCCTTTGAAACAGTTGGTGTGACAGGCATGGTCAGCAAGCTAGGCAGTGGGGTTGGGCAAAGTGGCAATTGAGTACTTCGCAAGGGTGGCATTGTGAGCTTTGGTAGAGTGGGGACGCTAGGCAAGGGAGGTAATTGGTTTGGGGGCATTTGTGGCAATGTAGGATTAGACAGTGTCGGAATGGAAGACAATGGAGGCATCCTTGCATTTGGAAAAGGTGGAATGTCGGGCAGGTGGTAAAGCAGTTTGTAACGGATGTGTTCTAGGCTCGCATTGATGCGTGACATTGCCAATGCAATGATCATAGTGCAACAAAGTGCTTAGATAAATTCATTATTATAAAACTTGTAATAAGCAAGGTGTGAAGAAGGTTTACCAAATCATGTATACAAATTAAGGTTTACCAAATCATGTAGAAATTAATTCAAGTTGCTTTTGTAATGAGAATTCACATCTAAGTTATGGGATTTTATAGGGAGTCGAACTTGGAGAGTTGAAGACCGTGAGACCATAAGACCGAAAACAAGATTGATGAGATATAGGTGAGGTAAGTTTGGAGTAGTAGTTGTTACTTAGTTTGAAAACAACAATCACTTATACTAAAAAAACTGTTTGACATTATGAGTTAAATATGGGTTCAAAGATGAACAAACTATCCAACTTTTAGGATCCTGTTTCTTGCTTTCCTGAACAACTCATCCAAGATAATTGTATTACACACCTCTGTTCCTAAGTTTTGATGTCATTTTTCATCCCTCTTAACTATAAGAAGCCAACTAAAGGTCATGATAAACACGCTTGACAATTCTTCTAAGAAAAACCAAAAACCTTGATCACATTTAGCCATGGCATCTAACATGTTCCGTTGTATTGGTGGTATTCATGACTTTGTCAGTCTCATGCATCACTGTAAGCATCGCAGCTCGTCACCTCTTGCAAATCGCTACCATACCATATATGCCTACATTACCTCCTCTACCTGTCATGCCAGCCTATTTTTTTTTTTTGGAAGGCGAGTTGGGTTTCAGGATCTCATAACTTATCAAAGACCATAACTGGTCAACACACCATAAACTGATAAACATGCTGTCAGCAAGATTCGAACCCATGACCTAGTGATACCATCCACCAAGTTCTAACCATGTCATGCCAAGTTTCAACCATGCCCAAGGTTATATTGCCAACACTCTCTTCATTTCCTACAATGCCCACTATACCAAAAGTCACACTACCTCCTTTGCTTGTGATTCCAATGCCCACCAACCCAACGATAATCCATCACTTCCAAACATCCCAACTACACTCCCATCCATAGGGATGGCAACGGGGCGGATTGGGGTGGATTTAAGCAAATCCATCCTCGCCCCGCTGAGGATTGCGGGGCTCAAAATTCGCCTCGCATATTGGTTCATTAGTATTTTTCAAAACCGCCCCTGCCCCAGATGGATTTGCGGATATCCGCCCCGCCCCGAATATCCGCAAATATCCGCATAAAATAAGTTCATAGGTAGGTTTTGAATCCCCGCCCCAACCCGCCTGATACAATTTTTACATAACAACAACATTGCAATCAATAGCATATTTTACACTGCAACATTGCAATATTTTACAGCAACACTGCAATATTTTAAGCAACAACAACACTGCAATCAATAGCATATTTGAACATAAGCTATTTTACAGCAACACTGCAACAACATATTTTAAGCAACAACAACAGCATATTTTAAGCAACAATAGCAATCTGCAATCATCCACTGACAATCTGACAATAAATTTGCTAATAGAATTTTTACAGCATAACAACAATAGCAATCCATTGACATTCTAACAATAAAATTTATACCTATATGTTCAACAATAGTTAAAGTTTAAAATATTGCGAAAGCAAAACAACAACAAAACGATGACAATCAACAAAATCCTTCATCACGCTTTGTTTTTTTGTTTTTACAAAAACTTTCACAACCTGAAATAAATAAATAAACTTTCACAACATGTTTCCATAATTAAGCTCAAATATAGAAACTCAAAAAGAATTGTAAACAATTGGTTCATTTACTACTATATGTATGAAAAAAAACAAACAAAACCAAAGGAAAAACAATTATGTGTGTTTCTCTCATTCTCTCATAATTTTTGTTCATCAATAATCAAATCACGGTGTGGAAAAGGTTGATTGTGGTTTATGGGACTTCAATGAAGTAGAAGATAAGAAGACCAAAAATTATTCAACTGATAAGACTAATACAACAAAGTCGGACTGATAACCACAGAGTGGTTCCATTTTGCCTTTCTACGTGCACACTGAATACAAGTAAATCATTCAATTAGATCCATAATAACGACTGTAGCAAAGTAATTTCAAGCCTTCCATTCTATAAGATACTGAATCAAAACCACAAAAAATAATTCAAGAAAGCTTTACTAGAATAGATTGTAATTCAGATGAGTTGACATACAAACTGATTCTAATTTGACTAAATATTTTACCCATGACTACTAACAGAAGATAAGATAGATGAAAAACAGACAATATGCAGAAATCAAAGTATAATAAGGAGATACGAAATAACAGTAATACAAAATTCCTTAATCAATTCAAGAGAACGGTGCCAATACTAGGTGCGAGCTAGTATAACGAGATGTTCAAGACAAGAATTGTTCTCAGAATTATAGAAATAAAAGATCTATTGAATAAAACAAAGAAAAGGTAATTTACAAAATACAAAGAAATGATAAAGGCTTACAAAGAAAGGATAAAGCGACTTATGCCCAAATATTTAAGATTTATGGCACATAACTTGCAGAATTTTGGTTCACCACATTAAATGTGACTGGTCTACTCCACCTATTGAACAGAATGCAACATTGATGGCAATCTGCTATTTCCAAAGATGTTCCTCAATTATGGTCTTACCAAATGGTTTCTTAACCATTAACATTTATGTTCATTTTTCAAGGCCATTGCAGGAGTAAGAGTGTGTTGGACAATTATTTTCCTGTGGTTTGAAGATTAAAGCGTGCATAACTACATTATCTTCTGGTTGTCTTTCATTTCCAATAAATTTATCCATAACAATTATTATCTATATGCATTCCAGGGAACTTAAAAATTAATAATTGCAACCTTGAAGACATCCAAATGATCTCCTAACCATGGGCACTACTAGCTCATCCAACAAAGGTTGGCCAATTTGTGAAATTACGTCTGATCCAGATAAATCAAATTCTGAATTCTACATTCCATATAATGTTGCTTGAAAAAGAAAAAGTTTTCAAAATTCAGCCTCGACTAGTCTCCATGCTTTCGTAGTGGTAAGCACAATCTGGTGTGTTCAATATAATGTAGTCTTTATATATTGAAGATCTAAGTTCAGTTCAAAACAGAGGAAATTATATGTAGATTATTTATTCTCTATTTTTATCTGCACAAAACCCATAAAGAAAAACATAAAATTGAGTTCAAAGAGAAGTAATTACTCACACAGGCAGGGAAGAGTGTGACTTTCTAAATCAAAATGCTCAACAACGAATTGATGATTGATGAAGAACTGTTCTTAACAACATAAACAACTAAATCATACACAAACGTAGACAAATAACTAGCAAAATTTTGTTCAAAATCAACCTTTATAATATTCAAATCCAAGTATGAAGAATAAACCTATTTGCTGAAATTTGTTGAAATGAAGATTAAACCAATCTCTAACAGACTCACCTATTTGCTGAAATTTGTTGAGATGAAGAATAAACCAATCTCCTCTAGTCCTCTCAAGTATAGCATGTAAGAATCTAAAGGGCGAGCATACCAAATGAAAATCAAGCCCAAATAATGGTGAAAACTGAAAATTGCATAAAATGCAACAGATTTATGCTTAATACAGAAAACCCTAAACGATTTAAGAGGATTAGAAGATTGGAAGTAGAAGAAGAAGAAGAACACGGAAATTAACAGAAAAACAAATAAGAGAAAAGCCATACCTTGGTGAAGTCTGATTCTCTGAACCGGTGGAAGAGAGGAGTCTGAAGAGGTGGAAGACAGGAAGAGAGGAGTCTGCGTCTTCATCTCCTTTTTTGTGCGTCTGTGTCTCCTTCTTTGCGTCTCCTTCTTCAGTTCTTGGGAAATTCTAAATGGCGAGGGAAACAGCAAGGAAACCAGTTCTTTGTGTGTTTGCCTGTGACTCTGCATCTCCTTCTTTGTGACTTCTTTAGTTCTTTGTGAATTCTAATTTCATTTCTTGTCTGGAGGTGGAAGAGACCAAGAGAATCATGATTCTCTGTGAGTTTTGTGTCTCGAGGTGGAAGAGATGTCAGAAGAGGTCAGTGGATTTCAGGGTTTCTTTGGTTTAGTTTTAGTTTTTTTTTTAAATGGTTTAATTAATACTTACTTTAGGGATAAGGGTATGGCTAAAACCGTATCCGCCTCGAATAGTCAACGAATATTTTTTGGATACCCGAAACCACCCGAAAATCCATTCAGTCATATCCAAATCCGCCCCATACGAATTGGGTGGGGCAGATATCTGTGAAAATCCGCCCCACTGCCAACCCTACCCATCCATTCCTTTGCCCTCCCTCCTACCACTAGCCCATAAGTATTTTAGTGTTGATGTCAGGGACACCACTAGTCCATATTGAATGACATTTTTCACTTTTTTTTTTTGTTTTTTGTTTTTTGTTTTTTTTTTTTTTGGTTTTTCCTGTTTACATTGATTTGTTATAGGTGGGAATTGTGATTGAACTTCCCCATGTTTCATTTTTTCAGTATTCAATTAGACATGTATTGAGTCGAGTAGATTGTTACAATATATTGTGTTTTTACGTTGTTTGCCTGTGAATTAGAAAATCTACTTTCAGTGTTGCTTTGCAAGATACTATTACAGAGTGTCTTAATGGTTAACTTTCTTAAGATTGATTATTATCTTTTAGATCCATGAATACTTCCACTTCTGTAAATAGAAATTGGACTAAACATACGGCCTTAGATCATCCCCAATAACCTGTTAAATTGACAGAGCTTTTAAATTTACAAGTTCGCAGGCCTTAAGCTTCCCAATACAGCCTATTAAACTTAAAAGCTTAATTGGTCTTGCGAATTCCATAGAGAATACATTTAGGGTGAGAATTTGTGATATGCCATACACTGGGATTAGGAGCTGTACACAAACACCTTTCATGCCTTTGATTGGGACACACTTCCTTATTTTGTTCTTTGTCACTATGTACCATCAGACAGTATGTGTATGTTGAATGTTGTTCAATTGTGTGAGATTAGTTTTGAGGATTAATCAATTGTGACCTTCAATCAAATGGCTATATAATTTGTCGTTATAACAGTGCTTGTTGCTTTGGCAAGCATCTATGTAGCCAATGGAGCTGGCCAAGGCAAGCTTGCCTGCCTTGCCAAAAAGGCCTTTACTTACTAGCCTAGAATGCCAAGTTTACCTAAGATTGCATTGCCGCCACACCCAGTGCCTGACATGCCTCCATTGACGGTAACCAAAATCCCAGCTATTCCATGCCATCAGTTCCACCCTCCCTTTATTCTCCCCTGCCCCAACATATAGCCCATAAATGATCTACTACTATGGCATACATTATGCCATATGAGTCCTTCTCGAAATACCTTCTCGGCTACATTATGACCTACGATTCCACATAGAAATACCATCTGCATGTTTTGCAAGTTCAATAATGGTATTGATATGTATTTAGTAGTATACTAGCTATTTCTCTGCGATATGTATTTAGTGGTATACTAGCTATTTCTCTGCATTTAATGGTGAGAAGGCATGTGCATTACACATGCAATATGTAATTGAAGCACATATATAACTTGTGGTACTTTTATTACATGGTATTTTTCTTACGTACATGGAAACAAAAGTTATTTCGTCTCATAATTGCACTTGTGAGACTAGTGTTTTGCTTTGCAATTCAACAAGTTTAAGACAATAACAATCTTTTAGCAATAACAACAGTATTAACAAAATAACAATAATAATTGGGAATTATAATGGCAAATAAGAAATCTGACAATACAGAACACAAGTACATTCAAGCTCGGTCAGTGGTGCTAGCTCCCTGATGTCCAAAGAATGAGGAATCATCTAATTAATCACGAAGTGAGCCTGCTCTTATAATTTAATATTGTACCACACAAGATTATGCTAGTATATGATCAAACTTCAAACTCCGAAGTGGGTATAAATGATGAATAAAATGGTTATACTCGAGGGACTAGTGGTTGAAGGGGGCGGAGAGAGGAACGGGAGTGAAGTTGGGATGGAAGGGATTGAAGAAATGGTTTTTGGAATTACTTAACTAATCAGTGAACTATTTCAGTATTGGAATTACTTAACTAATCAGTGAACTATTTTATCTTGAACTGCCAATTGTTGATATAAAACCAGTCAATAAACTTTACATGGAATTATTGCAGTCAAATTTTATTCTCAGATGTGTTCATTTTGGTCATAAACTTCTTAGTTCTGTAAATGCTACTAGTGATTTAAGCCTGATAAAAATTTCGTAGAGCCGACCCAACTCATAGTTACATAGGTGATTGCTTCTATAAGAAGTATCCTACAATATCTCACTTGCTATTTGCAAAATATAGACATCATTAAAAACTGTGTATCATTGCTTATCATTTTGATCACAGTAGGTTTGCACTTGGTGCTTTATAGGAATGGAAACAGTATTATACTTTTAAATGCTTAACAATAAATTATTCATCACTAGTTTTCCTTTCAAACTAAGTCCATGGGATGTCCAATTGCTTAGTAAGATTCCCGTATATGATAATTGGTGTGTATTAGGCTTTTAAACTCATTCCCTTGAAGCAAAGTCTATATGCTCTTTAGATAAACCTCTAGGTTATCTTTTGATTTCACAAAATCAATGGACATAATGCCGGTAGAGAGCAACTGTCACACGGTACGATGCTTTCGTCGAATGTGTTGTGATAGACTGTTGTACATAAAATTGAGAGATCTACATATAGAGGCTTGATTGTCATAATTTATGCATATGGCTGGTACTTGTTGTGGCCATAATGAAATATCTGTTTTTTCCCTAGTCTTATCTAATGTTATGAACTCGGATTCCATTGTGGATCTAGCTATACACGTTTGTTTAGAAGAATTTCATGATACGGCACGACCTGCCATAATAAACACATAACCACTAGTGAATTTTATTGATTCAAAATCAGAAATCCAGTTTGCATCACTGTATCCCTTAAGGACATTAAGATATCTACCATATTGCAATGCATAGTTAGCAATATTTTTCAAATACCCTAAAACCTTAAGCAAAACATGCCAGTAAGTTTTACTTGGTTTACAAGTATATATGTTTAATCTGCTCACAGCATAAGCTATATCAGGTCTCATACAATTCATCATATATATTAAACTTCCAATAATGCGAGAGTGCTCAAGTTGTAAAATATTTGGACTTGTATGCTTATGTAACACCTGGGATGGATGAAATGGATTATTATATTTCTTGATTCCATATTGTTTGAACTTGATTACATTCTCAATATAATTGAGACAAAGCTAACCCATCAGGTGTTCACAATATTTTAATTCCCAAAATTACGTATGCTTCACCTAGATCTTTCATATCGTAATGTTTAGTGAGCATAAGTTTAGTGGAAATAATAACTTAACTATTAGTCCCAAAGATAAACATCATCAACATAAAGACAAACTATCACATAGGCATTATTGTTTTTTTATGTAGACACAGTTGTCACACTCATTTATGTTAAATTCATTTTTTAACATGACTCTATCAAACTTTTCATGCTATTGTTTGGGAGCTTATTTTAGACCATATAAGGATCGAACAAGTTTACATACTTTGGGATCTTGTCCTTTGCTTGGAACCCTTTAGGTTGATCTATATATATTTCTTCATTTAATTCTTAACGAAGGTTTTGCATCCATTTGGTGAATTTCCAAATTGTAAAGTGTTGTGATGACAATTAACATCCAAATTGATGTTATCCTTGTTATCGGAGAATAAATGTTAAAATAGTTTAAGCCTTTTTTTACCATATTCTTTAGCTACTAATCGAGCTTTGTATCGATCAATAGAACCATCAGGTTTCATTTTATTTTTGAAGATCCATTTGCGCCCAATTGGTTTATATCCAGGAAGAAGATCAACCAATTCCAAGTATGATTGTGCATAATGGATTTTATCTCACTATTTATAGTTTCCTTCAAAAAAAAGCCTCGGGAGTAGACATTGCTTTTTTATAAGTTTGAGGCTCTATTTCTAACATATAAGTTAGAAAACATGGACAAAATGTTTTGGACTTTCGAGCTTTTTTACTACGTCTAAGGGAGTCATCATTTCCATTTTCATTTGACACCTCATGTGTTTTTTTTAGCACTAGACGACTCAGAAGTCATAAATGATGTTGATTCTATGTAATTATTCCTATGAGAAAATACAGTCTAAAAAATACTTCATCTCTAGACTCAAGAACAATATTAACATGAATATCATTGATATCAGATTTAAACACCAAAAACCTGTATGCATTGTTATTTTTGGCATATCCTAAAAATTAACAATCAACGATTTTTGCTCCTAGTTTGTTTCTTTTGGGTGGTAGAACAAAAACTTTCGCTAAGCACCCCCATACTTTAATATGTTTATAGGATGGTCGTCTACCTTTCCATATCTCATACGGTGATTTATCAATTTTTGTGTGGGACACTTGATTTAAAATACGATTTGCCATATGGAGTGTTTTGCCCCACAACTTCTCAAGTGAACCAGAGCTGATAAGTATGGTATTAATCATGTTTTTAAAGGTTCTATATTTTCTTTCAGCAACTCCATTTTATTGTGGTAAGGAGCAGTAATTTGTATACAATACAATTTTGTCCACAAATCTCTACGAATGGAGATTTATACTCACCGTCTCTATTAGATCTCAATATTCTGATCTTTTTATTTAACTGATTTTCGACTTCAATTTTGTATTTTACAAACGCATTGATTGTTTCATCTTTGCCATTTAGTAAATACATATAACAATACCGTGACCAATCATCGATAAATGTGATAAAATATTTTTCACACCTTGAGTAGGAATGGATTTGAGATCACATAAATCAATGTGTAGTAAACCAAAAATTTCAGTGTTTCTTTGTACTGAATGAAAATAATGTTTAGTAAATTTGATTTCTACACAAACTTTGCATTTGTGTTGTGATTTATAAGGTGAGCAACAATCTTGAACCTGACCTAATTCAAATTGGGGCAGAACTGGGATCAACAAATTTGGTCCCGAACTGCTCCGATTTGTCTCGGTTCCTGTAATGGCCTCTTTCAAGCCCAACTCAAATTACATCCTCTCTTTGTTTCTTCTTCTTTATGTGTTTGAGAGGGGCTTTGTCTTCTTCTTCCCAAAGCATGTCTCAATTATTGTATTCCCATGCCTGCAATTTGGATTCTTTCTTCTCGCCTCCACAAAATTCTAACTTTGGACCTTCGGGTGAATTCCCATTGAAATCATCATTGCGTCACCAAAGGCCTTTTACAACCATGCCAAAGCTTCGTATACATGCAACATCAACAACACCAAAATCAGAACCAGCTCCTTTGACAAACCTTCAAATCTCTCCAAAATCAACCTGATTTTACCTTTTTTGGCTGCTTGAAAGCTCGAATAACCTCTGAACCCGTCTGAAACACCATTGATAGCTATTCGACCTGTCTGAAGTACCGTTCGTACCTTTTCCAGACGTGAAACTCTCGCCTCTTCGATTGCTGCCACTCACCTTAATCGAAACCTTTGAAGTAGTCATTCTCTTCAATTGGAGGTAGAGGTGGGAGAGGACGTAAGAGAGAATTGGGAATTTGTTAGGGTTCGGATCCATGACTGACTGTGTGTGTTGTGTTTCTTTTCTTGGAGAAAACAACATGAAGAAGAAGAAGAAGAAGAAGAAGCAGCAGAATAAGGTAAAGTGCAGAATTATTATCACTAGCTATGTAAAACATCTCCATCCTACTATCAGCCATGAGACTGAGAAAAGATGTGTCCTACTACTACTTGTTTACACTCAAGTTCAAGTATTCAACAAATTGATAATGGAAATTGATATAAGATAATGGCTATGATATTTGCTAAGGAGAAATTGATGAAGCTGCTTTGTGTTGTGGATTTGAAGGTATTTTTGTGGTTTTGAAAGTTATGTGAGAGAAGGGGAAAGAGAAACTGAGAAAGGAAGAGGGAGGGGTAAGTGGGCCTTAGGTGTATATGGTTAATTGGATTTGGGCCTATTTTTTTTTTTGAACCGAGGATGGCATGGTTCCGTTTCGGTTCAAATCGGTCTGGTGCCAATCGAGTCAGTCTAGGAAAATTCGTTATCCTGAACCGTTTCATTCCATTTCATTGAACCGGAACAAGCTCAATCCAGGATCGTGCCCACCCCTAGTGATTTGTTATCAAATTTAGGGATTAACCCTAGACTACCCAAAATTTTCATTTTCTTAAAATTAACATAACCTAGTCTATCCTGCCACAGTAAAGAGGAATCAAGCAAATAGATTTTGAATTATTAATTACCATTACAATGGCCTTGAAAAAGACCATCGGTAAGGAAACTACGTCCCACATATATTCCGTTTTTTGGACAAAACAAATTCTCCTGACTAAAAAAAAAATTTGAAATTATTTTCTACCAAAAGATATCCATAAATTAAATTATTCCTTATCTCTGGAACATGCAAGACGTCTTTCATGGTAACGTTCTTGCTTGGAGGTATATTTTAATACCCCAAATCTCTTGCCTTCAATTGTCGAGATTGATTCATTTCCCATGAAGACTTTGTCAACATTATTCAACTTTTCATAAGTTGAAAATATGGTTTTATCGTTGCAGACGTGGCGGGTGGCACCGGTGTCAAACCACCATGTGCGAGGATGATTAACGAGGTTCATCTTCGATAAATTGGCGCTAATTTGTAACATTTTGATAAGACAAGCAAGAGCTTATGAAAAATTTGCTCGAGAAGACTGACCTTCGTTATCTTCATCCTTGCAGTTTCGGCAATCCTTTGCAAGATGGCCCTTCTTACCACAATCATAGCAAAAGCCCTTGAACCTTTTAAAGTTCGTGTGACTTTTGGAGTTGACGCCACTTTCCCATTCTTCGAACAACACTTCCTTTTGTGAGAGCTCTTCTGTTGTCTTGAACTCTCAATGACATACGCCTTTGTTTCAATGGGTGTGCGTTTGTTTGTTCCTCGATTTTCTTCCTCAATCTTCAGGCGGATGATTAAGTCTTCAAGACTCATCTCCTTACACTTGTGTTTTAGATAGTGTTTGAAATCTTTTCAATTTAGAGGGAGTTTTCCAATAATAGCAGCAACCTGGAAAGATTCGTTGATGACATGACCTTCGGCATGCATTTCATGAATGAGAATTTGGAATTCTTGGATCTGGAGAATGACAATTTTAGCATCAGTCATTTTGTAATCCATAAACTTGTCAACGACAAATTTCTTTAGTCTCACATCCTCCGTTTTGTACTTTTTTTTCCAATGCCCCCCCCCCCCCTCCCCACATTTTCTCTTAGCAATATTTATAGTATTTTTGACTTTGTACAAAACTTCATCCAACAAATTCAACACGTAGTTTCGGCACAGAAAGTCAAAATGCCTCCAAGCTTCAATTGCAAGGAACATTTATTTGTGGCTCTCTTAGGTTTCTCCATCCTTTGGCTTTGGTTCATCCTCTGTGAAAAACTTGGCTAACCTAGTTTTGTTAAATAAAGCATCTCGCTCTGCCATGTTTTGAAATTGAATCCTTTAAATTTTTCTGGTCGGTCATGAGCAAGAACTTTTGTGACTCCAGTGGTCACTCTAGCAATTAAATTGGTTTCGGAATCTCCCATAAATTTTTCTGTTTAGTTTGAAAATGTTGTTATTTGTTATGGATTTAATATAAATAAAACAAAAACTTTCATACAAACAATATAACAGTAATTTACAGTAAACAAAATTTTATTAGAGTTTTGAAATATATAAACTCTAGACCATAATATACAAAACAATATGTTGAAACAAATTGTACAAATAAAACACGTATTGTACAAAACAATATGAAAACAAAATTGCACAAATAAAAGTTTAATGTACTAAACAGTAGATGATTCTGTAAGCCAACACATTTTGACCAAAGTGTGTACTTTAGATTTGACCAGAGTTTTAGTGCTTTGAAATGTATGTCTAAGTACAATGGACAACACAGACTCAAAGTCTGAAAACCAAACATGTATTGACCAAAGTTCTAGACTTTGGATTTGACTAGAGTTTTTAGTACTCTGAATATGTTTGGCTAGAGTTGTATCAAAATTTGAAACTTATACAGATTGCAAAAAATTTATTGTCTTAAGATTTAAACTATCTGTAACAGTGTTAGAGGGGATGGGATGTAATATGAGGATTGCTGAATGCAATGTCCTTAAGACAATATTCAACCCGTCTCAGTGCAAAGTGATGGTCGTTAGTCTCCCAAGATACAACATATTCATCTCTATTCCATAAGTTAGGTGTCCAGGCCCAAGACATGCTAGCCCTAGAGGCATGGGTCTTAGGGCTTGGCCCAGGATAATAAGATCGAACAATGAATCTCAGAGTTGTCACATACCCAAGATCCACTTGCATGAAATCAGCTCTAGCCCAATCAAGCATTGGGTCCTAACCAGAGCCAAGTGCCGAAGAACTCAGTCATGCAAGGTAAGATCTTATGCGAGATCTCCGACCTCCATCGTGCCCTCGACTGCAGGGATAGTTGGGAAGGGAAGGCTCGATATAAAAGTTGATGAAATGAAAAAGAAAGGTACGCAAGTATACACACTGCACTTTTAGATATAGTCTTCGCTCTTTCAAGCGATATCTGACTTTAGCATCGGAGTGTTTTCGGCCACCACAATAGAGATCCTGAGCTTAACCGCTGCTCATTTTTGCAGGTTAAATATCATCAGGATCAGATGAGAATAGGTCTGAATGTATCAGTTTGGCTTCGTCCGTGGGGAAGACAACAAACAATTTTTCCTTGAAAAAAAACGTACAAAGTTCTTTGTAAGTTGAACAAAGCATCGAGAAATGGTCACCAGTACCAAATCTCGAGCATTCATCAATGTTGAACCAGACAACCCTCCGACCAGATAAGCCCCCCTCGCAGGGTCGAATCAATCCAACCTAAGGGGTAAAGCATTTGCACGAACCAACAGCTATCAGCAGCCACTATTGATCCTCGAATAGACCAGATCCTGGTTCATATGGATCATCTGAAAAAGGTGGTGGAGAGACTCGCTCGGGATCAACAACAGTCGCACGAAGCGTGAATATCCGAGGAGATCCCACACTAAAGAGGACATCCAAGAGCGCGTCCAGGAAAGTGAAAACCTCCCTAGGGAGGTTTAAAGTATCGGCCTGCAAGATAGCCTAAGGGACGACAGAGATCATGGGGACCACATTCCTAAAACATACTGCACCATGGTCAGAAACCTGCTTCGGCTAGGGGCAACCAATCCGAAGGTCTTGTATGACCTCACCATCCCTCCGTTATAGAAGGAGGTCATAAGCGCCCCGCTCCAAAGAAGTTCGTCCAGTTGAAGCACGAGTCCTATGATGAAACATCATATCCGTCAAACCATTTGCGCCATTACCATCACATGATGGCGCTTAAAGAAAGTTCAGAGGTCATCATGTGCCGAACTTTTCCTACCAGCCTGAAGAGGCTACGCTTACCTAGTTCCACAGTCTTCATCCAAGATCTATCAATTTGTTCCAGATTTTGGCGAATGCATTTATCACAAGATTCATGGGGAGTCAGTAAATCATAAAAGGGTCGCACTACCTATTGGGTCTCAAGCAGAAGCAGGGCAAAAACCTCAGAGAGTATGTCACTCATTTCAATGACGAGCTGACCCTGATTGACGATTGCAGTGATGACACGTCAGTAACCGCATTCACTTCTGGCCTCCGAGGATCTTAGTTCTACAACTACCTTACCCTAGAACCTCCGAGAGATATGGCGGACTTGCTGAAAAGTGCACGAAAATACATCACTCTGGAGAAGATGTTGGCCGTCAAGAAAGAATGTGAAATTGAGGCCTAGCAGGCCCCCCAAGGGCTCAGGGAAGGGGGAGGAAAATAAGCTCGAAGATGACATGTCAAAAAGGAAGAAGAGCGACAACAAGACCGGGTCCGAAAGGCCAAACCCGACAGGGCCACCAACTACGTCGGCGCAAGGTTCACTAAGTACGCTCCATTCAACTCCAGCTTGGCCAAAATCTTTTCCGCCATGAAAAATTGGGAGGACATCAAGTGGCCCCAAAAGATCAAAGGCGATCCTTCCAGGCATGACAAGAACAAATACTGTGCATATCACAAGGATCACGACCACATCACCCAGGACTGCCAAAGTCTCAAAAATGAGATAGAGTACTGGGTTCGAAGGGGAAGACTTGAGAAATTCATAAATTCTTACAATAAATGGCCCCAAGATAATGAAGAAGGGCCTGCATAATGCACATAACGGACCGATAAAATCTAATCGATCGAGGAAACAGGCAATCCGAAAGTCGAGGACAAGTCCCCATAGCGGAGAATCACCAGTCCAACACACCTGGGTGGAACACCCAACCTCGGATCTGACGTTCACCGAGCAGGACTTGCAAAGGGTCTACTCCTCACACAACGACGCCCTAGTTATCATGATTGTCATATCAAAATGGGGTGTCAAAATGTTGTTGGAAGACACAGGGAGATCAACCAATATCTTATTCCTGAAAGCATTCTGCAGGATGCGGCTGAGAAAAGAGGAACTGAAGTTGGACAACCAAGTGATGGTTGGTTTTAGTGGCGCCCGAAGTTACTCGGTCGGGAGTATCAGCCTACTCGTGGGAGTAGGGGAACTGGCGAAACTCCTCATAACGAAGTTTATCATAGTGGACGTCTCCTCCGCATATAATATAATCCTCGAAATACCTTGGCTCCACCAGATGGGGGCAGTGGTCTCCATACTGCACCAGTACCTCAAATACCCTATTAACTGAGAAACAGAAACTATCAAAGGAAATCAGTCTTCCACCGGATAATGTCATTACATGGCGATGAAGCTATTGGGTAAGTAACCACGATCAGCTCAAATCCCCCAAAAAAATATGAACCAACAAGTCCAGGGCTTACTGGTAAGGAGCAGCTAGGGTGGCACATAGTACTTTTTGAAGCGGATCAATAAAGATAATCTCATTAAAAACGACTATACTCCACGCTAAACTCCTTCTACAGGGGAGGACTCGATCCTTATACGGAGGCCAAAATGGTGCACAAGCATCCGAGCCTAGCCCCACTGAAGGAAACAATAGCTCTCCGCATAAGTGACCTAGTCCACCTAAGGAGCCGACGTATGATACGGTAAGTCGAGCCCAGCCCCCAGACAACTCACAGCCCGCCAAAGCCTGATCCTAACACGGGGACCAAACTAGCGCACAAACAGTCAACCCTAGTCCTATTTAGGACGACGACAGCTTGCTGCATAAGTGGTCTAATCAGCCTCAGGAGCCAAGGTTGCGCCAATTAAGGGTGTTAATCGGTTTGGTCGGTACAAAGTTGTACCAAAACCAAACCAAACCAAGAATTTGGTTCTCGGTTCGGTTTTCACATTTATCAAATAAATAACCAAACCGATCGGTTCGAGTTGTTCGATTTTTTTCCTTTTTTATTCATTTTCTTTTATTTATTTTATGCTGCTACATACAACCAAGTTGGCTCTAGCACAAAAGGAATAAGTCAAAGCTACAAAGAATGAAAAGAAATAAATAAAGCTTGGTTTGCAAAGGAGGAAAACCCAGAGACAGAGAGAGTACAAATAAAATAAAATAAAATAAAATAAAGAGAGAAGGGGAAGCAGTAAAGGGAAAGCAAATGCTAGATGAACACAAAGAGTTTCAAGGCTCCGACTATTCATTTATAGAGAATTCTTTCAATTTTTCTTGTCTATTTCTCTTGATAATTTCATAAGATTAAATTTTTTTTGCCATGTCTCTCATATACACAATATTATAACATCATACAAAAACTATAACCATAACTACATTGTTTGCATCTTAATCTATCTCCACCACACCCATGTGATGATCTGAACAAGACTGAAACATTCTATTATGATTCCACAAGTCTCGTAGTTTCATCCTGCATGAAGGTTTTTTTATCTAATTAGAAGTGTTGAAGTTGTCGCCGCCGCCATTGCTCATCTTTGCTGCAAGCAAGTGAAAGGTTTGGTTTTCTTCAAAAATATTGAGTCAGACTTTGTCTCTCCTCCTCAACTTGCAAGTGGTTGGATAGAGAGAAAGTTAAAAAAGAGAAAAAAAAATGACATTAATAAATAAATAGAAGTTGGGTAAGTGGTGCTTAAATAAGATAGAGAATGTAGATTTTTCAGCTCTTTCTCTGTATGAGGCATTAAGAAAAGGAGAGAGTGGGAGTTAAGAGAGAGGGTGGGGACGTGGGGTGCATTGGAATGGGGTGAGTATTTAAATAAGAGTGGGTTGGTGGGGGATTAAATAAGAGAGAGAAGGTTAGGGGATTAAAAACAAGATAAAAGGAATGGTTCAGTTCGGTTGTTTCGGATGTGTGAAAAACAAAAACCTAAACCGAACCAAACCAACTCGGTTCGGTTTTCTAATGTTCGGTTTCAATTTTTCTTGGTTCGGGCTTTAGAAACCAATTAACACCCCTAGCGGCAATGCGGTCTAGACCCAGTCCACGGACAATCCACTGCAAACGGGCGAACCCAGTCCATGGAAAGTTCACCACAAGCTGGCGAGTCTAGTCCATGGACAACTCACCGTTCCTAAGATAGCCTAATCTCACCTCAGGACTGCGATGGCACACATGCGTGTCGAACCTAGTTCACGGACAGTCAAACACAAACGAGCGAACCCAATCCCAGGACAATTCGCTACTCCTAAGATAACCTGGTCCTACTACTGGGAAATGAAGTCTAGCCTAGACAGGCATAACAGACTCCTTCCCAGTGCAGGTTCTTTTTAGAATTGAGCTAGAGGAATACATGAGTCTAGCCCGTTCAGGTAACTCAACTCCTATTCAGGATTGAGGTTATTATGAAGCCTAGCCTAGACAGACCTTGAAGACTTCACCCAGTGCAGATCCTCTTCAGGATTGAGCTGGAAGACTACAGGAGCCTAGCCTGTTAGGGCAAAGATGGTTCCTTAGCAACTCAACTCAGTGTAGTTAAGGCGTTGAGGCGGATGAGCTTGAAAACGCCTCAGAGGCGAGGCGGACGCCTCACTTTACTGAGGCGGTCTTTAACATTTTTTAAGATATTTTATTATAATAAATTGAAACACATTTAGAGAAGTAATATTCATCATCATTTTGATAACTTGCATATGTCAATATGTACAAAAAGTCATACAATTATTTAGAATTGAAATGGAAACATAATAAAGCTGCATAGCATAGCAAAAAGATGCACTACATAAGTGTACTTAACTTGCCTATCCATTAAATCACTAAAAAGAAACAAACAAGAAAAACATCAAAGCATAATGTAAACTAGTTCATAAACTTCTCATTGGTTTAACTTTGGAAATTTGAAACAGTGTTTGAAAAATTAATGGTTGAATTTGAAATAGTATTTGGAAAATTGCAATTTGGTGAGGCATCGCCCAGCAGGTCTCATTGGTTTAACTTTGAAAGTTTACGCCAAATTTTGATCCATATACTAAAATATTACGATCCATACACTGAAATATTACTTATTATTGTTTATTGTGAAAAAAAAACGCAGCAGAACAAATCAAATAAAAAAGAGTTGTTCTAAATGGCGAGGAAATGAGCGAGGGGAGGGAGGTGGCGGGATGGGGACCGTCCACCTCCCTCGGGATGCGCGCGCCAAAAAAGATGGCACACATCTCGAGGGAGGTGAACGATCCCCATCCCGCCACCTCCCTCCCCTCGCTCATTTCCTCGCCCACTTCCTCGACATTTAGAATTTTTGTATAAAACAACACATAACAGATCATTAAAAAAAGGAGTAGAACCGATGATATAAAAAAGAGTAGAACAGATCATTAAAAAAAATTGCATAACAGATCATATAAAAAACACAGGAAAGAGAGGGAAGAAGAAGAGGAAGGAGGAAGAAGAAGAGAGAAAACATTCTGATATGAAAGAGGCAACACCTAATTTGAAGAAGAGGAACCTGATTAGAAGGAGAAGAACACATACAACAACAACAATAGCCCCCAAGGAGTCGTTCTCTTGTCTAAAACTCTAAATACCCCCCTCTTAACCTTAAAAAAACAAGTGGGCTGCAATAGACTTTTGGTTTTTAAGCTGTAAATGGGCTGAGGCGATGGCTGAGGCGGACGCCTCACTTCACCGTTCCGCCTCGCTTCATTTTGAGGCGTTTTTTTTGTCAAAACGCTTCGAGGCGTGCCTAGGCATCCGCCTTAACAACACTGACTCAACTTTTGTTCAGGATTGAAGTATATTATAAGGCTAGACAGGCCAGAACAGAGCTTGTCTATCAAGTTTATGTTATGTTTTGGCTTTAAAGCTTTCGTTGAACCCATTAAATTTTCCAAAAAGATAACAAACCAAAACATAACTGAAACTTGATAAACAAAGTTTCACAACTTGAATAAATTCTCCAAACTCAAAACTAAACTGATTACAACTTCTGATTATGCCTATTTAAATAAAAAAAAACCCTAAACCTAATTCCTAATTGGATTTCTAATTCTGTTTGGGCTTATAAAGAATGACCCAATTAATAATTATATAATATAATAAACAAAAATACTCATATTAAATCATTCTCCCCCACTCCAAAAAGCTCGTCCTCAAGCTTTGAGGATGATATCTTCAAAAAATACCTGAGTAAGAGTGGACCTCGAACTTTTCCTTTAAAGTTTGCACATATCATGAAGAATCAAATAGAAAATTTGTCACCGAACATGAAGCCTTGGCTCAAAATATATCCACTTCATGTTTTGAATAATGTGCACAAACTTTTTCTCAAAATTGTCCCACATTGGATCGTAAATATTGTCATGTGGTGCTACATGTATCTCTCGTTGGTGATGAATAACCTCAAAATCAAAGTCATTAGAAGTTGTAGCTTGTAATTGTACATACAAGCTCGGATGGTGACGAATAGCTTTGTTCTCATTAAAAGAGAATTCAAATAGATGTGGTGGAACACAATAGTAATGTAGGGGTGAACATAGCCTCTTATACAAATTTTTTTTTTCATATGACCTTTCTGTTGCAAAAACCCGTCTAATTGTCGAGGAAAGCAGCGAGGGACCCCACAGGGGGGAGGGGGAGCCGTCCATCCCTTCGGGATGCGCGTTTGACTTTTCAACGCACGCATCCCGGGGGTTGAAAACGCGCATCCAGGGGGAATGGACGGCTCCCCCTCCCCCCTGTGGGTCCCTCGCTATTTTCCTCGCCATTTCCCTCAACAGTTAGATTTTTTCCTATTGCAAAGAACAACCTGATGATGCAATGAACAACAGTTGTTGTTGGTTAGTTGACGGAATCTTGGACATTAGATTGAAGAGACCACAGCGGGGTGGATCAGGACCTGAGTAGAAATGGCCATCGACCGAAGGAGACTGAGAACGACGCAATGGGCACTACTGGGTTGCTCTCTGATTCGTGGGTCATTGTTGGTGTCACCGGAGTTGTTGCGATGGATGATCATGAAGATAGGTGGTGGCATTGGTATGACGCGGATCAGATTTTCTTTAATGTGAAAGTCCACAAAAATTTCATGATGTGTTTCGGTCTCGTAACGTATACCCTACGTATACATCAAACACTGGTGGTTTCTCCCTATCAATAGTGACTTTCTGCGACATCTTTCTCCAAGATCTTACCACTCTAATACCAAAATTTGATGTGTTTAGTGGATGCTTACATACCAAAACATGACTGAAACTTGACAGACAAAGTTTCACAACTTGAATAAATTCTCAAAACTCAAACTAAACTGATAACAACGATTGGATTATGCCTATTTAAATACAAGAAAACCTGAACCTAATTCCTACTTGGATTTCTAATTCTATTTGACTTATAATGGATCGGCCCAATTAATAATTATATAATACAATAAACAAAAATACTCATATTAATAAATATATTTAGTGCTTTGGTGAGCCTGCAGTAAGTGATGCATTCGACACGATAAATACATCATTTCCACGTAAACTTTAGCTATGGCCTAATAGCCAGAATCAAACTCACCTGCAAACATACAGAGCTTTCCTTATATCTCCGGATGCAGCTGCAACTTTTTGCAACATTTAATGAAATTTTATAACTCACTTCAGAAGCACAATGATCTTCAAGTTGAAATTTTTTCTAAGCTATAAAAAATGATTGAGTCGACAACAAGGAGATACAATTGGACTCACTCTAGCACAAAGCTCTAGTGCTTCAGGATTGAAGACAGAGAATGGAAGGACCTGTTAAAACAACACAAATTTCAGTTATGATTTTGGAAACAATAAAAAGCTAAAAAAATTTAAACTTAGAGCTCCAAGAAACTACCATAAGCCTTTGCAGAAGAATTCTGAGGGTCTGATATGTGTAGTAGGCCCGAAAAGTTACCACCGCTGACTTTCCATTAAACAGGACAATAGGCAAAGGAAAAACAAGATAAAATCATTCTCAGAGTGTGTAACAATCTATTTATATCAGGAAAAAAAATCCCACCACCAAGGATCGGATAAAAGCAAGAAATAAAACGGACAAGGATGTTCAATTCTGTTTGCCAGCCTTAGTTTGTAGATGTTTTGTACTACCATAAGCCTTAGCAAGATAAGATGTCTTGTACTACCATAAGCCTTAGCAAGATAAGATTTAACTGAGATACGGGAAAAGTAGACATTCCATTGTTCAAAGTCATTCTGAACCTACTATTTAAGGTAAGAATTTTCTCCTTAGCAAGATACTTCAAATTTTAGAGAGGCGGATAGCTAACG
Source organism: Berberis thunbergii (assembly GCA_003290165.1). Lineage (NCBI taxonomy): Eukaryota > Viridiplantae > Streptophyta > Magnoliopsida > Ranunculales > Berberidaceae > Berberis > Berberis thunbergii. The sequence goes on from QNQO01007684.1 coordinate 281,267, forward strand.
TATAAGGGCTGATTTATAACAGATTCTTGATAAAAAAAGAATTTACCAAATTAACCGATGACTAACACAAGTACCTAAGTGACTAGGCCTAGAGGAGATGATTCTGAAGAAATTAAAATATGAATGTGGAAGGCAAGACAGTAGCTCACAATTCAGTGCTCGAACTTTTGGCAGAAACTGATCAGCTAGGTCTATTGCATTTGTTATACCTACAAATGAAGCACAAACATATCAGAAATCAGTACATGAGGCATATCATGAAAATGTAGCTTAGGGATTTTAGCCACTACCATGTCCAATACATAACAAAATTAAAATATATTAATAAATCAACGATGGGTATTAATGGGAAAGTTGGAAGCATAAAAAGATCATGAAGCAGCACTGAATGGTCTTTAGTAATCAAAAAGTCCAAATTCATTAGCTATTATTAGCCTGCAAAAGGCAAATAGATCTCCACAATATATACCCGTCAAGCTTGAAATATGATTTCTAAATGCAAAAACTTACATGTAAGAATAAGTTCATCAGAGAGAAATGAGAATAAGAGATGTGGATACCTATACTTACATCATCTTTCCACCGGACAACTGCTTCTTCTGAGAGAGTAACTTTCTAAGGTTTTGAAGAGCTGATGAAGCATCATTGGTCTTCTTCCATGGGGATACCCTCAATTGCGCATCTATTCTTGAATCGAAAACAAAGAAATGAGAACTCAATCAAGCCTACCTTTAGGGTTCCATTTGGGTTTCTCGGGAAAACCACCTGACAATCTTTCAGATCCATCTCGAATTCCCTGATGCAATTTACGTAAATAGATAGAAATTTTTGACAAAACCAATTGGGGGAAATCAAAATAAAAAAATTGATGAATCGACAACAAATCTATCTCACCATTCCGTTGGAATTTTAAATGCTTTGGAGTATTCAGGATTGGATCTATTGGGGTCAAATTGGACCTAAAACGCCTCTTATGGGGAGTTGAAGTCTTTTCTATGGATCTGTTCGCCTCTTCTTCTTCGATTTCGAGTGTATAGTAACCATTACCGCTTATGCTACGCATCATGAAGGAGAGATTGAATAGTTTCGGAGATTGGGAGAGATTGAGATCGACTAGGGTTCTGTTTTGGGGCTTTGTTTTCGGGTGGTAAAGTTCCCGCCAAAATGGAGCATGTGAACGCTAATAGAAGGGTTTGGATGTGCAAAATTTGTACATTGTTTGCGCATATATGGACAGCCACACATTATACTGTGGATAACTCTATACCAGCATCCAGTTTTATCCGTGGAATAGCTATCCAGAAAATTTTGCATATATTGAGGCGCAGTACCTGGCATTGGCATCACCATTTATACAGATGCACAGTACACAGTTTTATCCAGTTTTATGTCCATTTAATGCTTTGTGACTCTGTATTTGCACAGCACCTGGGGTCATCGTGCATCTGTATCAATGGAGATGCCAATGTCGTAACTCATTATTAAGTCCCTCGACAATGCCTGGTTTTTTGTGCCTTGCTTATGCTTGAATGTTGTCATGCGCCTGTTTTGCTGATGTGACACTTAATATCTATTATGCAAAACTCATCATCCCATCCATCAAAACTACTTCTCATCTATGGCCAAACCCATCATTCCATCCATCAAAACAAATTTTAAATCCCATCATCGCATCCCATCATTTTATCGATGGTAAACTCATCATCCCATCCATCGATGGCCAAACCCATCATCTCATCTCTGTTTGGAGGCATGTTTAGGATGTCCTCTCTCCAAAAAGATTTTAATGTCACTTTAGCAAAAACAGGTGCACAACATCATCCAGGCATAAATCAGGCACAACATACCAGGCACTATAGAATTTTTGCTCATTATTTGAGAATAGTGAGTTTTGTATTTATTAATTAATGCCTATTATCAAATTTTTGAGTTACAAACGCAAGATGGTATATTGTTGTGCAATTGACAACTAATTGTTTGGTCTCTCATGCTCTAGCAATTGGGAGCTAGGAAGAGAAGTGCAGAATGACTGCAATTGTAGGATAATGTGGGCTTAGATAAGTGGGCAAAATGCAAGTGTCAAAGGCAAATGAAAGAGCCATCGGCACTAATGCACTATGAGGGCCACAAAACTAACCAGTCAATGATCATTAATGCGAATGTAATACATGAAACTCTATTGAATTCATGAAAGACGTTTTCATCAGTGGAACATAAGGAATGATATTGAACATGAACTCCATATCGATTAAGTTAGACATGATGTTGCAATGACACTTAATAACCAACTCTTTGAAAAGTTCTGGTATTAGTTTTCAGATTCATCCCTATTGTGGTTGCCATCCCTTGAGATTTGTGTTATATATGGTACATACGTTGTTTGATCAAAGATATTATTGATAAGGATAATACTTGAAGTCGCAGATTTCTTATGTTTAAATAAAAAAGAGAAGTTAGATGAAGATCAACATTAGTTGCTGGAATCTTCCAAGAACTAGATTATTCGTAATTTTTTATTGTTTTACTTTTTGAATCCATGTGCTTCATGCTTATTATTCTGACATTTTATATTTGTTAGGGAAGGGGATGAAGAACATTTTTCTCAAGATGATTAAGCAATTGATTGTTGTCTGTCAAAATCACGAGTTTATAGGCTTGTCCACCAAGGAACCATTTGGAGAACTTTTCACTTGGTGAGTTTAACCTTTAGCTCAAAACTCATTCGTTCATCTCTTAGCCTAGTTGAAGAGTTTCAGGAAATCTTTTGTAATGAATGATGAAGGAGCAAGTGAGTGGTGTAAATTTGGTGTACCTTTATGCTCTTGATTTTAATGATAAAGTTTGGAATCGTCAAAACCCCACCTTGCCTTTCAAAGAAAAAACAATTGCCTAACTAATATCTCAATATGAATGATCATAAAATTTGAAATCACTGACAAATTACAAGGCAATATAACCATAATAGAGTGCACCCGGTACAATGAAACCAACATACAACAAATCTACCACCACAATACAAATACAGTAAAATGGACAGAATGACACGTACTAAGTGAATGCTACACATTAAAGATTTTTAATATTGTTCGCAAACTTAACTTCAACAGCTTATGCAACTTATGGAGTCGTGGTTGAATGGGGTATTACGGGAAGAGATGGGATGGGCAAGTCCTTAGGCAGGTCAGGGATCGCAGGTAGTGGTAGCAATTCAGGTTTAGGCATGGGTAGTTCAGGCTTTGGCAGAGTTGGGAGTGTTGATAGAGGAGACAATTAAGGTTTTGGTAGAGTTGATAGGTCGAGCTATGGCTTAGATTTTCCTTCAAGCTTTGGCAGAGCAGGTAGTGGTGGCATGTCAGGCAAAAGTGCCAAAGGTGGCAATGGTAATTCAGGTTTTGGCAAAACGGGTACTAGTGGCAAAGGTGGCAGCTCTGGGTTTGGCAATGCAGGAAGAGGTGGCAACTCCGGTTTGGGCAAAGGTACCGGGAGACTTGGAAGTGGAGGCAATTCAGGCTTGGGGAGCCCTGGAACATCAGGCAATGTCTTCTCTAAGAGAATGCGGCCTGCATGAACAACCACATTGTCGCCGTTCATCAAGGAGGAGACGAGCAACAAAGGTAAGATAATATGGAGATAAGCCATGATTGGATGACAACCGAGAGCCAAAGATGCCTTAGCAACTTAAGGGTGCAATTGTTCTTGCCAGACTGTGTTTACACTATTTGGAATTGTATGGTTTTATAGGAGATTTATGAAAGGAACTAGTGTCTGAGATCAGTGTGCTATTGGTTGGCGGTAGATGTGGGTAAGCATTGTGTGGTTGGTTGAACTTCTCCATCTCATTACCTCAAATACCTCACATGCAAGTTTTGGATTTACTTAAGGACGAGGAAGCTTGTGAGGAAATGGAGTTGATATCTCTAGGCTGGTGACTATATATGATCGCTATTGGTTATGTTAGGAAAACTCATCACCCAAATGTTCTTTATGGTGTAATTTTTATAGTTCACAAGTTATACACAATGTAATTCATAAACCAACAGTTACAAGTTATGTCTATCTTTATTACTTATTTTTTGTTGGTTAATATCATAAATTTTTGAAGTGATTCAACTCTTCATTATTTTTGCATGTTTTATTTTCTTCTCAACAGGTTGGATAACAAGAAGAGCTGAAGGTGTCTTCAAAAATTTAAGGGTTCAACTGCTTTTACCAGTGTTTGCATTCTATTTGGATTGCATGGTTCTATAGGGGAGCTATGAAAAGAAATAGTGGTGTTTATTGAGACTAGAAGTTCACTCCACCTGTTCTGTAGATTCTGATCTTGATATATGCTAGATATGTCATCTCTATAAGCTTAAGCTTTTAGAGAAGTTGAAAATTTAACATGGTATCAAAGCTTTGGTTCAAAAAGGTCGGAGGTTTGATTCTCGCCCAACACAATTGCTGAGGTATTTTTTCAGCCATTACGCTGAGGGGGAGTATTGAGACTAGAAATCTACTCCACTCGTTCCGTAGATTCCGACTTTGATATATGCTAGATATGTTATCTCTATCAGCTTAAACTATTAGAGAAGTTGGCAATTTAACAATGTTTAAGAAAATAATATGCTATTGGTTGGTGTACATGTGTGGGTAAGAAACAACAAGACAATGAGCGGCTAGTTAAACTTTTCATTCTCATTTCCTCGGACATCTCACGTGCAAGTTTTGAATTTTCTTGTGGCCTTCTTTTATTTGATAAATGAATAATCAAGATGACCCTTGGCCTGAGAGGAGCCAAATCCATTTGTATGAGGACTAAGAGCATCTTTAATAGAAAGTTCAACTTCAAGCTCAAAAAGGTGGACTAATTGGAGGTTGAGGATGGGTGTACTTCAATGAACCATTCAAGAAAAATCTACAAAAAAAAAAAAATAGTTAAAAAAATATTTTTCAATGTAAATGCCATCTTTATACTATTTACACTTGGATACAAGGTTAATATAGTAACTTGAGCTAGACAAGCAAAAGTGTCTTGCACACGCATTTCTGGCAATGGTTGAGCCCAAACCAATTGAGCTATGGATTTTCCCTTGAAGCATCAAAATCTACTCTCAGACAATTGTCATATTTGCCTTTTGAGGTTGCTCACTAGAGATTATCTTAAAGGGCTTGAGACTAAATGTACAAGTTTGCTAAGTAAATTTTGTGCATTTTAACCGTTTAGCAAAATGAGCCTAACAAAAAAAGTTTCAAAAGTTAAATTTTGGCCATCCGCATCCAATCCCTTACGAAGTTATGTTCGTGTGAGTCAGCCACCACCATCTTTAACAACCAAAAACATGGGCCACAAATTGCACATGAGCAACAAATTTCATGACAGCCCCTGAATTTCTGTAATTTTTTCATATTTTTTTAGGTCGATTCCCCGTTGAACAAATTCGTCTAGAAAAGTGCGTGACAAAGCTGCAGAATTGCCCAAGACTTGTTCGAAGAGATTTTTTTTATTATTTTTTTATTTTTAGTTTCTAGTGAGGAAGAGAGTTTAATCTTTAGTAACTTTTTTTTTAATTTTCTCGAATGGTCGAGTGCACTTGTAATAGTTAGGCATTATTTTAGCATTAGGTTGATTGTTAGTTTTAGGTTAGAATTAATTCACTTTAAAAAAAACAAACAAACAAAAATTCGGATTTCTTGACCAAGACCATTAAACATCTTTGCATGTGTAATTGTTTGATTGTGTGTTTATTTATATAGATAGCAATCGAAGTCAGAAATAAAATAAAAAAAATTTGTTCTTTGAAAAAGGGTTAACTTTTTTGTAGTGGACAACCACTTGGTGTTGTGGGAGAGAGAGCAATTGTTAGAACCTAGGAGAAGTAGCTCTCAAATAACACTTCTCTTTACTCCGACGGTGGAGACCTTGTGTCCGAGCTCACAAGTTAGTATGTATCTCTTTCAGACACATTATTTTAGTGGTTTGGGTATTGAGTGAAAATCGATTGGACATTGCTTAGTGTTTATTTATGTTTCTGCATCTTAACGAACTGCGTGGTTGCTTACATTAATAAACTACTACAAACAAATAGGGCAGACCTAGCCCTGTTTTTTAAACTGGTGGGATTTCATCACCCACCTCATCACTCCAGCTATGTGAAACCAAGGCACATAATAAAATCAACTAAGATTACAGTGTTCATAGGACAACTAAGACCAAGGTTATTCTGCTGAATTTTGTGTTGACTAAAACTAAAGGTGACGTTGGGTTTACTCATTCAATGAACTCCGAGAGGTCGCTACCACATGGGTAACTCACCCGGTACGCCAAGTCACTAGTACTGTGGACCACAAAAGGACATGGTGTAACTAACAGTTTTGGCTAGGAACACACACCCTACGTACGTATTTGACACGCATCGTTCTCATATCAATCGGTCTAAAGAGCGGTAGCACAGATACAGTTCTTAATTAGACCACGTGATCTTCTGTCACTTGTGCAATAATCTGGCTTCTTGCCAACGTAACTCTGACCTCCTGATTTTGGACTTTGCACTGTTCGATACAAGCTTTTAGGATCATCTGTTAGCACCCCTATCTAATTAGGCAATAATAGATAACAGCGTAATGCCCGCTGGTTTCAATCAATCTTGTCCCTCACAAATTAACAAGATAAAATCCCATTAAAACGTTGTTTGCTTAGATTTGGCATTTGTATGGTTTAGAAGTGATTGTTGCTTGTGTATGTCTTCTTAGCAATCGTCTAGGGATACTCGATCTTGTGCTTTGTCACTATCATCTTTCCAATCCATTTTTTTTTTCCTTTTATGAAAGTTTGGGAATGACCCAACAAACGCTTGGTTTGTACCCAAATTTTTTCTAGCCACCCTAATCCACTTTTTGCCTATTCACCACACACCTACCTCCCCTTACTCTCCAATCAACAATGAAATGGAAGAACGTCCAATTTGGGAATACAATGTTCCCCATTGCTGCTAATGTGCACAAAGGCATTGAGTTGCCCCCTATCACGACGGGTCAATTTGAGATTAGACTTGCTATTATTAATATGTTGTCGAAGTTTCATGGGCATGATCGAAAAAGCCCATATGTCCATCTTGGAAAGTTTCTTGAAGTTTGTAGTGTTTTTAAAAACCAAAACATAGATGAGGAAAATGTTAGATTCCGCTTGTTTCCTTTCTCTCTTGATGATTGGCCGCCTCATGGGTAAATTCCCTCGCTGCCAATTTCATCAAATTATGGGAGGATTTAGTTAGAAAGTTTCTAGCGAAGTACTTCCCCATGAGAAAGACCCTAAAAATTAGAAGAGAAATTGAGGAGTTTACTTAAACACATGATGAACGCTTTTATGAAGCATGGGACCGCTTTCAAGATTTACTCATCAAATGCCCCCATCATGGCTTTGAAAAATGAGTGCTAGTGCAGAGTTTCTATAATTGATTTAGTGTCGAATCTAGAAATATGATCGAATCCATGCACAAAGGGAAATTCATGTGTAAAATTGGTACTGATGCTTATACTTTTCTAAGTGAACTTGCTGATGATTCTCGACAATGGACTGCCCATAGAGACTTGAAACCTAATTCTTCTATAAAATCACGTCTTTTTGTACCAAAGGAAGATCCCGAAGCAGACATCAAAACCTTCCTCAAGGACTTTGTTAAGAAAATTAAATCTATTGTCACGAAGTCCGCCTCAAAAGCCAAAGAGCGGACTTCTAAGCCTTGTACCTTTTGCCTCAAAGAAGATCATATAGATTCTGATTGTCCTTTAACTTCAAGTGGCAATGAACCTCCATAGGATGTGTGTGTATTTAACAGTGAACGTAAATCAAACATACACATATGCAAATCGACATCACTCTAACATTTTCTATGGTGTTGACTTTTATGAACAACCACCCAGAAGTTCAGGGAATCCTCTTGGGTTTCAATACCCTATGCAACCTAGTGGAAAAGCTCACAACTCATGCACTTATCCCAAACAAGTTCAATATCGACCTCAATTTAACCAATGTCAACAAAATCAATATCCACCATAGGGAAACCCCTTTCATACTGGCAAAATCAGCCTATGAACCTTTCTATGATACATGTCCCTCATAATTCCTATGGTCAACCTCTGCTCAGCAACTTGTGGGACTTGGTACTTCAAACTCAATATGTTGCTCCTTTACCACTTCCAAAATCATCATTGGAGGATATGATATCAATTAATGGCAACCAATGCTTTTAATTCCCAAGCCATTCACCAGCTTCAACAATAATTGCAACAGTTGACCATGGGAATGGAAAAATGAACATTCCCTGATCAACCCATCCCTAATCCAAATGTCAATGAAATTGGTAGTAGTGTTGATTCACATGGAGAAGTTAAAGTTGTCACCACCTTTCGTTTTGGTCGAGCAATTGATAATGACATAGAACAACCTAAGATAACTGATGTGATTTCCAAATAGAGTGTTCCTAAACCAATTAAGAATGCTAAAGGTTCTTCTCAAACTAGTTTAAACTCGCCCTATCAGCTTCCCGTAAAGCCAAGAAAGTATATACCTAAGGCACATTTTCCCAAAGCCCCTTTAGGTAACAAAAAAAAGAAGCAATTTCAAGAAATACTAGAGATTTTTAAAAGAGTACACATCAACATCCCTCTTTTGTCTGCTATCCAGCAAGTACCAATCTATGTAAAAAATTTCAAGGACATGTGTACTAAAAAGAGAAAAACGAAAGTACCTAAAACTGCATGCCTTGCAAGCGATGCCACATCACTTATTCAACAAACTAAAATAGTTAAGTACAGGGATCCAGGACCCTACTGTACCATGTTTCATTAGAAAAGACTTTGAAAGTCGTGCCTTGATCGACTTAGGAGCGAGTGTGAATCTTTTACCTTATCATATATATTTAGAACTTGGGTTAAAAGAGATGCAACCAACAAATGTAGTTCTTAAACTAGCAGATGAGTCAAAACGATACCCTAGAGGAAAAGTTCTGGATGTGATTGTTCAAGTTGCAAATTTCTATTATCCAGTTGATTTCCTCATCTTAGACACATCTTAGGGCGACCCTTCTTAGCAACTGCGAAGGCCAACATCAAATGTAGAAGCAGTAGCATGTTTGTTTCCTTTGGGAGCCTTAAAGATGATCAGTTGAATATTTTTAAGGCATTGTAAAGGAGAGATGATCTTGATATGATTGAGGAAGAAGAAGTGTGTATGATTCGATATGTTGAGTCTATGGATCAATCGTCACCAGATGGCGTATTGCTTCATTGTCTCTCACACTTTGGTATGAACCTAGATATGGATGAGGCTATTGAAGAGGTAAACAATATGTTGGATAATGTGCCCATAATGCATATACCTGAATCTGAGCCATTATCACTTTATCAATATGAGGAAGAGTTGTATTCTTCATCTTCCTTCCAAGGACAGTCACAAGAGAGTGACTCATCCACATGCACTCAGAAATCACTAAAGCTTAAGCCTTCACCAAATTAATTGAGATATGCATTTCTCGGTCTTGCGGAGAGTCATCCAGTGATTATTGCCTCAAATCTCACTGAGAAACACGGTGGAAAGTTATTGGAAGTCCTTAAAGCTCACAAGTCAGCCATTACTTTAAATATTCATGACATCAAGGGTGTTGACCCTATTGTTTGTGAGCATCATATTTATTTGGAAGATGAAACCAAAACCTCCAGAGAGCCTCAGCGGCGTCTAAATCCCATTTTGAAATATGTCGTAAAAGAAGAAGCGTTGAAACTCCTAGATGCAAACATTATCTATGTTATCTCTGATAGCCAATGGGCTAGCCCAGTCCATGTGGTTCCTAAGAAATCAGGAATTACAGTCGTTGAAAATGAGAACAAGGAACTTGTGCCACAAAGAGTGAAAAATGGATGGAGAGTATGCATTGATTATCGTAAGCTGAATTCTAATACTCGAAATGATCACTTTCCCCTTTCCTTTATTGAATAGATGCTTGAGAGGTTAGTAGGTCATCCTTACTATTGTTTCTTGGATGGAAATTCTGGATACAATCAAATCCCTATTGCACAAGAGGATCAAGAGAAAACCACATTCACTTGTCCTTTTGGTACATACACTTATCATCGCATGCCTTTGGGCTATGCAACGCACCTGCGACATTTCAAATATGCATATCTAGCATATTCAGTGATATGGTGGAAAACTTTCTTGAGATCTTTATGGATGATTTTTTAGTATTCGGCTCATCTTTTGATCAATGCCTACATCACCTCTCACTTGTCTTATAGCATTGCGAAGAAAAATGTCTTGTTCTAAATTGGAAAAAGTGTCACTTCATGGTGAAGCAGGGCAGTGTTCTTTGACACGTTGTCTCTCCAAAAGGCATTGAAGTGGACAAAGCTAAGATTGATGTCATTTCATGTCTTCTGATTCCAAAATCTGTCAAAGATGTGCGATATTTCTTGGGGCATGATGGATTTTATCGCCGCTTCATTAAAGATTTCTCAAAGATTGCGCGCCCTTTGAGAAGTCTCTTAGCCAAGGATGTTCCCTTTCTTTTTTATGACAAGTGCATATCTACGTTTTTGCATATTAAATCTGAACTAGTCTCAGCTCCTAATTGGGCGCTACCTTTTGAGATTATGTGTGATGCGCCTCTAACTACGTTGTAGGTGTAGTTTTTGGTCAGAAAGTTAACAAACTTCCTCATGTCATCTACTATGCTAGCAAAACTCTAAATGAGGGTCAACTCAATTACTCGACCATGGAGAAAAAATATTAGCCATTGTTTATGCATTAGATAAATTTCATTCCTATCTCACTGGAGCTAAAGTCATTGTGTACATTGACCATGCATCCCTTAGATACCTTCTCAATAAAAAGACGCCAAACCTCGTCTGATTTGATCGGTTCGTTTGTTTCAAGAATTTGATCTTGAAATACGAGATAAGTTAGGTAAATAAAATGTGGTGGCCGACCACTTGTCTAGGCTAACATCACAGTCATCTACTAGTATCTTGCCCATTCAAAAGGACTTCCCAGATGAACAACTTCTCTTGATAGAGCAAGAACTTCCTTGGTATGCCGACATTGTAAATTTTTTAGCAACTGAGGAACTCCCTTCACACTGGTCAAAGCCAGATCATGACAAGTTTTTGTCTATGGTCAAGTATTATTTTTTGGATGAGCCATATTTGTACAAATACTGCTTTGACCAACTCATCAGAAGATGTGTTCCAGAAGTTGAACAGTTAAGTTTTCTCCCATTTTGCCATGATCAAGCTTGTGGTGGGCATTTCAGTTCTAAGAAAATCACGGACAAGGTTCTCTAATCAGGTTTTTATTGGCCTACCCTTTTTCGAGATGCCCGTGAGTATTGTAAAGCTTGTCACCGATGTCAACAACTTGGGTGAATAACCTGTCGACACATGATGCCTTTGAATCCTATTCCAGTGGTTGAAGTTTTTTATGTTTGGGGCATCAATTTTATGAGACCGTTTCCATCCTCCCATGGGTATCAATACATCCTTCTTGCAGTGGATTACGTTTCTAAATGGATAGAGGTCATTGCCACTAAGACCAATGATCACAAAATTGTTGTTTCATTCACAAGGGAGTTATCTTTGGTAGATTTGGCACCCCCAAGGGTATCATTAGTAATGGAGGAAAACATTTTTGTAACCGCGTCTTTGAGTATCTTGTCAAATCAAGAACATCATCGAAAAGACTATCAATCAAAATCGGAAAGATTGGCTTTTACACCTTTTAGATGCCTTTGGGCATACAAAACTGCATTCAAAACTCCTTTAGGAATGTCTCCCTATAGATTGGTCTTTGATAAACCTTGTCACCTTCCTGTCGAACTCGAACATAGAGCTTAATTATTGGGCTACAAAGCATCTAAACTTTGACCTCGATATGACTGGTAAAAAATGGAAGCTTCGGCTCGATGAGCTAGAAGAATTGAGGTATGATGTTTATGACTTATCCAAGAACTACAAAGATAAAATTAAGCGGATACATGACAAAAACATCATGAGAAAAGAGTTCCATCTTGGTAAAAAAATCCTACTTTACAACTCTTGTCTTCACCTTTTTTCAGGTAAGCTAAAAACTCGTTGGTCTGGTCCATTCATTGTTCGTGATGTTAAAGACTACGGTGTCATCACCGTAGAAAACCCTACAAATGGTAGTCTCTTTCAAGTAAATGGATAGCGACTGAAGACATACCATAAACTTCCCACAAGGTCAGTGGAAACCATTCAGTTGATTGGTCCTAACTATGAGGATTAGTCACGCCCACAAATTCCTACTCCACTAAGCCTGTTTGGGGGTGGTATCCACCACCTCCATTACGTCCGGCCAATGACATTAAACTTAGCGCTATTGGGAGGGAACCTAGTCTGTTTATGCATTCATTCATTAATGAAAAATAAAAATAAAAAAATTAATAATACCGCCAATGCCTGTTTGGAGTGATGTATTTTTAATAATACATCACCCCCACCAACTCACTCTTTTTCATTATAGGGACGGTACAGATGTTCAACAAATCACCTGAGGTAATAAGTTCTATTTTTTATTTTTTACTTTTCATTTCATTTGTTTAATACTTGGGACAATGTTCTATTTGTTTAGGGGTGGGGAGATTTATCAAAATTTATACCACTTTTGAAAAAAATTCTAAAAAATAAAAAATAAAAAAATGGTATGGTATTCTAGCTATGATGAAATTGGATTATTTGATTCATTACATTTAGGCAAAGAGATGTTGGAAGTTTATTACTAGAGTAAACATTGCATTTAAGCATTCAAGAACAAATAAATTTTTGCACAACGACCATAGATGTAGTTTGGAATACAGAAGTAAGTACCTTCCTGAAAATCTAGAATAATAATAGTGGAGACTTTAACCTTGTGAGCTATCAGACCTTTCATTTTATTCAGAGTGCTTTTACACAACTCCGAGTCATATGATGGCTTAAAATTTTATTTAACATTAACTTGTTGTGAAGTCTCATTATTCTTCTTTTTTATTGATCACTGAGGATGACATCTTTTCGAGTTAAGAGAAACATAGGTTTTATAGTCTATTTGAAACCGTAACTGCGTCGCTGCTTGTGGTCATCCTCGTTTGCCTTCTTCTAAACCCTTTGAAAAGGTTGGATAGATGGTGGGATGTCTCTTGAAGGAATCAACAATTTGTCATGAGGTCCTCGATGCTGTAAGGAGAGCACTTTCCTGGAATGATTTGACGAAGCAGTCTGACCGCTCAGTCTTTTCAATCCCCTCTTACACTTTGTTTTTATCTTGGGAATGGGTCGAGCATCTCCCATTTTCTTAACTCTGTTGTCGTCTTCGGTAGGGGTCGAGCACTGTATTCTCGTAATCTCTTTTATTTCAATTCGCACTGTATTCAGATGCTTCTAGTGCTCAGTCTTTTATATCCGCCTCAAGGTGCTTGTTGTTACATCTTTCCAGTAATCAATACAGTTTCTTTATGAAACTCTTGTTTTATTTCTTAAAAGATTGTGAATCATGTAAGTCTCTTAAGAACTCTAAACTCAATATTGGCTTCGGAAAGGGAAACAAACAACTTTAAGCAAACTAACTATTGATGGAGATAAACTGAGTTTGACCTCGAAGCGAGTTCGAATAGCTTTCACGAATCATTTAGCGGACTGTCGATACGTTACATAGTTTGTCTCTACATATCCAACAGAGTTTCCTTGCGGGACCTGTGCGACTAGTCTTTATTCGGTCCAACTTTATGAAGGACATATATTATCCTAGGAGTCTCCCTCTCTACCTCTTTGACTGACTCCCTGATGTCCCTAGTCTATTCTGGATGTTTCTTAGACTTCAGAAAGTCTTTCAATTTGCCCTTGCAGATCCAGTGTTATACTTCATACCTCAAACTTTTGCAGTCATTGGTGTTGTTGCCGCCTTCTTTGTGGTACGCACAATACTTGTCGTTGTCCCTTCTGACAGGGTCTCCGCGTGTCTTCAGGGGCCACTTCAATTCCTCCCAAATTTTCATGGAGTTGAGTACATCCGACAAACTAGCATTTAGGGGTGTCATGTCTCTAGATCCAACGTCATTGGATGACTTCTCTGGCTTGGGACGATCAGGATCCAGTTTGTTGTAAGTGCACTTCCTCTTGCTCCGCTCCTTATCCCTGTGTCTATTTCCCTCATTCTCCTCCTTAGAAGTTGAGGGCTACCTGTTGCCTTTGGTTTCCCCCTTAGCGATCATTGACTCCTCCAGGGTGATGTGTCTCTTGACACTCTTGAAAAGCTCTGCCATGTCCAGAGGGAACTCCAAGGTGAGGTCCTCAAAGAGCTTTCCCTCTTTGAGGCTTGCGGTGAATGCCATCCCAGCTGCATCGTCGTTACACCCGTCGATGAGGGTCATCTCATTGTTGAAGCGTGTGACTTCGGTGGAAGGCTATGGAACCATGTCAATGCAAAGCCTTTAAGACTAGTGGGAAAGGTTCTGCACATTACGGATTCAAATCCTTCCTTTAGCGCCATTAAGTATTGGTAATGGCGTAGATGATCGAAAGGATCGTAGGAATCGAGCTACGGGGGAGTGAACTTTCTCGGAAGTGCTTCACTCATGATCCAAGAACAATCCGTAGAAGGGATTTTTCCTATGTGAAAGATACTCTAGTATTTGCTTCCTAGTTGGAAGCAAAAAGCAGTTGTAGTTGCCTGTCGAAACTGATTCTCGAGATACTTGCCTGAAGAGGACTTCTGGGTATCGTGGATAGTTGTGAAACGTGTGGGCTTAGCATGCTATGAGAGTCTGGGTCCGCTTGACGGACTGAAGTTGAACGAGCTTAGATTCGCTTGGGCTGGATCTGTGTTTGGCCGATGCTTGAGCCCGTAGTTTCTTGAAATCATCGTGACACGTGTTCGGCTCAAGAGTGTGACCATTTTTATGTATCATCGGGTATTGATAGGAAATACCTATTAATATACATGTGGATAATGGGAAAGTTGGAAGCATAAAAAAATCATGAAACAACATTGAATGGTCTTTTGTAATCAAAAAGTCCAAATTCATTAGCTATTATTAGCCTGCAAATAGATCTCCACAATATATAACCGTCAAGCTGGAAATATGATTTCTAAATGCAAAAGCTTACGTGTAAGAATAAGTTCACCAGAGAGAAATGGGAACAAGAGATGTGGATACCCTTACATCATCTTTCCATCGGACAACTGCTTCTTCTTATGAGAGAATAACTTTCTAAGGTTTTGAAGAGCTGATGAAGCATCATTGGTCTTCTTTCATGGGGATACCCTCAATTGAGCATATATTCTTGAATCGAAAACAAAGAAATGAGAACTCAATCAAGCATGCCTTTAGGGTTTCATTTGGGTTTCTCCGAAAAACCACCTGACAATCTTTCAGACCCATCTCAAATTCCCTGATGCAATTTATGTAAATAGATAGATTTTTTTTACAAAACCAATTGGGGGAAATCAAAATCAAGAAATTGATGAATTGACAACAAATCTATCTCACCATTCCATCAAAATTTGAAATGCTTTGGAGTATTCAAGATTCGATCTTTTGGGATCAAATTGGACCTCAAACGCCTCTTATGGGGAGTTGAAGTCTTTTCTATGTATCTATTTGCCTCCTCTTCTTCAATTTCGATTGTATGGTAACCATCACCGCTTATGCTACGCATCGTCAACGAGAGATTGAATAGTTTCAGAGATTGGGAGAGATTGAGATCGACAAGGGTTCTGTTTTGGGGACTTTGTATTTGGGTGGTAAAGCAACCGCCAAAATGGAGTATGTGAACATTATTAGAAGGATTTGGATGTGCAAAAAGTGTACGTTGTTTGTGCATATATGGACAGCCACACATTTTACTGTGGATAACTCTATGCTAGTATCCTGTTTTATCTGTGGAATAGCTATCTAGAAAATTTTGCATATATTCAGGCACATCATTAGTTCTATGTCCATCTAATGCTTTGTGACTCTGTATTTTGCACAGTACCTGGGGTCGTCTTTCTTCTGTATCAGTGGAGATGCCAATGTCGTAACTCACTATTGAGTCCTTTTACAGTGCCTAGTTTTTTGTCCCTGGATTATGCCTGAATGTTGCCATGCACCTGTTTTGCTGATGTGACACTTAATATCCGTTTTGCCAAACTCATCATTCCATCCATCAAAACTACTTCTCATCCATGGTCATACCCATCATTCCATACATCAAAACAAATTTTAAATCCCATCATCGAATCCCATCATCTTATCGATGGCCAAACCCATTATCCCATCCATCGATGGCCAAACTCATCAACCCATCCTTGTTTGAAGGCATGTTTACGAGGTCCTCTCTCCAAACAAATTTTAATTTCACATCAGCAAAAACAGGTGCATGGCACCATCCAAGCATAAACCAGGCACTATAGAATTTTTGCTCATTATTTGAGAATAGTGAGTTTTGTAGTTGTTAATTAATGCCTATAACTTTCTCCAATTTTTGAGTTTCAGACGCAAGATGGTATATTGTCGTGCAATTGACAATTGATTGTTTGGTCTCTCATTCTCTAGCAATTGAGAGCTAGGAAGAGAAGTGTCAAATGATTGCAATTGTAGGATAATGTGGGCTTAGATAAGTGGGCAAAATGCATGTGTCAAAGGAAAAGGAAAGAGCCATCGACACTAATGCACTATGAGGGTCACAGACTAACCAGTCGATGATCATTAATGCGAATGTAGTACATGAAACTCTATTGAAGTCATGAAAGAGTTACAATATCAGGTTTTGATCAGTGGAACATAAGGAATGATATTGAACATGAACTCCATATCGATTAAGTTAGACATGATATTGCAATGACACTTAATAACTAGCTCTTTGAAAAGTTATGGTATTAGTTTTCAAATTCATCCCTATTGTGGATGCCATCCCTTGAGATTTGTGTTAGATATGGTACATACGTTGTTTGATCAAAGATATTATTGATAAGGATAATGGTTGAAGTCACAAATTTCTTATGTTTAAATAAAAAAGAGAAGTTAAATGAAGATCAACATTAGCTGCTGAAATCTTTCAAGAACTAGATTATTCGTAATTTTTTTATTGTTTTACTTTTTGAATCTGTGTACTTCATGATTATTATTCTGACATTTTATATTTGTTAGGGAAGGGGATGAAGAACATTTTTTCTCAAGATGATTAAGAAATTGATTGCTGCCTATCAAGATCACGAGTTTAGGCTTGTCCACCAAGGAACCATCTGGATAACTTTTCACTTGGTGAGTTTAACCTTTAGCTCAAAACTCATTCGTGCATCTCTTAGCCTGGTTGAAGAGCTTCAGGAAATTTTATGTAATAAATGATGAAGGAGCAAGTGAGTGGTGTAAATTTGGTGTCCCTTTATGCTCTTGATTTTAATGATAAGGTTTGGGATCGTCAAAACCCAAGCTTACCTTTAAAAGAAAAAACAATTGCCTAACTAATATCTCAATATGAATGATCATAAAATTTGAATTCATTGACAAATTACAAAGCAATATAACCATAATAGAGTACACCCTGTACAATGATACCAACATACATAAATCTACCACCACAATACAAATACAGAAAAATGGACAGAATGACACGTACTAAGTGAAAGCTACACATTAAAGATTTTAATATTGTTCGCAAACTTAACTTCAACAGCTTATGCAACTTATGGGGTCGTGGTTGAATAGGGTCTTATGGGAAGAGATGGGATGGGCAAGTCCTTAGGCAGGCCAGGGATCGCAGGTAGTGGTAGCAATTCAGGTTTAGGCGTGGGTAATTCAGGCTTTGGTAGAGTTGGGAGTGTTGGTAGAGGAGGCAATTAAGGTTTTGGTAGAGTTGATAGGTCGAGCTATGGCTTAGATTTTCCTTCAAGCTTTGGCAGAGCAGGTAGTGGTGGCAAGTCAGGCAAAGGTGCCAAAGGTGGCAATGGTAATTCAGGTTTTGGCAAAACAGGTACTAGTGGCAAAGGTGGCAGCTCTGGTTTTGGCAATGCAGGAAGAGGTGGCAACTCCGGTTTGGGGCAAAGGTACCGGGAGACTTGGAAGTGGAGGCAATTCAGGCTTGGGGAGCCCTGGAACATCAGGCAATGTCATCTCTAAGAGAATGCGGCCTGCATGAACAACCACAACGTCGCCGTTCATCAAGGAGGAGACGAGCAACAAAGGAAAGATAATATGGAGATAAGCCATGATTGGATGACAACCGAGAACCAAAGATGCCTTAGCAACTTAACGGTGCAATTGTTCTTGCCAGACTGTGTTTACACTCTTTGGAATTGTATGGTTTTGTAGGAGATTTATGAAAGGAACTAGTGTCTGAGATCAGTGTGCTATTGGTTGGCTGTAGATGTGGGTAAGAAGCTGGAACATATTGTGTGGTTGGTTGAACTTCTCTATCTCATTACCTCAAATACCTCACATGCAAGTTTTGGATTTACTTGAGCCACCTCTGTTTGATAACAACTTAATCAAACTGACAAACCAAAACTACGTATGTCTCTGGGATCTAAAAGTATTCAGAACTAAATATACAGCGATGAGGCATCAAACAGTGGATGGATTGTGGCAGAACGTGTGCAACGGATTAGCAATAATAAGAAAAGGCTCCTGTCTTATCACTAACAGGCCCAAGCCAGGACCAACCTAGGCTAATTATCTCATTACTTCAAATACCTCACATGCACGTTTTGGATTTACTTCAGCCCACCTCTGTCTGATAACAACTTGATCGAACTGACGAACCAAAACGACTTATGGAGTCAGGGATCCAAAAGCCCATTCTATTTAAGTTATTCACACAAACCATGCATACAACACTTTTTCTCCTATTCATATAGTTGGACGAGACTCGAATCCACGATCTCCGAGGATCAATGCTCTGATACGACGATAAATTGCCAATTCTCTAAAAGCTCGAACTTGTAGAGAAGGTGAATCTAACCATATATCAAGTGAAAATGAGAGCGGAGTTGTGGGATTATAATTACACCGTATCGGTGGGTACCAATCGTACAACTACACCGTATAAATTCACACTGTACTACCGTGGATAAGTACATGAGCAATTTTAAGCCCATGGATAATTAGAGTGGGTTTAATATTCCAACACAAACCGCGCCAAAATAAATTAAAGATTTTCCCTAGCATTGACCTAAACCATATCCTCAACTAAAAATCAAATGGTAGTCGATAACTTATGACTGAAAATCTACAAACTTTTCTCGACTCCCTTCCAAAAACCTAACCAACCATTTTCCACAAGAAGTCTATTTTTGTTAACTCGGTTAGGGCTTAGTTACAGTTGACACTAATTTGGTCAAAACATGGAGAAACTTATTTTTTTTTAAAATAGGAGAGAGAAAAAATATATCCCTAAACTTTCGACTTGCATCTTTTTCAACCTCTTCACATTACACCAAAAATACCATCAGCAACGGTTTTGAACCGTGGGGATAACCCATTGTCACGGCTTAGAGCCGTGGGCTATAGAGGAGTCGCTAAATTCCCATTCACGGATAAAAACCGTGGCAAAACATATTAGCAACGGTTTTATACTCGAGGACGGTTGATGATTTAGCCACGGTTCTAAACCGTTGCAAAAATGTTAGCCATGATTTTAAGCCGTGGCCAGGAATAGCCACGGCTTAAACCGTTGCAAGTTATGGCCACGGTTCTAAGCCGTTGCAATATTTTTAGCAACGGTTTTAAGCCGTGGCCAGTACTAGCCACGATTATAAGCCGTGGCAAGGCATGGCCACGGTTCTTAGCCGTTGCAATAATGTTAGCCACGGTTTTAAGCCGTGGCAAGTACTGGTCACGTTTTTTTTTTGGTCACGGTGTTAAGCCAATGCAGTTCTACTGACAGTGATGTAATACAGGCGATGAAGAGAAATTACAGACTGAAGAACTTGTAATTGTAATTCTGGATTGATGACAGTAAATGGAATGGATTGTATTCAATAAGAAAGCTAATTCGAGATAGCTAATATCATGTACAGCAAATGCTCAAGTGTACAATTTTCTTACAAATCAAATGAATCCCTTTTTCTCTCTTATGCTCTCTTATTTATAGTACTACATTTATTGACAACTAATCTAACAGAAATCCTTCCTAAACAACATTACATGTAACAACATAGCACTCTGCAACATATAGCAACATGCTCCCTTTAGTAACAACACTTGTGTTAGCAGCCCGCATTCCATTCAGCAACAACAGTAGTACTACTGTCATTCATCAACAACACTAGTTTAGCAATCAACATGTCATTCAGCAGCAACATTCAGCAGTATCACTAGTGTTATTTATGTTGTTGTCTTTCTCCGAGAATAAGTATACTTTATAGGAGGTAAAATCCTATTAGAATACTGCAACTAGATTCATTACTAAGCAAGTTGTAATAAAGAATGAACATTTTACAGTTTTAGAAATGGGAGTGTGTTAAGTGTATGTAGCAGACCTTGAGGAGTTCAAAGGGACGGAGGCCACCCATCCACAGGAAACAACGCTCGGCTGGAGTTATCCACATACCGGTGATGATATGGAAGATGTCGGACTTTGCTGCAATGCCCTTAAGACGGAATATCTCATCGTAATGGGCTAAATGTCCATCCAGTATCAATCTGAGATCACCATCAGATAGGTGTGCTTGTAATGCTGTCTGAAGCTCTGACATGTGTCTTTGCTCATCTTCTAACCATCTTGCATACTCCATATCAAATATTGCACCATCTGTATATTCATGCACAAAAGAGATGAGGGTGATAATATGAAACTGTGTTTAGTTAAATTACTTATATTATTTTATGATGTTTTACAGTTGTTATATATAAAAATGTTGCTTTAAAGCCAATTCTTCTATATATAATATGATGGAGTAATACATGCGTTATACTGCATTGCAGCACAAACATTATGTATACTGAAATGCATGTAGGAATCTCGACGCATACTCACGGCATTGTATTAACCAAAAATTATGTACACTGAAATGTCACTGTGGCAACTCAGTCTCAACTTGATTATATTATTGCAGGTTTCATGAAGTCATCCTAGGCTGGCTGATCCATTAAATGTTTTCTTGATTATTCAGTAACAACAATATTAATGGCATTGTTAATGTGGGTCTCCACAACACAACAACAAAAACACTAAAGGCACCCACCTGAGCTAAGATTGCCACCTACACCACCTGCTGCTAAGAACAACCCCTACAGACCATAAACAAAAACAGATTAAAATATACGCTGAAAATATTAAAATGACTTTAACAAGTTCAAGTGAATTGGCAAACTGGATAGTTGCATGAGTGGTTCAAAAAAAGTACATAACTCATGCAAAAAAGGACCTGTTTCATGAAAAAGATTTAGATCCTTGCAATAAATCATGCAAACATACACACAAAGAATAGAATGTATACCTAAGACATTGCCACTAGGAAATTGGCTGTTTGGCCTTGATTTCTCCTTGCTTGCAGGTTGAACCAGAAAAAAACTTCATCTCCTGTCCTCTTTGTGACAGGAAGGGACTCGATCTCCAGTGAGAACTGATTGCATCAGAAAAAATCAATGCTGGAGAGATGGCCATACAAGGTGTTTTTGGATTGGTAAAAATCAATGTCATTCAAACGTAACACCGATAAAAATCAAAATAATGTATGTCAAAACAAAAAATATCTAGGAAAAATAATGACCCAAAGGAAAAGAAGAAATAGAACCATACCTTCTGATTCCAATCAGCATAGACCGCAATAAGAGTAGCAATCTGCACATGAAAAAGTCGATAAGCCCAAGAAAATAAAAAAATTAGAAAGGAAGCAAGATTTGCCTGATACAAATTACTCACCAACTGTGCAACCAAGAAAGCCACAACAAACAAAAGACTAGGATGCTCACGAAAAGACCAACTTCGTGATCGTGACAAAGATGAGGGCCTGGCTGATTGTGCTTACTTGCAGGTATATTGCTGATGCAAGCCTTCTTATGTCAGGTACTTGCAGGTATAGGGCCTGACATAAGAATGACACTAATGGGACATAATGGACACAATCAACACACAAGTCAACTACAAAAATTACTTCCCATGCAAGCAATTATGTGAAGAAATGTGCCCTCGCCTTGCATTGAAATACTTTTCTTGTTGCGGTTTTCAAAATTACTGAAGCAAGCTTTCATAGATTCAGATATGCCTGCTTTCGATATGCAGGAAACTGTTTAGCTTTCTGCAAAGGGAAATGGTAGTAAAACAATCCATCTCAGTTCGCTCATATTACCCCATAGATATCAGGATTCAAATTGACAAAAGATACTCCTGAATCTATTTAGTGTTGATTCTAGCCTGCTAGGGTTAAGAAATGCAGATATGGTTTCATATTTTCATATATTGGGGGGGGGGGGGGGGGGGGGGGTTGCTTAAACTATTCCCACATGATTTAGAGCATTAGTTCAATGTGCAAAAAGATCGAATCAGCGATATATCATCTTCCACTGTTTGTTTTAGAAAATTTTCTTTAAATATATATACCATCTTTCACTAAAACACGAAATTGCATTAATATAAACAGTATAGAAAAACACAAAGCAACAAAATCTCAGCACGAGATTATTACAAAATATTTAATTGTTTTCATAGAGAAAACCTTTGTCTGGAAATATGATTAAAATGTTAACGTTGTACTTGATTTAGTTCAATTCTCATGGTGCAACTGTCAGACAAAACATGCATGCTTCAAGTGAGACTTTGAAATAAAACGGAACTTTCAGTTGCAATGAATTATGTTTTCAAATTGCCAACCTTGATTGCAGCCACTCTTAGTGCACGACACATAGGATCACGATGAAGCATCGTCATATGTTTACTGATAATCCGGCTTTCTTGTTGAGACTCTGCAAGCATCCAACTAAAGGAAGAAAATCAAACTTACGATAGGCTCTTATAATTTGTCTATCCTAGTTTTATTAGTTCTTTTAATTAGTGATTCATTCCTCTAAAATATTACAAATGAAAAGTAACAAACCAATATTACAAATGAAAAGTAACAAACCAGTATTACAAATGAAAGTAACAAACGGATACAGTTATGAAGTATCATGCCGGCGTACCATACTCTAAACTCAATCAAATAAGCCATAACCAAAACCCATTAGATATACTTGGTCATATACAGTGAAAAAAAGGAATACCAGTGTAGCACTGCATTGTCTTCATTGTTTTTGCTCGGATGAAAAAACCATGTCTTTCATTTGAATCTATCTAAAGCCATGTCTTCTAAAGCAAACTAATCAGAAATGAGGGTCACTAAAACATACCTGCTCCTCGAAAACTCTTGAGAGATGCAAAGCTTATTTATTGTAGTCTATCATATAAATTCATAATATTTTCAAAAATATTAAATATGTAAACATTTCCTTTTTAACACTTATCCTGCTTAATAGATAAGTATTTTGCCTAAATGAACAACATCATGGCCTTGAAGTTCAAAAAACAATCTAATGGATCACATGCCATCCATCTGAAGATGTAATAAAACTTGATATGTATCATAACATTTGACAAGTGTAGCCATGAATATAATTCACTGGTTAGTGTTTCAATTACATCATCAAATGCCTCAAATTTGTCGATACTTGGTTGATGGATAGTGCAAACTGTTGTCCTTCTTGTGCCAAAAACATTCTTTACTGCACGTATAACAATAACTGCCTATCATTTTACAGTTGAAAATAGATGAATGAGGAATGAGATTAAATAAAATCAGTGTATTTACTTGTAATTTATAAAAAAACTATTCCCATTTAGGTGCAATGAAATCAGCTCCTAAAGTTTGTAATTGCTTTGGTAGGTTTTAACCTAACCATTAACTATTTTCTAATTACTGACTTCCCGAAATTGTTTCAATTAGATATATTTTGCAGAATAAGAAATTTCTGCTAGCTAAAGTGTGAGTACGACACCTCCCCTTCCAGCTAAAATAAACCTCAACCTGAACAAGGGTAATTAAAAAACGTCTCTGTGCATGTTGAAAGAACTATAACATTATAACGTGTAAAGATAAGGCTACCTCAAGAGTGATTAGGGCAACATTTGGAGGTAAAGAATAGTTAGGATCCATGGCAGTTGCATTAGTCACATGAGAAGCCTTCCAGTCTTCCATTTTCTGCAAGTCAATTGTAAGTTTGGAAGATTACAATGTTAGAAAAGGGATTTCCTGGAATAGTTAAGCTTATAAGTTAATCAAAATTAAGTCTAATATTTAGTAATATGAATATATAAATACATAAACAGTACAACAAATAGAAATGGGTGAGAATAGAGAAAGAGATGCGGAAGCTGGCTGTGGCCTCCAAGGCTGTGCAGTAGGACTGACATTTGTTGAAGCTTGGGGCACAACATGTTGTTGCAGTGCTGGTTCATTCACCAGGCTCGTCCTTGGATTAGTTGCAACCTTGACATTGACCATGCTAGCAGCAAACCCCATGGCTATCCCAATCTCCTCTTCCATTCTACAGATAACTACATCTTGGACAATGTCTTGAAATGCCTTACTCAAGTTGCCATTCTCCATATCTTTTATGGCACGTAAGGCACTAGCTTTGTTTTCATAGATTAACTGCATTGATTGTGACTGCTAACTCCATATCAGGTTGTGGTGCCTGCCTATTGTGTTCCATGAATGCTATGCACTACCTACCTTATTTTGCTGCCAAGCTAACAAAACATCCTCCTTTTTTAGCAGTATACCAACCATGCTAAGAAACCCCAACATCTACACCCACAACCAAAATGCAATTATCTTCGTACACTGTACCAGGTCACATCCCAACTTGACCACCATGCGACTGAAAACCTGTCTCTCTAAGTTGTGGTACCATTTGGCTAGTGCAATTGTGGAAGAAGCACTAGCCATGATCTCTGGCAATTGTGGATACATATTTACTTGAACTAGTCATGTATCTTGATCTACAAAGAATTTAATGTCAATATTCAAGACAAGGACCAACACTCACCATCTACTTCGATTCCCTTAGGGAAAAATGGAACAGAACCAGTAGCGATAATTATGTTCTTTGCAGTTATATCATTATCAGGCAAGCCAACTTTTCCATGTTTCACTTTTTGTGGACCCTGAAAAACAAATCCATGCACGAAACAGTAAAACTAATGAAGGACCAAGTTAACAATGAAACTACACTTTTTCCTGGCTACTAATGTGTATATACAAACAGAAGGTTTATGCAGTGTTATCTTAGATCAAACCAAGTTACAACAAGCAAAACTAACCACAATAGTGCCTACGCCAGTCAGTATGCCCACTCCTAGAGCTTTCATTGAATTGGTCAAGTTACTTCGATTTTTTGATGCGAGGTTGTTTGCATGATCAACAACCCCTGTCTATCATATTCAGCAGCTGCAACCTTTCATCATAAGTTATGTGTCAGAGTCAGATAACACATGAAATAACAAAATTGTAAAGGAATGATCACAAAAACAGAAAGATAGCCATTAAATCAACCGTGCAAGAATGCTAAGATGCAGTTGAAATATCTCCAAGTTTAGAGGTTGTATTTGGAGATGCATGCTTATTTGAAAACTGTGGCAAGGTTGAAGTATGAAGTCAACAATTAGTCAATTATAGAATACTGACTTATTGAAAGTTTTTACTCCTTACCTGTCCATTGTAGACGGTAACATTCACTCCTTTGGATAATAACTCATCAACCTGTACCAAGTAACAAACATAAATCTTCAATGTAATCTCTACAACTTGAATGAAAATGAGGGATGAACATCTTCATGACTGAACCATATGTTACAAGGACACTATCGTTTTGAGAATTTGTGTGCAGACAGATATTTGTCAATCAAAGTTTTATAAAATGGGGTATGTTAGATAACGCAAAGTTTGTAAATCAAACAGATATTTTGATTAAATTTGCAAAAAATTTGATTGAGACTTTTGACCTATTAGATTTTCCAAGGCCATTTTCATCGAGCCGTGATACATCCATGAGAAGTGGCCCCCATGAGAACTGTAGTTTGAAAACAAGTCTTAGTATCCATAATTTGAAGCAAGATGAAACTGAGAAGCAACTAATAGTAATTGTAACGCCAAAGCCGATGCACGAAATAAGAATGCTTGATTGAAAAATTACTACTCACCACAAAATCTTCTGGAGAAATCCAACTATCTCCCAAAGCAACTCCTGATTGAAAATGTGAAATTAAATATCTCGTCAATCCAATTCCATTTGACTCCCAAACTGCAATTCAAACTACTTGAACCATAGACAATTCAATCGAGATTCAATAAACAAAAATGGGTATTCTCCAGTGTCTCAGATATCAATCCTACTTGCAATCAAAATCTAATTTACACTATACTTGACATATTGATCGATAGGATTATAAACACACTTAAGGGGTTTTCTACATTAAAACTGATTCTATTGAACTTAGCACAAGAGATTACCTCCAAGTTTGAGCTTCAATTTGCAAGCTTCGATCGCTTTTAGAACCGATAATGCAAGAGTAACAACATATTTTCCACCATAAGACTCTGCAATAATGTAAAAAGGACTCTTTTGTAGGCTCCCATTCCTATTGAAGATCTCTTGCAACAAGGTAGTTAAATCAGTTGTTGCCTCTTCGTCAGTTTTCACATATGCATTCTTATCCTCCACATAACTGAACCCTAACCCAACTGGATTATCCTAAATTTCACACCAAAAAAAAAAAAAAAAATTCAAGAACAAGAACAAAAATAAATTTAAAAATCCCATCTTTCAATTTCATTCCATAATTTAAGTAGAACAAAAAGCTTGTAAAGATTAAGGAACAACACATTATTACAAACACCCCATTTCATGGTTAAATTTGAAGATTTGCACAGAATGAATGATTGGAGAAAAAATTCTCACTTTTCAATCACATTTCATATCTAAATCAAGATTTATATAGAAAATATTAGAATTTAACATCAATTGAATGAGCTTATCACAAACAAGTCCTATGGTTGAGCCTACTAGTTTCCATGGGACAACGATCTCAGAAAACTAAGATATACATTCTCAAAACAGAACACATAAATCTCAGAAAACAAGTCATATACCCAATCAAAATGAACCCTAACATCCAATCAGATCTAACAACCCAAAGCCCATGAAAAATATTGAACACCCATTACGAGCAATTATGATTTTTCAAACCCCACTTCAGTATAAAATGATTTCATTCAACTGTACATATCAAATTAGATCAGAAACTAGATGATAAATGTTAAAACCAACTATAAAACAGAAAACTAACACAACAAAAAGAGAACAGTGAGAGATAGAAGGAAAAACTCATATCAAGAATCGAAAATGAACTCACTTGAGAACCATCGTGGCTAATCTTCTCTTCTCCTCGATCTCTCCTCTGCGCCAAACCTCTCTCTGACTCTGATTTAGGTCGAAATTCTTTTTCGCAATGACCGCGGCAAATTCACAGATTCAAACCAGAGATTGTAAACTCTAAACCGCGCAAATCTCTCTCTCTCTTTCACAAATCCTAAATGAGATAGAGGTCAAAAACTGACACATTCAAACCTCTTTCGCAATGACCTAAATCAGCGCCAAATTCTTTTTCCCCAATTTTTTTCGCCAAAGCGCGAAACCCGTTTTCGCTAGAACGCGAAACTCCACTCTCCAAATCACTCGCAAGAGCGCGGCACGTGCAAAACTATTTTTTTTAGCAACAGTTTTTGGCCGTTGCTAATTATAGCCACGGTTTTGGCTGTGGCTAATGCACCCACGGTTTAGAGTCGTGGCCAGTTATTTTTATAGCCATGGTTTTAGGCCGTTGGCCACACTATCCACGATTTTTTGCCGTGGCAAATAAACCAACGGCTTAGAGTCGTGGCCATCTCCGTGTTGCTAAACAGGCCTTTTGGTGTGGTGTCACCATTAAATGACCTAAAATAATTAGAGAAACTTTTCTATTCCTATGATATTTGATATCCATTATCGAAGATTTCCCGTTGACCAAAAGCATTAGAAACCTCTAAACTTACAAAACTTGAATCAACACCAAATCAAAATCATTGCATTCCAAAGCCTCTTATATTTTAAAACACAACCCAAATGTCAAAATCAAGTAATTGAATAGAAAAAAACACAAGAAACCCACTCGAATAGAAGGAAAACTAGAATACCCATCAAACAATGAAATTTTGAATGGAATCAACCTAAATCATCTTTTTAGTTTCAAGTTCCTAAAATCAATAGTACATTTAATCACCCCATATAAGAGCACATTTAGAATTCTTTAATTAATTATATGTGCGCATTCAAAAAGTTTACACAAGAAAACGTGGAGATAAGCTTTGAAAATGGTGAAAGTTTCCTGGTTTTTTTTTCTGATTTTTTTTCTTTTCTAATCGGGGATGGAGAAAAAACTAATAAAGATAGAAATCATAATGTTCTCTCACTTTTTTTTACAATTAATTTATCTCACATCTTTTGACTAAATTAATGACAACCTACCATTAATCTATCTCTTGTGTGTCTTGGGGTATCTTGGTCACTTTGTTTATTAAGTTGGGGTGTTTTTAGTAAATCGGGTAGTGAATTTAGTTTTGATGCTCCTAATAAAAAATGGGGTGAAACGAACATTCATTTTGAATTATTGGGGCGTTTGGTTTGCTAGAAAAATTTCAATTATAGGAGTTAGTTTGGAGTGTTAAAAATATAAAAATTACTTCTACAATAACATGGAGATGCTTTATTTATTTTGGGGTGATTCTAGTAAAACATGAGGTGAACCCTAAATAAATAATAATTGAGGATTGCTATTGGGCTTATGCTGTGGTGGCTCAGTGGTGTGACCATTTTTATGTATCATCAGCTACTCCCCCCAAGTTAGTGGTACGTCACATCGGTTCGCTAAGTCATCTCTTGAAGGGATGTGCCGCTTATGATGATTGAGTCTGTATCGTTGCTTGAGCTGCACGCTACATTAATTGAACGTGAGTCGGTCCAGAGAAAAAGATGCGGGGAGCCAGCCTCTATTTAGGTCATCTGCAGTGTAGAGTCTGACTCTTCTACTTTCTTTGTTGTTGAAGATACTACTGTGATTAGAAAAGATTGTTCACCTTCTTCATGGCTCAACAAAACCTTTTTGACGATGCAACCTTGGCCAAGGGCCTGGAGTTTTTTGAAGACTAGTTGTTGTCCGAGCCCGGCCTTGCCGAAATCCGTATGAAGTTTGGGGTCCCTTAGAACCTGCCATTGGATGTCCTGATAAGTGACCAAACGCCAATGTCACCTTTAGCCGGTTTCATCTGCTTACATCATGGGATGCTTCAAACTGGAGTGTGTTTTCTAGTTCTGGACGTGATTTGGGAGTTCATGGATCTCATGGGGATTCCTCTAGCCCAGTTTGGGCTTAATGAATATATGATCATCTTTTTGACTCTGATAAGTGCTAAGGAGGCCAGCGTCAGCGTGACTATGCGAGTAATTCAGTTGCTGACTTCTCCTCGACTAAAGGGTAACGTTGTCTGTAGGATAACATCGTCGGCTTGCCTTGTGAATATGCCCGATGATTTCAAGTTTTGGCAGAAGTTTTGCTTCTTGGCCCCTGCAGATTTGAAGTATTTTCGATGCAAAGATCGTCCGCTCGAGTGAGAGTTCAGGCCGCTTCGTAAGTTCAACCCTTTCTTGTGACTTTGATATGTTTGATCGTGGGCTAGCTAATCATTGCTTGTGTTTCTTCGCAGGGAGGTTTCCCAATACTCCTCTAACCTCAGAGGAGAAAAACACCATGGAGATGTTTCACGGCTTGCCAAAGAGGAACGTGGTTAATGTCATAAGAGTTTTCAACTTCATCCATAGTGGGCTGTGGGACAACTGGCACGTTGCCCCCACTTTGTATCGAGTATCGCAAATTAAGTTGGAAGATGGGGCCATTCAAGGAAGAGGAATGCTGCTGGGGCCAAATCTCTTGTTCCATCTGACGTGGAGGAGCCGTCTGAAATGCTTGCCTCTTTTGTGAGGAAAAGGTCATGTGTTAGAACGAGGTTGCCTTCAGCACGACCCACTCCAGTAAAAGAAGAGTGGAAGTCTATTAAGCCTGTCGGGGTGGTGACTGATGTGTATGGCTTGGAGAAAGATTACGTGTGGTTTACAGGGGTTGTAGACAGGTCGAATCTCAGTGACGCGCAGGTCGAAGCTTTGAATGATCATCTGGTGCTAGTTGCAATGGCGCCTTCTACTGTTGCTGGGGTTGTTCCGACAGAAGGCTTCTATGAAGACCCACCTGAGGTTGTGGAATGTGATCGTCCAACTGGTGCGTTTTCTGAAAGTGACCGTAATGTCGCAGGCCAGGTTTCCCATAGTTCGCATTGTTCACTGTCTCGTTCCAGACCACAACTAGAAGTATTGGAGTGTCCTTTGGATAATTCACTTCCTCTTCTCCCTCCAGATCCCGTCGAGTCATCTCGCACCAAAGGGTCGGTTGTTCGTGAAAAATGAAATACCACGGAAGAGAGCTCGAGGATAGCGACAATCGTAAACGTTGGTGTCGGTGTAATTCCTGATCCGCGAAAGCTTCGAATGGATGTGCGAATAAGTATGTTTGCTTCGAACTTGATAAATATGAGTTCACAGGTCTGGCACCAAAAGGTAGACGTAAAGTATACTTCGAAAAAACATATAAGCAGGCATCACAACTGACTAATGTATTGTGCTCCAAAACACGAGGAGGATAAGCTAGAAGGGTGTATGGACAAGGGCTTGAAGTACCTTATATTGGGTATGTCTTACTTGAGCCATGTGGCCATTGCTGGGACGAAAGTCGAGACTTCTCGTGAGAGGGTATACACCTTGGAGTGTGTCACCTTGCACATGCAGGCGCTATACTCTAATGCACTTTATGAAATTGATCGGCTACAGAAGCAAGTTGAGGAGAAGAGGCTGGATCAATCAACCGTGGTCGTTGGGACTCAAGAGGCTCGTCTAGAGGTCCTTGAGTGTGAGCTGTCAGAGGCGGTGTCCGAGAGAGATAGACTCAAACAGGAGTTGGACCAGACCCGCAGAGACATAGAAGTTTTACAGAAAGCTGCGGCTAAGGCGTGTTCTGAACTGCAGTCTCTTGCTGAAGAGAACGCTTCAAAGGAAGCCGAGTGGGCTGCTCAGAAGCAACAACTAGAATCTGATGTGGAGTTCTATGCTTGAGAGGCGACGAAGGCCGAGGACCAGCTTGAATTGGAGTGGCATGAGCTTAGTGCTGTGAAGAGCAGTTTGGCCACAAAGCAGTCTTGGGTCGACTCGCTGACTGTCAAGTTGGAGCTATTGGAGCGTGAACTTGTGATGGAGTTTTTATTAACCTAAATTAATAAGCTAATAAACCCTATTTGTAATACCACAAGTGCACGGTTGTCTAACTAGTATACAGTGGCAAATACGGGTCAATCCCATGAGGATTGACAAACAATCGAATTCTAAGACTTATTTATACTAATTTAGAGTTGGGGGTTGCAGGAGATGAAAATTAATAAATTAAGAGAACTAAATTGACAGCTAAAATTAAACTAGTAAGATGATATGAGAGTAGACGAGACATCAAATCCACCACAGGTTCTTCGAGATTTGTGTAATCCAAATTATTGTTCTCAAGAATTAACATGACTAACCTCAGGATTAATCTAAGTTCGCAATTGATTTCAGCAAAGGTATAAACCCCTAGCATTGCGTGTCTTCTTACGGCACAAACAATCACAAATTTATTTTAACTAATTCTAAACCCGTAGCATCGCGTGTCTTTTTATGGTGCACACAATCACAGGTTCAGATTAATTGATTAAAATAGGTTGTGAATATCAATAAAGGGTACTTCTAACTACCGACTAGTCTAGATAATTAATCCGGATATAATCGGTGAAAGCAAATTATTGAAACTCAGAAATCAAATGTGTTTAACGTTCAAGTATAAATAAAACAATAAATTTAAATACTACAAACTCTAGGAAACCCTGTGGTTTCATCTTCACCTCGGCGCGGGATCTAGAAGATCATGGTGGTGGTGGTCATAGCATCAATGGAGGTGAAATTCATCTCTGCACGAACATGAATCCTGAGAAAAAGCTATTGGTGGGCTGTGGTGGCTCTTATAGAATCTCAGGGTGCAAATAACCAAAATTGATTCAAAAAATAGTTTTTTCCCTGCCAAAGTCGCGCGTTTACACTGCGCCTTAGTCTCCAACGAGCTGCGCTCCTTGTGAGCTCCTTCGTCTTCGCTCCAAACGGCTTCGGTACCTGCAAGAAGACAGAGAAAGGGTGAGGCAACAACGAGGGAGAAAAATACGTGAAAAAGGAATAGGAAAAAGGACGGTGAAACATGGAGGTGCTCCCTGTTTTTGCTACTGCTTGCGAGCTTTGTTCCTCTGACGGGCTCCGGTCCTTGCAAGAGAGAGAAAGGGTCGGTAGAAGGACGAACAGAGAGAGAGACCGAAGAGGGCGAGAAATGGACGAGGGAGACAGGGCGGTGGAGCTCTGTCGCACGGTGGAACAGGGCGGTGGCTGAGAAAGAAGGAAGCAGGAAGGAGGAGGTGATGGCGTCTGATGGTGGTGCTCAGGGGTGTGGATGCTGAACGGTCGCGAGGTGAAGAGATAGACATGAAAATAGGGGAAGAAGAAAGAAACAGGGGGTCGTGGTCGGTGTTGTTATGGTGGTTTGCGACAGGACAAGGGCGGTGGTTGTGTTGACGCAGGAGTTGATGATGTCAATGATGGATAGGGTGTGGCGTCTCCCGAGCGAGATAGGAAGATCTGGTGAGGGAGGAAGGCGAGGTGACGACTGATGGTGGTGGCCGAGGAGGAGGTGGTGATGGCGAGATGATCGCTCTGTTGGTTTTCCTATTGAGCAAGAATTGCCGGCAGGGTCGATTGGCGTGGTGGCTGAAAAAGAGAGAAGGAAAACACACATAGGAAAAGAGAGAGCTCCCAGCGAAGAGAAGAAAAAAAAGGTAAATAGGGTTCTCCTATTTCCTTGTTAGATCGGGCTTGGGTTTCTTAGGCTTAGGTTAAATTAGGTGGACCTAGGTTTATTTGGGCTAGGTTTAGATATGTGACCCTCTACTTTGTACCACCGCTAGAATCGACCAATTGATCATTCCTTAAATTGTTGCCTTAATGTGATTTCATCGTTCACGCTCAAATTCCTACAAAGACATGAAAATGAAATCATTAGAATAAAATATACTAATTGAAACACTAACATATAAAAATTAAGGGATATATTATGTAATAATTAAGTAAATATCAACTTGTTAATGCGAAGGTGTGAGAGGAGGAACTTCTTCAAAAACAAGGCAAATGCGAGTTTCGCTGGGTTGTACATGGTAGGCAGGAGCTGTTGGCGCTGATGAATGAGGAGCATCCGGAGTGGGATTTCGGCCGTTATATGAAGATGTCATACATAGACTAGTTTGTTACCTCTGCGTCATCGGACGAGGAAGACAATTTGGGCCCTGATGTCCATAACATGGTGTGTGTGGACGCAACTCTTGCTCCTTTTCCACTAGGCTTAGCTCTTCTGTTTCTATACTTTTTCCTGATAAGGAGTAGACTTTGTATGTTTGTACCCTTTTCCGTTTTGACCATTAATGAAAACAGTTTTATCCATTTCATGATTGTTGTCTCTATTGCATGTTTTTTTATTTCACATTGTCGTCTTGCTTTGGCATAGGCTGGTTGAATCAATAGGACGTCGACTGGTCTGTCTTTGATAGAGAGCTTGACCGTTTTGCATTGCAAATGACTCAGGGTCATCGTTGTGTAGTCATGTCCGATAGTGGGCATGTTGCAAACATTTTAGCCAAGGGTTGAGTTGCTCGAGCTATGTCTTGTCCCCAAGGTAAGATGCTTGAGGCTTACCTCACTTATATGATCGATCGGCTGCAGCCGCTGCTATGGGCGAGTTGCGCTGGTCGAGCGTATGTGTCGAAGCATTCATGTCGATTTAGGCGTCGTAAGCTCAGGTTGGCATCCTAAGTAGCTTTTATCTGGGCATTGGCCATACGACCTTTGTATCGGCGTGAGTGGCCTTTGCTAATATTATAATGTCAGTCTATTTGAGTATGAAGATGCTGACTCAGCTAGATTTATGTTTGCAGCCGCTGTTTCGAAGAAGAGCGGTTGTCGTGTGGCAAGTTGCTTGGGGCTCCCACCTTCTGAACCATCTATGCCCGAGCATTGTGGGTTATTGGCTCGGGGAGTGAAGATTTGGCAAACTATCTACACCCGCCCTTCGAGATGGGGGCTACAAGTTCGAGTAAAAAGGGTTCGGCAACCAGGCTGAAAAGCAGTGGTCCCGTGGCAAGCTATCGAGATCAGTTCGGGACTAACTAGGCTCCCACTTTCCAAATCATCTACACCTGTGCACATCAAGTTACAAATTTGGGAATTTTCGGCGACCATGCTGAAATGCAGTGCTCCTGTGGCAAGCTATCGAAATTCGTTTGCGGCTGACTAGGCACCCACCTTCTAGACTATCTACACTCACACAATGGGAGCTACAAGTCTAGGGTTGGTAATTTGGCCGCCGCGCTAAAAAGTTGTGGTTCCATGATGAACCATCGGAATCATTTTGTTGTGTTTTGAAATAATATTTCACAATGCTTTAGGCCTTGGGGTCAGGCTGATCTGCGTGATGTAGCTGAATCTGGGAGAATTCTATCTGTTTCAGTGTGGCCTAGTGGCAGCCTCGTGCCGTAGGTTGGTCTCTATGTATTGTCCCTTCTGAGTTGTTAGCAGTATACTTAACACACTAGTGAAGGGTGAAGACCATTGGTCCCATTTGTGTAGCCACGGTCTTCCCAGGATGAGGTTGTATGACAATGGTGCATCTACCACCATGAAGTCCAGAAATAGGACATTCTTCAGCTGCTATTTTCCAGCTACGGTAACTAATCTTATCTTTTCGATGGGAAAACATTTCTCCCCACTGATCGACACTAGGTTTTTCTCCTTGAGGTTCATGCTGCGAAAAGCATTGTAGAACAAGATGTTGAGCGAGTTTTTTGTGATCACGAGAGCTCTCTTCACTTCCCACTTTGCGATGGAAACGGAGATGACCAAGGCGTCGTTGTGCGGTGCGGGGACTCCATCGAGGTCCTTGTCCTTGAAAGTTAAAGTGGGAATGGGGTTCTGAATTTTTGAATAGCAAACTCGTCTGTCTTCATCTGCAGGTTATTTCTGCATATCCAGCAGAGTTCTCTATAGGGACATATGTGACTGGTCTTCATTCGGTCCGACTTCATGAAGGACATATATTATCCTAGGAGTCTCCCTCTCTACTTCTTTGACTGACTTCCCCCTATCCCTGGTCTGTTCTGGCTGCTTCTCAGACTTCAGGAAGTTTTTCAATTTGCCTTTGTGGATCGAGTGCTATACTTCCACTACACCAAAAGGCCTGTTTAGCTACGGGGAGGTGGCCACGGCTCTAAGCCGTTGGTTTATTTGCCACTGCTAAAAACCGTGGCTACAATGGCCAACGATCTAAAATTGTGGCTAAAAAATAAAAACTGTGGAAAAGGCCCACGGTTTTAGACCGTTGGCCATTGTAGCCACGGTTTTAGATCGTTGGCCAATATAGCCACGGTTTTTTACCGTAGCTATATTTGACAACGTTCTAAAACCGTTGCTAAAAAACATCAAAAAAGTTGAAGAACTCGAGTGGATTTCACGTGTGCAAAAGAAATTTCGCGGTCTGGCGAAAACATTTGGCTCTCCCGCCTCCATTTTCGCTGATTTCCATTTTCATCTAAGAGGTTTAGGGTTTTGTAAGAAAATCATTTTGGCTGAAAAAGCTCGAGGGGAGAATCGAAATCGCAGATCTGTTTTTGTGTTGATTGCGGTGAAATAAGAAATCAGAGAAATTTTGTCAGTCGTCTCCTCTCCTCTCCATGGTTTGGTTTGATTTGATTGCATTTGGAAGGTCTTTCAACCATAATCTCCCTCTGGACTCAGCCTCCACCTTCTCGCACGGGCAACGGCACAGTGCCCTTCCTTCCCCTCTCATTATTCAACAACAGCAACAGGTGATACCTTGAATTTCACAATGTTGTTTTCTTATGTTATTGAATAAGACTTCACTCCCCCTAAAATAGGTGGTACCTTGAATTTCAGGAAATTTTGGAACCATTAGATGTTTCAAGTATTTGTTCCCGCAAGCATTTTAGATACAAATTTCATTGTGTTTCACTGGAGATGTTTAACACGATCTTCAGACTGTCGATCTGAAATTTCATTTTGAAAGAATCAAATAATTGCTGGTGATTTGCATGAGTTATGAATGTTAAGTATCAAAATTCATCGGTAGGGGCGAGGGCTGGGGTTTGAATGTTGTATATTTGTTGAACTTTATATTGTTGTATCAAAATAACAAAATGTTTCCTGACTGGCTTTGTTTGGCAGTCAAGTCTTCTATGTGCATAGTACGGTTAGTGCCACAAACAGTCATATTGCAGTAAGTGGTGCATAGCAACATTATGATAGATACTGACAACTGCTCCATATAAGATATGTTAGAGCTAAAATGTCAATTGGGTACTGTGTTCTTTATGTTTTAGATTATTGGTTATTGGAAAATTGTAGAAAAATGTGAGTTTACAATTGGGAAAGTAGCTTAATAGTTCTTTATATTTTGATATTTCATTTTTTTTTCCTACAGATATTCTTGGGTCTTCATAAACTCTTGGCGAAATCTATGTCAGCTGGTGTTGACAATTTATCATGGACTATATTGAGAGATGACCATCATAAGGCTGCTTTTGATATTGATACCTTGTCGGAGCATCAAAGTAAGCTTAGTGTTGCGTTGGGAGTGTTGCACGAGTGTTTTGAGCCTATAAAAGAACCAAAACCAAGGATCTTGTAAGAGATGTTCTTTTCAATAAAAGGTGAGATTATATCATTCAGAAACACGACCTTCTTTAGTAGATGATTTCGTATAGCTCATAGTTCCGCATTCTAAAATCCAAATCTAACTACATTCACATGTCAATACACTATCTAATTTAGAAATTTTGAATCAATTGCTTTTAAACATTTAGGTATGGTATGACGTGAGTCATTTAGTAGAAAAGATCACACGTAAAATTGATTCAGAGAAGAAGACGCCAATCCTAACCTTCAATTTTCTCAGGGTTCTTTCAGCTTTTTAAATTTAGGTCTACTATATAAGTATTGATTTAGGTAGATATTTTTTTAAATTTATTTATTTCAGTTCTTGACGATATTATCTTGAGATCATGTAAAATGTCACACAACAAAGTTGCACACCTCAGCATTGAAGTGTAGAAAAGGCACAAAGGTTGAAGCCAATAATCATGAAGGATGGGGCGCTAGCTTCCAATAATGAGGTGAAAGTATATGGTGTAATTAGAGCTTGGTCTAAACCTTTGATGTGTTGCAACCAGGCCTTGCCTCGGTTCGAGCCATAAGTTATTGTTCATGTATAGAGAAAATTTTCAAAGAATGTGTGAGAATGCTTATAATCTAATCATGGTATGTCCAATGGAGTTCCCATACGAGTGTCCATGGTCTGAGTGCCCAATACGTATGGACATTGGTTTTTTCTTTCTTTTGCTTGTGTGCATGTGTGTTGTTTATGCACAATCCACTACTACAAATATTAGCTTAGGTAACGCCACTTAGATAGCGCTTTTTTAAAGAGCTATCCAAGTGGGCACTAGGATAGCGCTTATTTGTCTTTTAAAAAAAAATAAAAATAAAAAAACGCTACAATAGCGCTTTTAATTTTTTTTTTTCAGTTAAGTGCTATCTTAGTTATGTCTTAGATAGCGCTTTAAAAAACGCTATGAGAAAATACGTTACCAAAGCTACCATAGCGCTTTTAAAGTGCTTGCATAGCGCTTCCGAAGCGCTATGCTAGTTACATTTAGTATAGCGCTTCCATTTTGATCAAATATCAAATAAAATCTCACTTTTTCAGATCTTGATACGATCCGTCGGTTAAGATCACAAATCTTCATTTTTTCATTTTTTCAAATTTTGGTTTCCTCGACATTTAGAATTCCCCTTCTCAAACACACAGAGAGGCGATGAACCAGAGGAGGCGAGGAGGCGATGAACCAGAGGAGGCGAGGCGAGGAGGCGGGGAACCGAGGAAGGAGGCGAGGAACTAGAGGAGGCGAGGAACCGAGGAAGGAGGCGACTCAGGCGAGGAACCGAGGAGTCGGAAGCTCATTTAAATCTGGGTATTTTGTTTCAAGTTTATATCTTTAGAACCGGGTTGGTTAAGCATGCTTTGATTTTGAATGGGTTTTCATTAGTTTGGTTTTGATTTGCCTTTTGTGCGCTAATTTTTTGGGGTGTTTGATTGCAAAACTGGACTCCAAAGCTGATTTGAGCTTATACATTTGAATCTTGTTTCTATAGCACTATGAAACAAATTTGTTTATATCTTTTTTGATAGACCAGGAAGGCATCATTTCATGTATCTCCATGTAAACCAATGTATGAAAAACTTGTTAGAATAGAAGCACTACTCATTTTGCAATTTATCCCCAATAGTGGAGTTTAATCAGCAAAATTTAGTGGTTGATAAAATGGCTTATTATAGCATAGAGTTTTGTTAACAGTATGCTGAGATAGAGAGACAATAGAAAACAGAAACAATTGCTATAATAGAGATAGAGATTTTGCCATTACATGAAAACAGCAAACCACTTGATACAAACTAAAATGGGAATTTTTTTTCCACCACTCATTACTAGTTTACTACCACTTTTACATAGAAAGAAAACTTAGCTCTTCTTCTCATGAAATTTATATCATGTTGTTCTTTACCTCACCCTGCAAAACCACACATTCAGTAAATATTTGATCAAAGTATGAAAACATGGGTTAAAATAGTAACAAGAACAAGTTGAATGGCTTACTTGGAGCAGTCAGTGGAGGGGCTGATTTGGTAAGGAATGTTAACACCACACTTCCCTAGGAGACTCGCGCTAAGAGCGGGCTTGAACCCAGGGACGCTGCTTGTGGCTGCTTTCAAGCAGCCGCAAACAGTCTGGCGGTCTGGGGTGGTTTTTACTAGTGCATTTAGTGATCTCACCCCAGCGCAACAGGGTGACAGCCCCACGACCCTCTACGTATGGGATGCAAGGGGAAACCTTGCTGACCACTGTAGTGCAGGAAATGACAGCTTCAGCTTTTGGTGTAAACACCACAATGTAAGCTAGTAGTGCACAGGAAAGCTTGAGGATTAGTGATGCTGCCATTGTTGTTTCTTCTCTGTTACTACGACTCACTTGAGATTTTGCAGTGAATTGTTGTGTGTTTTTTTTGATTTGCCTTTTGTATAAGCTCAAATCATCTTCACTGTTGTTTTAGATTTGATTTGGCCTTTACCTTTATGTTTTGAAATTTGTGAGTCATCTGCTAATAATTCTTCTTCGGTTCTGTTGCAACAGGGAAGCATGCTTGCGGTTTGTCCATCTGCTAATAATTCTTCTTCGGTTTGTGAGTCATCCGCAATACTTGGAAGTCTGCAGCATACTGTATGTACACCACTCACTCCACATATTTGTTTATTTATTCATTTGTAGAGCTTCTAAAATTTAATGTGATTTCAGATTCTTAGTGTATATTACCTAAGCTAATATTTGTAGTAGTGCTCTCATCCCTACTGAAACAAGCCACATAGTGCTTGAATCTCACAACTACTCATCAAACTTAATGTACCACAAATTATGTGTATCTAGCTAATTTTTTGATCAAAATTGTCATCAGATATATTGATATTGTTCTCAAATGGAAAGTGGTCCACTGTTGATAAATAGCACGTCTTCCTCTGTTGTTTTTCAGTTATCTGATAATCCACTGTTGGGTTAATATGAATAAAATTGACAATGCAAAATGTGCTATTCAGGGTGCCTGTTATTTACTGATTGTTATATTTTCAGAATGATTTTATCCTCACCATCTTTCTCGGTTATTATTTTCTAGGTAAAGTTTATCGGGAAGTTGTAGGAAGTGTTTATTATGTAGCTCCTGAGGTGTTGGGTCGCAGCTATGGAAAGGAAATAGATGTTTGGAGTGCTGGGGTCATTTTGTATATTCTTTTGAGTGGTGTACCTCCATTCTGGGGAGGTAACAGAAAAACTACTTCCATCTACTTTAGTTAGATTTACTTCACAGCTCTGCTTGAAGTACAAATCCATATTTCAAGAGCTACCCACTGTTCGTATCGTATACAGTATGAAATAATATTTTCTCTAGGGCATGTGTTTATGGTGAATATCATACCTGCATTAGTTATTAGGTTTTCCATTTTAAAAAATCAGTCTTAAGAGTTTATTGAAGGACCTGCAAATGATTCTGATTTGGTTCTCAGATGAATAAATTGAATGCAGAGACGGAGAAAGCCATTTTTTATGCTATTTTAGAAGGCCATCTTGATTTCACTAGCGAACCTTGGCCTTCTATATCAAAGTCTGCCAAGGATCTCATCAAGAGGATGCTAACATGGAACCCCAAGAAACGGATAACTGCTGCTCAAGTCCTTGGTAAGTGATCACATTTTTTTTTCCAGTTAGAAACATGAAAATGAATCAGTCTATAGCCTCTGTACTCGTGGGAAAACATCTGTCAGATTCCTCATTGCTGCAATATCATAAAAATTTTGAACATCTTAATAATCAGAAAATAGATTATCTACATGAATATGACATGCCCTTGTTTGATAGAAGCACGAGCACCGGTATTGGCAAAAACTTTCTGAAAGCTTATTCAGGAGGTCTATGGGATGCTCCTTAATCATCGAGAGAAAGAAACAAAAAACTAAAAATAAAAAGGTTTATGTGATCATGAACCATCAAATAATGTTTTCATGTGGTATATGAAGCAGAACATCCATGGATGAGAGTAGATAGCAGGGCATCTGACAAGCCTATTGACAGTGCTGTTCTAATTAGGATGAAGCAATTTAGAGCAATGAACAAGCTAAAGAAATTTGCACTAAAGGTCAGCCTTTTTCTCATTTTCATCACATTGTGGTGCTAGTGCACAATTTTTGTTCTGTGTGGTCTATTTATAAGCTCCTGAATGTTGGAATTAAAGGGCATTTGCCTCATGGCCCCATTACATGCTTGGCTTTAGGTCAAGGCTGCCTGTTGCTGTGCCTATTGCTGTGCCGGTGTTGTGGTGCTGGGCTGTTGCGGAGATGCAGTGTTGAGGCTGCCGTGTTAACGTTGTTTTGGTGGTGCTTGAGCTTGTTTTTTAACTGTAGAAAAGGTTTTTACAATAGTATATTAGAAGACTACAATTATTATTCTTTTTTCTTGTTTGATGTCACTTCCATATCTATATTCTCTGTGATTATAACTCTAGGCTTAGTAACTCAAGAGTATAACGATAGTCATCTTTACCTTGTGCTTGCTGAAAAATACAACTGATCTATTTAGCTATTTCTTTCATAGAGATTCTGATTCTTGGAACTGGGAGGTGTGTGGATCCTGAAGTTCGACGCTTCGTTCGTTCGACTGGCATGAAATTAGAAGAGATAGATTCGGTATACTCTTATTAGCCTACCCAAGTTTTTTTGGTTTTTGGTTTTTTTAGCTAGTCTCCTAGTTGCTCATTTCTAATTATTTTGATTTCCGAGTCTGTAAGAGCATCTTCAGTAATAGTCCATCCTCAAACACAAAGGGCTTGAATTGAGGGACTTCTTTTGAGTTTTAGCAGGACCTCCTCCATTGGTGAAATTGACATATATGTTTGATATTGTTGTTGAGAGCTTCCTACGCCATCAATATGCTATTTAGCACGGGTAGCTCCACCCATATTATTGACGTGGATTATTTGATTCATGGAAGTATTGACAAAAGGAGGGCCTTATGACATATCCTGAATTGTTTCCTTTTCTCTCTGATTGTCCAGAGAAATGCATCATCTACTTTCAACATATTGAACGAGGAAAGAAGGATCACAGCTGCTGCACTTCTTCCCTATGGTGTTTCTTCATAACTTGAGGTAAAGTACCAATCGAAAACTCCCTACTACTTGTACATTTCTTTCAATTCTTGGCCACTAACTGCATTTTCAATGCCACATATTTGTGTATTTATTCATTTAATGTGTATGCCACGACTTCACTTGTAGTTGCTGGTGGAGTTGCTCTATGGGGCTCTACAGGGATGATTTCTGTGAGCATAAAATCTTTCTAATATTTACTGCCCTTCAGATTTCATTGCAGTTAAAAGATTAATACTGATCATATCTGTTATATGCGAGCTTAAGAGTTATTGATAGCTTGTATGATATTTATTGAACGAAAGTTTAATTTGTGCATTCTGTTTCTGCAGGCCATTAATAGGTTTCCTTTAGTTCCCGGAGTTCTTGAGCTCGTTGGAATTGGTTATTCTGGGGTAAGTTCCACACCTATTACTGCTACTATATATATATATTAGTTGAGAAGGCTGCTATCAAGAAATATAGTTGGACCTTTAGTCATTTACATTTATCTTACTGATACAAAACCCTTTGTGTTTGGCAGTGGTTTGCATATATATAGTAGCAGTAATAGGTGTGTCCTTGTATTTCAGGTTAAGATTTATATACCGACTTAGTGTGTGTGTGTGTTGTTATACTTATACAATGCCATGATGCAATTTCAGGTTATGCGAGGATACAATTTGAAGTGGCGGTAGAATCTGAGAAACATTCAGCGGTGCCGCAATGTACAGACGAAGTTAGGACTGTAGGAGAAGCTGTTGGCCATTTCATTTCGTGGCCAAAAAAGCTGGTGTATATATATGATAGCATATTAACAATTTTGTATGAATGCTTAAATTATATTTTGAATGAATGAGAAACAGTTAGTTATCATGTTGTGTCTTTATTGATTGATTGAACGTTGTCATTATTATATTAAATATTATATAAAAAAATATTATATGATAGTTAATAAAAAAAATTCACCGAAATTAAATAGCGCTTTAGAAGCTAATTAAAAAAAAATCAAAAAAAAAATTTAAAAAAAAAATTAAAAAAAATCAAAAAAATTAAATAGTGCTCATAAAAGCGCTATGCAAGCTAATTTTAAAAAAAAAAATTAGCGCTTACATAGCGCTATTCAAGTACGCGCCTTGCATAGCGCTTTTTTGAGCGCTATCTAAGCTACCATAGCGGTAGCTTAGATAGTGCTAAAAAGCGCTATCTAAGCCTATTTTTAAGCGCTATGCAAGCTTATATTTGTAGTAGTGATCTAGCTTTTGCTTTGTAAGCAAAAACCACAACAGTCACATCTTGAAACTTGTGATGTTAAACCATGCATTAGCTT
Organism: Berberis thunbergii; assembly: GCA_003290165.1. Taxonomy (NCBI): domain Eukaryota; kingdom Viridiplantae; phylum Streptophyta; class Magnoliopsida; order Ranunculales; family Berberidaceae; genus Berberis; species Berberis thunbergii. The sequence continues at coordinate 324,644 of QNQO01007684.1, forward strand.
GTGTAGAAAACCACTCATGCAGGGTATTCTGGTATTGGATTTTCATTCACAGAAAATGTGTGAGAGCAAGCAAGCCCATCTGAGGTGTGGAGCTAAAAAAATAAGATGGTCACATCTGATCCACTAATGTGTAATATGGTCTCAAAGATGGCTGAAAAACTTTTTTAAGGATATCTGATTGGTGCTTCTGCAAATCAAAATATCTTGCTATTTATTAGTCTCTTACTGCCAAGAACTTTTCTTGTATGTTTTTCTATTGAAAGAAGTACATAGATAACCTTGGCTAAAGTTAAAAGAGGCAAAACATTGTATTAAGAAGATACTAGGTTTCTTCATTTTTGCTTTGTTCAAATGTATTTGATTAAGTTTTACTTGGTTAAGGAGCGTGCTTACCCCTGCTTCTTCAGAATTATGTAGATTTTTCTGTGGACATATTCCATCCTGATTCCATCTTTGTTTATTCTTAAATTACTTCCTTGTTCTGGATTCCTAGTTCAAGTATTGTTCTTTAGGTATCATCTCAAACTCTTTATCTTTGTTGTTCATTTCTCTTTTGTTACATGTCTCTAATGATGAAACTATGATCCTACAGAGCACTTCATGAAGAAGAGGTGAGGCCAATTATGTGATGACATCCGAGCATGCCAGCTAGGCCCCATGATTACAGACTCTGAGTGTAGATCAGCTATGTTGGACATACTTAAATCAGTGATGAAGCTCTTAAATATGGTGAATTTGATTACATAAACGGAGGTATGCATGCAACTTGTAGGGTGATGGTTTTTGTTCTTTTAATTTAGATTGATAAGGAAGGGATTTTACCTTAATTTAGTTTGTGTGTTGCAAAGGGTGTTCAACATGGGATGATTTTGAATTTGCATGAAAATCGGGTTGTTGTTTATGAATATTAGTGTATTTGAAAGGACATATTTGTACACATTAGATTGATAAGAAGGAGGGCTTTGGTCTTAATTTAACATGGGTTTTGGTCTTAATTTAACTTTTTTGTGGGTTGTTGATGCCAAAGAAGTTCAATTTGAGATGATTTTGAATAGTCGGACTGAAAACATTTATCTCATTAGATTGATAAGAAAGAGGGTTTTGCTCTTAATTTAATTTGTTTGTGGTTAGTTTATTCCAAAGGAGTTCAACTTGAGATGATTTTGAATAGTCTGACAGAAAGCATTTATCTCATTAGGTTGATAAGAAAGAGGGTATTGGTCTTAATTTAATTTGTTGGTGGTTAGTTGATGCAAAAGGAGTTTAGTTTGAGATGATTTTGAATAGTCTGATGAAAAACATTTATCTCATTAGATTGATAAGAAAGAGGGTTTTGGTCTTAATTCAATGAGATGATTTTGAATTTGCATGAATGGGGTTGTTGATTGGTGTGTTTGAAAAGATTTATCTGTGCTCATTACTGATAAGGAAATCATGCAATTTCAAGTTTAAACTCGAGAAATGAATTTGACATGGAAGAAGCCCTTAGTTTTTCTTTCTTTAGGGTTTTGATTAAATATTGCAAAGAAGTTCTATTTCAGATGATTTGGAATTTGCATGAAAATGGGTTTGTTGTTTTTCGTCAGTAGTGTGCTTGAAAAGATATATGTGTACTCATAGATTGATGAGGAGTGTTTTGGACTTAATTTGATTTGTTTGTGGTTAATTGATGCAAAAGGAGTTCAATTTGAGATGACTTTGAAGTTGCATGAAAAGGGGGAGAGGGTATTCTCTTCAATTAATTGTATTTCTATTTGAGACATCTCATAGCCTGATTTAATTCTCAGCATCCTTTGTTCTTCGATAAGGCATTATATCTATTTGGGGAACTTTTTTTTTGTTTTGGCTTATTTATCTCAATGAATGTGAATTCATGTTGTTTCCACTGATCAAAAACATGTTTTTGATGTGTCAGATGCTTGTTACTCATGATATGGATTTTTATTACTTTTTATTTTTTTAAGTTGCTATTTCATCCTGCTTTCTATCTGCGTTTGTCTATCAACTGATTGTAATGAAATACTGTAAATTATTGTTTTTCCAAATATTTTATTTATTTTAAAGTTTTTGCACATTCTCTTATTTTTTATGGTCTTATTTAAAACTCCCCCCCTTCCATAGGTCAAAGAGAAAAAAAGGTGCTTCAAGTGCAGAGAATATAGAATTTGCTGCTGCAGGTATGCCATCATGAAATTCATCTAAATTGTGATATTTGAAGTCCATGTAAATTCTGGTTGTGGCAGGGTATTATGTTCTTGGTTGGGCCATCTGGCCATGTACCATGTGTAATCTGCAAATGACACACATTTTATCAATCTGTACCAAGAAACTTGCACTGTTAATGTGGACTTAGATATTTATTTTAGATAGAATATTCTGGGTCTGTGTAATAGAAATTTGTTTAAGGATCTTCAGTTGTAGTTCGCATTTTGTTTGAGGATAATTTGGAATTGGTTGACATTGTTTCTGGAATTTGTTATTCTTGTTGACGTTTGGTTAAATGCAGGTTGGGTATACACCCGATTACCTATTTCTACTACAAACAATCCTCAGATCAGATCCCCAGGTATTTTGCAATGTCTGATGCATGCAAATTTTGATGTTAAGCCATCTTAAATAACCATGATCAACATTCTAGGATACAATGTGTTTAAATTATTCATGGTGTGTTGGGACAATCATCAAATCTTAGTTCATTTTAAAATTTCATGGACTTGCGCTTCTATGTTCTTTCATTCAACCTAAGTCAACATTAAACACATGATTTTCCTTCTATGCAGATCCTGGAGATCAATCTAGTAACATTTCCAAATGTAGCTGATGCCATATTGGCCAATGGTGTAAGATGTTTATTCTTTGTTTGTGTGCCTCCCTGCAGCATTACAGTGAGTTATCGGATATTAAATGTGTCATTGTGAATACTCATGCAATTGAGCCCCAGGTTTATAAAGTTTAATACTCATACTTTGGCTTGAGAGTAGTGCATGTAATGTTATTCTTAAATATGGGTGTTGTCCAGTCACTTGTAGAGTTCTTTGGAACCCTTTCCAGGGAGTGGGCATTGGAATGTATGAAGGACCTTTTGGTGGTTAATTTGAGAGGAAATCTTCAGATCATCGTGCATGCACTTGTCGCTTACCTCCTTTCTTTATATACTAGGTTTAGTTTTATCTTTTTAACTCTAATGAAAAATGTTTTTTTGCAATCTGCCAAAGAGTACTCTGAGCAGTTGGGTGTTGAGTCATGTATAAAACTCTTTGAGCAATTCAAATCCTATGAAGGTTTATATTTTTTCTTGGGGTCGTATTTGAGCTCCAGGTATTATTTTAGTAACTACTGCCCTCCCCTTTTCCAGTACACTCACTTCTTTTTCCTAATTCTCACCGGTCATTTTCCTGGTACAGTGAGGATCCCGACATTCATTTTAAGTATATTGAAGCTGCTGCAAAAACTGGACAAATCAAAGAGGTCGAGCGTGTCACAAGAGAGTCAAGTTTTTATGACGCGGAAACAATGATTTCTACTTTGCTCACTCACTGGCACGATTGTGAGTATTTTCTGGATGCTGCTTCCCATTTTCAGTGCGCTACAATTCCTGTGAATCAGTGCTTGCATATTCCTTGAATCCACTAGGGTGATTGCCTTAGTGGGAGTACAATTTGGTTTGATATGCTTACAACTTACCTGTTCAATTTATGGTGCATACTAGTGTAGTCCTACCCACGAGAGGTTTGTAATTTTTGTATGCATTTCTGTTGTTGAAGAAAGTTTGAATTGAAGCCATGAAAATCATAGTTATGTCAAGAATGGCTGTAAAGTGAGAATGTTCTTTGCATTCCTGAATTTGGGTTGTTCATCATTGCTTACTGAGAAAATTATTAAATTTGATTGTTCCATAATATGTTGTTATTGATCAAATCTTTTTTCATGTCAGATATATTAGTGCACAATTCAGTACAAGAGTGTCTTTCTAAAAAGAAATGCAAACAAACCTTAACTGTTGCAAGTTGGTTATTTCCAGCTTTTCATAGTTTGTTGTAGCATTTGTTACAGAGCTTTACAATTTCAGAACTAAAATAATGATAATCAAAATTACGCGCTCATTCAGACTAACCCCCTGCACCCACCAAAAACAAGTACAAACATGGAAGGAATTTTGGTGGTAAAACTTTAAAGTACAAAATTACATGTCTTCACCAAGTGATGTGTTAAATCCCAATGGAAAGAAAAATACACTGGTATTGGATCCTCTTCGAATTAAGTTTATTTTATTCATATGTATGATGCTACATCCTTTCTCTCTGTTCTTGTTGCAGTATGCGCAGGCATCATCTTTTAACTTGTTGCATGCAACATACATCTTTATTAGACTGCCTATTAATCAATGTTAATAATTATCTGTTCTCTATGATTTATTATCCATAGGCATATATGAAGCAGAAGTACCGATTTTTATATGTTTAAAGTTTCTTTCTATTTTCCCCTTGTGTTTGTCTCCCTATTTCTGGGTTTGGAGGTTTAAGTTAAATATTTCACAATTTGACTTACCACAGTATTCTTCTTTGTAAACATTAGCATTCTAGATCAATCAAATTAAGAAGAACATGATTGTTTGTGCAACTTGGGAGTAGAATCAACAAAAAGGAGGGAAGAAGAAAGGTCAAACAAGTATGGGCAATTGTTGTTTCTTCAAATCTGTTCAAGTGAACCATAAAAGCTCAACAACTTTAACTTCCTCAACTCCAGGTACTCGAACAATATTTTTCTTTTGCAATATTTGATCTTTTCTTTTAATGGAGTCTCTTAAGTTTCAGTTTTTGTTGATGGGTTTTCCTTATTTTGCTTAGATTTTGTGTTTTTGTGTTAATATCTATATGAGGCAATGGGGTTTTGGTATAATTTTATTGGATCTTGTACTCAAATAGAAATCCATTTAAAAACTAAACTTTGTTGTAATTATGTGTGTGTTAATGGTGTTTTAGGACCTCAAAATTGTCAGTTTTTATCTCAAATTGAACTGGGATCTTCTTCCTCTTGGAATCCAAACAATATCCATTATGTCATTTCTTGAACATGTTCCTTAAGTTTTAGAATCTTTCACACCAAGTCCCTTAATTAATAATCTGCTTTAGTTTTGTGTTAGAACATCAAAAGCTCCAGCTTGACTCAAAAACACCGGATAGGGTTTTGGATTTGTGGGTTACCTTTTTTAATACAATAAAAGAATCTATTTTGTACTTGTTCATAAGAGATTAAGGGAATTCTAATTAGTACTCTGACACACTAGATCCTATGTATTAATTATAGGGTCATCAAAGGCCAATAACAATGGAGGTGGTGGTGATCACCATCCTTATTTTTGTTATGTGCTTTTGTCATTGAAATTAGAGTCAATTTTTTTGTTTGCTGTGGTGGTGATCATTTGTTTGTAATATGGATGTTTATAACTAAAATTGTATCAAATGGATGTTTGGATGAAGTAATTATTGAAACAAACATCCCACAAACTTTACCCATTGTGGTAAAGTCCCAAAGTGGAAGAAGGGATCATAAAGTCTTCAATAAATTTGGATTCACAAAGACAATATCTCCTTCTCAGGTACTACAACACACTTTTATGATTTCATTTGGTTTGATTTGATTAGAATGATTGTTTTGACACTTTGGGTATGTGATTTAATGATTCTAGATTGAATCTTATGATGGGTATTGGATTGTTTTGTTTGATTTCTGATTGGGTTTTTGTGTATTGAATCATGTGGAGCATCATTAAGGTCTCTAGTAAGTCTGAGTTTAGGCTACCTATTGAGCAGACTACTAGGAGGAGAGGGAAGCCGTTGTTTGCTATGGTTGGGGACACAGGCTTGTGTAAAGAAGAAAGTGTGGAGACACCTCTTGAGCCTAGAACTTGTGCAGGGAATCTTTTGAGTGTTGTATTGCAGAAACATCGCCATCTCTTCCATTTCGCGGTGGCGAAGCAACTAGACCAATTGGCTTCTGATAGGGATGAAGCAGTTGCCTCAATACAGCGCAATTCTTCTTTGACCGAATCATTTCTTCAGAGGTAATTGATCCTTCCCTTTTTCAATCACGCCAAGAGTTATTAGTTAACTTGTTGAGTTTGATTGTAAGTAAAAGATTGATCTACTACATTTTAATTGTCAACTCTACCTGTGGTTTCATCTGGTAGTTCTGTCATCATAGAGTAGTTGTCAGTTTGAGCAATCAAAATTACAATTGTGATTCAGGAATTATGAACAATAGTTACAATTGTGAGGCACCAATTGTCACAGCTTTCTATGTAGGTGTTATTTTGTTGTTTTTTTTTTTTTAAGTAGTGGTTTTTTGTTGATGTTGTGATTTTATTGCAGTTGTCCTCGCAAGGAAATGAGCATGATGACATAGATTTTGAGTTCTTGGGGAACAGAACAGGGCAGCCCTATATTCTACAGACCAATGTGTTCACTGGAGGGGCTGGAAGCAGAGAACAAAGGATCTATCTCTGGTTTGATCCCACCAAAGCATATCACTCTTACGCAGTTCTCTGGAACATGTATCAGAAGTGTGAGTATTTATTATTTATTATTTTATATATGTGGGGGAGGGGGCTTTTCATTTAACCTCATATACTATTTTTCAATGTACATAAATTATTTAAGATCTAAACATTTGATGAACACAAACTATACTCATAGTGTTTAATTTCCATCTTCACTGTTTCCAAGTATTGGAAAGGAATACATTTATTCTCCCTTTTGGTTACATTTGTGCATTTTAGAATCTTAGCTTTGATTATTAAAGTTTGAACTGGAATTGGATTCAGGTTCTTTGTGGACGACGTACCAATTGGAGTGTTCAAGAACAACAAAGATATGGGAGTGAAATTCCCATTAACCCAACCAATGAAGCTCTACTCAAGCCTATGGAACGCGGACGACTAGGCTACAAGAGGCTGGTTAGAAAAGACTGATTGGTCCAAGGCACCCTTTATAGCTTCATACAAAGGCTTCCATATCAACGGTTGTGATGCGTCAGCACAGGCAAAAGTTTGTGCAACACAAGGGCAAAGATGGTGGGATCAAAAGGAGTTCCAGGATTTGGATGCTCAGCAATGGAGAAGGCTTAGATGGGTCAGATAGAAGTTCACTATCTACAACTATTGTACTGATAGGGTTAGGTTTTCTAAAATGCCTGTTGAGTGCAAGAGAGATAGAGATGCATAAACAAATTAAGCTCACTTAGATTTTCAGGTGTTTATTTTCTTTTATTCATTAGTGTTGTTGAAACAATATATCATTGTAATTCATCCTATGGTATTGGTTTTTACTAAAATTTGGATGCTTATGCTTTTAGTCATTTGATAGCAAAACAAAAAAAAAAAAAAAAAAAAAATTTGCCACGGCATAAAATCGTGGCTAACTATTGCAACGGCCATGAGTTTCCACGGCTTAAAACTGTGCCTAGGACTTGCCACGGCTTAAAACCGTGGCTAAAACCTTTGCAACGGCTTATAACCGTGGCTAACATATATTTTGCCACGGTTTTTAGCCGTTACTGAGGATTTAGCGACGCCCCTACAACCCACGATTCTAAGCCGTGCCAATGGGTTACCCCCACAGTTTAAAACCGTTGCTAATGGCCATTTTTTGGTGTAGTGTTCATACCTCATACTTTTGCAGTCATTGGTGTTTTGGCCGCCGACTTTGTGGTACTCATAATACTTGTCGTTGTCTCTTCTGGCAGGGTCTTCACGTATCTGCGGGGGCCACTTCAATTCCTCCCAATTTTTCATGGAGTTGAATACATCCGACAGACTAGCATTTAGGGGTGTCACGGCTCTGGATCCAATGTAGTTGGATGACTTCTCTAGCCTGGGACGATCAGGATCTAGTATGTTGTAAGTGTGTTTCCTCTTGCTCCGCTCCTCATCCCCATGTCTTTTTCCCTCATTCTTTTCCTTAGAAGCTGAGGGCTTCATGTTGCCTTCGTTCTTCCTCTTAGCTGTCCTTGACTCCTCCAAGGTGATGTGTCTCTGGATGCTCTTGAGGAGCTCTGCCATGTCCAGAAGGGACTGCAAGGTGAGGTCCTCGAAGAGCGTTTCCTCTTTGAGGCCCGTAGTGAATGCCATCACAGATGTATCGTCGCTACACCAGTCGATGAGGGTCAGCTCATTGTTAAAGCCTGTGATGTACTCTCGGAGTTTGTCGTCGGACCTTTACCTAGAGAGAGTATGTAGTGCGGGCTTTTTCTAAAATGTTGACTTTCGTCTCGCCGGATCTATAGTTTCGTCGTAGGAATCGAGCTACAGGGGAGTGAGCTTTCTCGAAAGTGCTTAGAAAGGGTGGGACAAAGAGGCGATATAGTACGTCCGGATCATGCACTCCTCTGCGGATAGGGTTCCTGAAATCGAGCATCTATGTCCTTGCAGCTGGATCAGCGTTAGCCGCATAGCTTCCCTTAGTCCAATAGGAATTGGCGGGGGCCTAGCTCTCAGGCGCTAGCTCCCTCGTCCACTGTAGGTGGAGGTCCGTGTTGTTCATGGTCTTCATCAACAGCGAGTGAACTCTATCATGTGAGTGTCTCCACCGCCTTGATAACCTGTTGTATTTGGAACATTACCTCGGTTATGGGGTCTGTCGTTGCCGCCATTGGTGTAGGAGCCTGAGTAGGTTTTCCGAGCATGGCAGGAACTGGCATTGGGATAGCTGGAGCATTGGACGTATCCGCTGGTTCGTTGTTGAGTGACCTAGTGATCATCATCTCTCTAGGATTTGGTAGGAGACTACGCTAAGTGTAATGTTAAGAACTATGTCGCCCCACGGATGACGCCAAACTAATGCAATCAATTTTTGCTCCCTGCTTTGAGCATGTTCCTGCTAACATGCTAACATGCATAAGTAACACACGTGAGCCACAGACCAAAAAAAGAGGGATTTTGTAAGGATCTGAGGAAGGTGTAATATTGTAAAAGGATTTTGTAGCGTACCTTAGCTTACCAACCTCATGTCTTATTTATAGTGCAAGGAGTTCTGGTATAACCAGGCCATCGTAGGGGTAGTTTAGGGAGAAGATCTCCATAGAGACCCCTCTCTAATTAAGAGTCGTACTGTAGAAGGGAAGTTTTATGTTAGCTATGCACTCCTAGATAAGCGGGAGATAGTTTCCAATCAAAGAACAATCCGTAGAAGGCAGTTTCCCTGTGTGGAAGATACTCTGGTGTTTGCTTCCTAGTTTGAAGCAAAGAACAGCTGTTATTGCCCGTCCGAAGCTAATCCTCGAGATACTTGCTTGAAGAAAACTTATGGGTATCGTGGATAGTTGTGAGACGTGTGGGCCTAGCAAGCTCTGAGAGTCTGGGTCCGCTTGGCGGACTGAAGTTGAACGGGCTTAGATCCGCTTGGGCTGGATCTATGTTGGGACGATGCTTGAGCCCATAATTCCTCGAGATCATCATGACACGTGTTCGGCTCAGGAGTGTGAACGCTTTTATGTATCATCAGGTATTAATTGGAAATACCTATTAATATACATGTGGAGAATGGGAAAGTTGGAAGCATAAAAAAATTATGAAACAACACTGAATGGTCTTTTGTAATCAAAAAGTCCAAATTCATCAGCTATTATTAGCCTGCAAATAGATCTCCACAATATATACCCCTCAAAATGGAAATATGATTTCTAAATGCAAAGCTTACATGTAAGAATAAGTTCATAAGAGAGAAATGGGAACAAGAGATGTGGATACCCTTACATCATCTTTCCCCCAGACAACTACTTCTTCTAGGAGAATAACTTTCTAAGATTTTGAAGAGCTGATGAAACATCATTGGTCTTCTTCCATGGGGATACGCTCAATTGCACATATATTCTTGAATCAAAAACAAAGAAATGAAAACTTAATCAAGCTTACCTTTAGGATTCCATTTGTGGTTTTCCGGAAAACCACCTAACAATCTCTCCGAGCCATCTTGAATTCCCTGATGCAATTTATGCAAATAGATAGAAAATTTTCACAAAACCAATTAGGGGAAATCCAAATCAAGAAATTGATGAATCGACAACAAATCTATCTCACCATTACGTCGGAATTTGAAATGCTTAGGAGTATACAAGATTGGATATTTTGGGGTCAAATTGGACCTCAAACGCCTCTTATGGGGAGTACGTTGAAGTTTTTTCTATGGATATGTTTGCCTCCTCTTCTTTGATTTCGAGTGTATAGTACCCATTATCGCTTATGCTACTTATCGTGAAAGAGAGATTGAATAGTTTCGGAGATTGGAGAGATTGAGATTGACTAGGGTTCTGTTTCGGGGCTTTGATTTTGGGAGGTAAAGTTCCCGCCAAAATGGAGTATGTGAACGTTATTAGAAGGGTTTAGATGTGCAAAATTTGTACGTTGTTTGTGCTTACACTACACCAAAAACCCCCATTAGCAACGGTTCTATACCGTGGGCGTAATCCATTGCCACGGCTAAGAGCCGTGGGCTACAGGGGCGTCACGAAATTCCTTGTAACGGCTATAAACCGTTGCTAAACATTTTAGCAACGGTTTTATGCTTGAGGAGGTGTGGTGATATTAAGTATTTAGCCACGGTTTTAAACCGTTGCAAGAACAATAGCAACGGTTTTTAGCCGTGGCCAGATTAGCCACGGTTTTAAGCCGTGATAAGGTGTGGACAATAGCAACGGTTCTAAACCGTGTCGAATTAAGTAGCAACGGTTTTAAACCGTGGCTAACCCTAGCCATGGTTTTAAGCCGTGGCAAGGTAGCCACGGTTTTTAGCCATTGTAATAGTTAGCCACGGTTTAAAACCGTGGCAAATTATATTTTTTAAAAATTGTTTTTTTAAAATTTTTTTTTTTTGGCTATGAAATGAATTTGAGTCATTGAGTCAAAATCTATCAAATAATGGAGGCAAAGTAATGTAATTAATGGAGGCAAAGTAATGTAATTAATAAGAAAATGTATTACATTGAGTCAAATGAGTCAAAATCTATCAAATAATATCTCAAATACAATGATAGTCAAGGAAATAGTCATCTGAAATGATAGTAGAAGAGCGAACAGAAGGAACATGGTCTTGGGTTGTGTCTTGAGTAAGAAATAACCGCCAAAGAAGTTGCCCAAAATGCTACCAGCAGCAAGACCCATGAATGCATAAGATTAGAGACTGGTCATTTTCCATTTTTGGCCATACTCAGCAATAAGAGCATCTTTTGCGACTTCTGTGATGGAAGCACCAAGGTTACTAATTAGCATACATGTCATTAGCGCTGGAAGAGTTCGACTTGCAACTGGGACGAAAGCCAGTGTACCCCAAGATAGAAGCTGCAAAAGAACTGTCGATATTGATTTGTATCAGCAACTCACTCATTGTTAAGCAAATTTCGCTAATTCAAATTTCTGATATAATATAATTACAAACAATAATTAAATATCAATACCATTAAGCTTATATAAAAAAAATAGTAATAATAACAGAGCAACATTCACAAATAAAAAATTTGACTGAAAACAAAAGTATAGTGAGCTTAGTGTGCCTCTTCATTTATTTGAATTCATCACCGTCCCATACTAACACTTCCAAACATGCCTAGATAGGACACTGATGCAAGAAACAAGAAACACTCTTTTTTTTTCAAAAGAATAATGTGTTCTTCATACTAGTTTATAAAATGGAAGAACACGAATGCATGTTTTCTTGTGGTTACTAGAGATATTTGATATGTCTCCAAAGCTTCTTATATATTTCAAATGATTCTCTTCTTCCAGAGATAATAGACTTACTTTGACGCCTTAACAAGGTCAAAAGTAACTTGTTCAGACAAATAAATGCCTTCAACAAAAGACTTGAATGACAGTGATTTATACTCCACACAACAGTCAAATTACCTTGGACAGCTGATCCAGAATTGCATTATCCGCTGCTTGCTCTTTAGCTGTTTGTTCCAGTTCTTTACATCTTTCCAATATTGCTTCTCTGACCTGAAGAGATAAAAAGAGGAAACTTTCCATCAAGAAACAAACAAAGCACAATATACGCTGTAGAACACTATAATACAACATTTATACAAAATGCCGTGAGTATTAAAAATCAATGTCTGCACATGTTTCTTGTGCCTTATGTCTAGAGTTCTGCTTCGAGTTTCAGTTGATGGCAGTCCACCTACTTTAATTAAATACAAAATGAAAAAACAGAGAAGGTTGCTGAATAAGAAATAGACTGTCACATCTAATTGTCTAACAAGCTTTAACAGTCTCAGGGATACACAAAGTTGCAAACAAACCTTTACTCTCTCCTGTTGGAATATTTTCCATTTCAGAGCCATCTTTACTAAGCTTCGCAATTGATATATCAAGTACTGCGACATCCCCAACCTATGAAGCTTCAAATATGTAAGTAGGAGAAATCTTTCCAAACTGAAGGTAGTACTAACAGATCAATGAAAGGGACTTCAGATATTTGAGAAAGAGAATAGGATAATTTCCTCTAACATCTTAATAAAGACAATGTCCATTTAGAGTACTTAGAATACCCAATAATAATTTTGTGCTAACAAATTTGAATTAACAGATAACATAAAGCTCAGGATCCACTTCCTTCCTTTTCCTAAACATGGAAATTTTTTTTGGAGATATTATATCATGAAAGAATTTGTACATATTCTCTTCATTTTCAAACACTTGTTAATTGTTTGCTAGGAAAAAGGAAGGAAGTTACTGTATGATTCCTCAAGAAAGTAACTGTATCACTGAATACCTGGAGACCTCTGTCAGTCACAATTCTGAGTGCTCCGAGGTCCTTATGGCGACGCTTTATCTCGGCTTCACAAGCCTTTTCTGCGTTTATCTCGCTGTCTATCTCAACAATAACCTTCATATTTTTATACCCATTCTCAGGAATCCATTTAATCTCAGGTGACACGTCAACAAGTATCTCATATCTGAAAACAAACAGAACTAGTGAAAACAATGACTAGATGAACATGTAGATATTCATCCAAACAAGTGGGTTCATCCTTTCAGACATGCTCCCCTAGGAATTTAGGATGCTTCTGCAGAGTAATAATATGCAGATGACTTAAAAAAATCAAAATCTTACAAACCTCAAATACCCGAAGAAAGCTTGATGAGTAGCATTATCGGATATGTAACACCACAAAATCTACAAATAAAGCAAAGCTGAACCAAGGATATCAATTGACAGTTCATTGGCTGTAAATCTTATAATCACAAAATCCGCTGCGAATGCCATGGGTTTGCTTCAATATGTACATTAGAAAAATTTAAATTTATCTAAAGTTCTTCCCAGGGAAAAGGCTCTCCTAAGCAGCTTGTTTTTTTAGTTTGGTCCCCCACTTTGGGGACCACCAAATCACATGAAAGAGAAAAGGTTTACTAGTATTCAGTGTTCAATATCTTCAAGAATCGAGAACCCTTAACAGCTTAGCACAAAATGGGATAAATTTTTGTCATTGTTAGTTGAAGATTCAGGAAACTGGAAGGGCATTAAGGAGGAGAAATACTGAATCCCAAATGACAGCCTTGATGAACTGTAACTATAATTATCCTATCAAAGAGAATACTAGGAACAACATAGATACATAAATATAGAGTTAAGTTGGTGAGTACCATCTGCATCATCCTCAACACTGGCGTCTTCGATATCCTCGGCAAAAGATAGGCGTGGGTTCCCCTTAACTTTCCTCTTTTTGCGTTTTTGTAATTGGAGTTCCTCTTCCCTAGTGAACAAAATACAATTTTATCAAAAATACTTGGAAAATAAAATTATCTAAACATAAAGAAATAAATGTATGAAGTGAACTCTCACTCCTGCTGTAAGTTCTGAAGTTTCTCTTTCTCCTCCTCTTCGATTTTGTTTCGAATGTTGACCCTCTATCAAACAAATTCAATCAAATTAAAAACAAAGCCATGATCCAATAACAGACTAGAAAAAAAAATCCAAACTTTTGCTCACCTTTTCTACGTATTGTTCTCTGGTGAAGTTAGGTCAACATGGAGAAGAAAAAAAAACTCAGTATTCAATGACAACACACCGAGGGATGGGAAGCTTCTCCTTTGAAACGAGAGTGAAACGGACTTTAGACCGGAAAACCTGGTTGTTGCCTGCTAAACATGAACCAGAAAATTTCAAAAATCATCAAACTGACAGAAAAAATCATCAAATGGAAACTGACAGAAACCAGGCTGAGTGCACCTCGTTCCTATGTGCATTGTGATCCTCGCAGCTGAATCGCCTACACCGCCCCTGCAGGCCAAACAGAGCCGCAAAGCAGAGCCGTTCCGGAGTTATCACCATACCAACTGTAGAAGTTATCACCATACAAGTAAAAACATGACTCAACTCAGCTTCACGTCAGAGGGGGTTCTCATTATACTCCCATCATTCCCACGGAGTGTCAATCTGGTCATTAAGGATGTCAACATCTGCTTGGGAGACAAACTGAACTCATGTTCTACTGGCAAGCACGTTATAAACATCAAAGAGCCCCAGTTAGACAGCTTGGAGTTCAATAGCCAAAATGTTTTTAAGCAAAGTACCTGCACTAAACATCAACCCTCTTTATTGTTTCTGATAAGTCCACATCCAGCTAGAGAATTACAAAGACATGCATCGCCAAGAAAAAAAAAAGTCAGATAAGCAAATAAGCTAGACTAGCAACGCCAAGAAAAAAAAAAGTAACAATACTAAAATGAAAAACAAACAGGCTTGTGAAAAATTCAAACCATACCAAATGTCTACATTGACATGACCATGGGATCATCAAACTCCAACTATAATAAGCAAATAAATGAAAATTAGGGACAACTGGTTCAAAGGGATACTAGACTTTTTGCCAATAAAAGGACAACAATTATGCTTAGCAACACCTGAGTAAGTCAGATAAGCAGATTAAATGCTGATAAATCCTCATTTGCTGTTGGAATTGTTGAGGCCTTGACCTCAACTATCAGATATCATGATGAAGGAATGAGCAAGCAGTCTGCACATTATGTTGTACAGAAATGAGTTTTTAAAACTAAAATATGCATAATTTGAATGAACCGCTGCCAGAGCTTATTTGTCCCCTATATAGTTGATGGTAGTTTATAACAAACATAACAAATAAAGAGTATCCCACAAACAAGATACTATGAATCTACTTATCCACGTATGAAACGAACACTCACAATAAGATGTAACAGATTTGAAAATTCCAACTAACCTCCAGAATTTGGAATATATCAGGAAAATAAAACTACTGGATTAAATAAAATAAAATAAAGAAAACCAACTGACCTTATGAAGAACTATGTCAAGGGGACCTTGATCTGAGAGTGGCTTGCTTTGATCAATCGCAACAAATAATATCCCTTTATTTCTGGACCAAACATAACATGCATTTAGTTGACACTAGTAAAAACATTAAAACAGTAATGAATAATAGGAAATATAGTTTAAGAATGATTAAATTTATGACAACTAAGTAAGTGCATAATAACATGCAGAATGCAACATTGATCATGCTTATAAGAATGAGCAAACATATAAAGCAGCACATACACAGTTGATCATATATTGGCTTATTAGAGAATATACACATAGTTTAAAAGTAATAAGATATTCTGCTGAAGTACCATATGAAAGTGAATATACGAGATTGCAATTTTCCCAAATGAGCAACTTAGAACCGGGGGTGGGATAGCATCATTGAAGGCAATTCATACATAAAGTTTTTTTTTTAAATCTTTATACCCTCTAGCCCTTTGGTAACGGTGTATGCACAATATGTCCCATTATCGAATAAGTCATCCCCCAAAACAATGGCAGATGCAAACCAGATACAGATCAATATGAATATCAAATTTTTATGAGGGTTATCTCCACTATAAAGCATAAGTTTTTGAGAATTAATAGTTTTGAAACTAGCAGAAAGCACTGAACTGAAAAAAACAAACTCTTATTAATCTACAGCTGCAACAACAGCAACGACAGCAGAAACAACAACATCAACAACAACAGCAACAGCAGATGCAACAGGAGAAAGGATCCTGTTGTTTGTATTTTGGGAATTGGTTGTATAAGAAAAGAAGTCAGAGTTTGGGAATTGGTTGTATAACTTAAACATGGTAGTGAAAATGCATAAAACAAATGCTAGGAGCAATAAATTTTCAAATAAAACTTTGAATTATGGTTGGCATGTTGTCTTGGAACATGTGCTTTGATAAAAACAAGCATAACAGACAATCACAGAAAGTAAAATACGGGATGTTTGATGGATGGATGGTTCCCCATTTTGTAATCAACTTTAAACAACTTTAAGTTTCCTAAAAAAAAAAAGTGAAAACCTGTCCTTAAATGTGAAAATTGAATCGTTCATACCCTTAGAATCAACAGAAAATAGATTTAAACATGTCATACCCTTGGCCATTCTCCAAGACTTTCAGCGACAATTTTTGCAACTTGCATTCCAAAGGCTGTATGCCAAGCGATATTCAGGAGGTCACAAGTGTATTTAGTTTGATACCTCATTAGGTAGCGCACAGCCTGAAAAGGTGTGATGTAGCTCTTCAGTATGAAAATTTTCTTTGAAAATTAAACTAAAATCCGACATGAAGTATTCAGAATTGAATGATGATCAGAAACAAACTGAAGAATAAATGATACATGGAACACAATAACTTGTTTATGAAAAATCAACACTACTTCTCCATAGTTTGAAGTGAGCTTCGACTGTCACCTGTGCCCGCCACCACCTCCTATCCATTTTGCAATGACTTCTAATCAAAGTCCCATTAATCTCAGTCGTCGGTTGCAAGTCATTCCAAGGTTCGCCCCAAACCCTACATTAAAAAGTACTATACATCATGACAACTAAATCCAACCACATCAGCACATCATAAAATTTTCAATAATTAGGATATAATGCCAGTTTCCTTATCCCCTGTGCACATACCTTGGTGTCCGTCCAGAACATATTTCCTTTGAAGTGTAGTTATCTTTTCCTGTTATAATCCCATCCTTCCATGCTTTTGGTTTCTTCATAAGCTCAAATGCACGGTTCTGACATTCTGTGGATGTCTCAGGAAAGAAATAGCAAGACCACTGAGAGCGGTTCTGACATTCTGTGGATGTCTCCTCGCTCCTGCAGTGCCAAGGGCACCGTGCAAAACAGGGGAGAACCCATGCTGAAAGCTCCTATCACCTTCTATGTGCTCAGTGCACATGCAGTCCAGCCAGCCTCTCAAATGGAAATTGACAGAAACCAGGCTGAGTGCACCTCGTTCTTGCGCGCATTGTGATCCTCGCAGTTGAATCGCCTACACCGCCCCTGCAGGCCAAACAGAACCGTTCCAGAGCCTGTTTCCGAGCAGCAGTGACCCATCCGATTGCAACACAAGACTGCCCAGCCAGCCAGCAGGGGGGCTGGCTGGGCAAACACGAGGATGAAGGTCATCTCCCTAATCACATGCAAGAAATGACAAAAGAACTAAATACCCACACAATTATTTTGCACAAAAAGAGATGCAATAATCAATGCAAGCTGAAACATGTATAAATTGGAAAAAAATGTAACCAATAACTCTCTTCAGGGGTACTGTTTCCTATCCAGCGCTTTTGTCCATCAAGTACCCAACCACCATTGACCTATTTTAATTCATCAATAAGAAAATCATGTTTAAGACAAATTCACCTTAAAAACAAGACCATGTTAGTTGTATATCACACATAGGGTAGAGCAGTTGGACCTTTTTTGCGTAGTGACTTCCTTAGTCTCCTAGCAGTCCATTAATTAGTAAGAAAGTTGATAGATTTTTTAGTAAGAAAGTTGAATGTAGAGGGGCTCTTCTAGATAAAATTTATTAGTAAGAAAGTTGATAGATTTTTTAATTAAAGTATTATTATAAATATGATGGATTTTATTTATTTATTTATTTATTTATTTACAGAAATATATGATGAATTCATCCGTTGAGTAGGCCTTTCAACTGCAAATGAAGATATGAAAACAATATACAGCACCAATGAATTAATCTTCGTATCAGTCACTTCAGAAATTTATATCAAGTGTAGATCTCTTAGATGCGCACAAGAACAACCACTCATTCATAAAAGGATATACGTGAAAAATGACCCTTTCAAGGAGTTTTCACCTGAAATTGAACCCACGTGGTTTACGATTTAAAAGATAAGAAGCTAAGGATTAAATTGCAGTCAGGAAGGAATAGATACCTTTACTTATTTAAATGTTACTCTATTTTGATATCAATATTTTTATCCAAATGTTACACATAAATATGGAAACTGTTGTTTGCATAAATGTTACACATAAATAAGGAATAGATATCATGCTTGTAAAGAAATTTAATTATATGAAAGTCTGCTGAATTAAATATGCTTTTCTAGCATCCAAGAGAGATGGAGTTGTCATTAGTCATTACAAACTGGAAAGAAGTTACTAGGTGTTTTCCGGCCAATCAGATGTTAAATCCCCTTTTGTCGTCTTTAGAAGAGTTCTAACAATTATATTTAAATTCAGTGCAAGGTTCAGAGTAGGGGCTTCAAAAATGATTCATAGAACAAAAATTATATTTAAATTCAGTGCAAGGTTCAGAGTAGGGACAATTATATTATATTTGTCGTCTTTAGAAGAGTTATAACAATTATATTTTTGAGAATAGCAGTTCGGTTTTTCGGGTCTATCACCTGCTAAATAGAGAGATGAAAGGAGCCCAACAAACAGTAGCTATCTCATTTCAATTTTGAGGGAGGATTTAAGGTCTCCCATTAGAGATACTCTAAGCTATGACAATAGTTTGTACAGGGACATCGTCAAGGCATTCTCCATGAGAACTATAAAAGATTTTAGGCCTATGACCTGACTCTGACTATCTCCATGTTCATTAAGCAGTAACCGCAGTTCCTAAGCATAAGTCATTTCGATGATAGGACGATTCAAATATTAAAGCATTAACCTCAACTGAGTTAAATACTCACTCCAACTAGAACACCAATCTCAATACCAAGAAATAATGTAGTAACGAAAGTGACAGTCCATAGCAGAAAATCTTGCTTCTCTACTCGCCATAAGAAAATAGCTTCCTCATAATCCACCTGAAATCATAACTTGACAAGAAACAGTATCATACTATGTCCATAGTAGATCAGGAAAGGATTGTAGAACATACTCCAATAGGATGAAAAACCGGTACCGTCATTTACCAACAAATAAAGAATTATCAAATAAAGAATATATGTAAAGACATTATAAATGTGCAGGCACACGTGTATGATGAGTAGTCAAGTAGAGAATGATTAAAAACAAAACTTCTTCAAGAATTCGTATATCAAATACACGTATGTAGTTGTAAAAGGCTAAATGGAAGTCCATATATTCATAAGGTTAACATGAAAACCTGCAATTGAAACATGTAGTGACATTGGAGTACTTGCCTTGACGGATAATTTTAAAGATGTTACACGATCATCAGCCTTCCATGCACGGCTGATTTCCTCTTTTAGCTCACGTAATCGTGAAACATACTCCTGTCTTGTAATAACTCTGACACCCGGTTCAGAAACACTCTGCGGTTCACTTAGCTCTTCTGAATGCAAGCTAGTAGATGGTTTCTCTTTGGCTGCAAAGACCACACCAAATAACTAAAGTAAGATACAATCATTATAGCTATTCTTGTCAGCATCTTTCTGAATCAGAAGTCAGAGCCAAATGAACTAAATAATTTCCACCATGCAGAACAACTTGCAGATAATTAATGAAGTCATACCCTTGCCACCTTTGACTGTTACATCAGATATCTGCAAGAGTAACAAGGACCCAACATCATAGACGAAAGAAAGGGAATCGAAAACACTAGACCAATTAGATATAACCATGATTTTACAAATTAACTTTACATTTCCCATACCTTTAAGTTTTTACAAATGATTCCAAGAGTAGAACAATATACTCAGAAAATCATTAGATGTCCTTCAGAAATTAAATTAGCAACTATACCCATATCTCATACCTCTCAGAAATACTCTCTTCTGTCACTAAATTTTTATGGCTAATCTTGCCTTCGTGTGTCAAACACATATAATTGAAGTTTAACTGACTCTTTTAATATTTATTATCATAAGTAATGCACTGTGTTAGTCATAGAAGCAATAACATATACTTTTCTTTTAGTTTTGCCAGTATCACTGCCAATACACGAGATATGTCTAGAAATGGTAACATAATAATCTGATCAATGACAAGCTACTTCCATGATTAAAGTTGTCAAAGGGTGAGAACATTTTGCGTGTCTAATCAACCACTTCATGTTTTTCTATTTTCATTGTAGAACTGACTAAATGATTTAGACATTTAGTACATTTGATGTATGTGTGTGTTATTATTTGGTATGGATAATGATTGTCGAAAGAAACATTTTATTTTACGAATTACAAAGTGCCCAGAACATCATTTGTCACAAATTCACAGTGGATGCATCTGAAAGAACCAATTTAACTAATCAACTATCAGGCACACCATTTAAATTAACTACTCCCATATGATTAAGAACTTTCTTGCTTTTCATTTTTTTCCCTCTCCAAAAATTAAACCCCTAAATAAAAATGATATTTAACTAGGGTTAATAAGTGTAATTTTGGTAGAAGCCAAGGATGCTTCTAGAACTTTGTTTAACTCAAGGGAAGTTCAATGGCTCATGTGCCTTTGACTCTAACCACAGGCAGTAACATCTATGTTCAGAAATTTTGGACAACTAACTAGGTTAGGAGGCTAAGCTAGACACCTCTTAAAAATGCACAAGTGCCATGCAGGTTAGGTCATATTAAACAAGTGTTTTCATTTTATTGTACATAGCTTAAAGAGTACCAAAAAACTGAAAAAGTACATTTTAGGCATCAGCTAAAGCTTACTGCATAAAGGGAGACCAGCTTTGAGGAAGAAAACTTCTGCATCAATGACCGTTTAAAAGAAGCCCATTCTTTTGCTGACAATTGAAGCTCGTCATCAGCAGGAAACCTCCCTCTGGTTGAAAACCCTGGAATATCTTGCACATCTGCATTAGACCTTTCTACATCTGCAGTAGAACGTCTCAAAGGGTCATAAAATTCCTCCTTCCCGTGATCTACAACATCAATCTAGAAGAAACAATATCATTAAACTTTTTGTTTATCAGAAATCTTTAAATAACAAGCCAAAACTTTTATTAACATATCAGTATATTTTCATAGGATTTTACATACGTTTAATGTTTAGGAATTCATCTTTGGAATTAACTATGAAAACAATGTTACCCTTACCCAGTTCAAAGTTCACTTGAATAATTTGATAAACACACAAGAATAATTTGACACTGCTAGAACTTACCTCCTCTTCATCAAAGCTATCATCAGAATCAGAATCATCAATTGATTCTTCTTTCTTCTTGGGAGCTGCCACAGAACCATTCCTTGCTGCAGCCACAGGTAACTTTTTGGCTGGAACTTTGGCTTTGGGTTCCTAAGAATAAGCCAACACATCATAAGATCAAATTTCCAAAATGATAATTGGCATCGAAAGAGCAAAAGGAAAATTACTACAAGGATCCAGCACTGAAGTAAGTCTTGTAACACACATTCACATAAAATAGGTTTTAAAATGCAGACGAAATTTACTCTGACATGGTCCACAAGAGTATCAATGATTATGTTCAACATCCAAAGAAAAGGGAATAAAGGTATGGGGTAGGTATTAGATTCAATGCTTTTGAAGGCATGTCAATACTATTTGGATATCCAAGGAAGTTGTTAAATTAAAACGGTATGACAAATGCTCATGTACTAAATTAAAGTAAGAAACTAACAAATTTGCAGATATAAAATGGATATATCAATTATATCAAATCAATCAAGTATCAACAGTGATTAACTAGAGTATCCGCACTAACATCATCAGAATTAGAATCATCGCTATCTAACCAAATAGAATAAAGTCACATTAGAGAATAATGGTACGTGCAAAAACTATATTAAGTATAGCCAAGCACTCACGTCGTCAGATTCATCGTAACTATCCGAATCCGAAGAATCAGAACTGCTAGTATTCGCCTTTCCCTTTACAGGTTTCTTAGATACTGGTTGTTGTTTCTTAACAACAGGCTCCTACAACACACACAAGAAACAACTCCCATAGAAAACACTCTAATTTTCATTTGTAAATCTACACTAAAACATCCTAAATAATGAAAAAAAAAAATTAAAAACACTTTTTTTCTATGATTGTTAGATCAAGAATAAGTAAGTACTCACATCATAATCAGAATCTGAAGAATCTGAACTGCTGGTTTCAGGCTTTCCTTTAACAGAAGCGTTCTTAGAAACTAAAACAGATTTTTTATTTGAAGAAACAACAGGCTCCTACACCGAATTAACAAAACCACATAAGAAAAAGGTATGATTTAATTTTTTTCAAAAAATCTTCAGACTAATAAAACAAGCCGCCATTAACAATGTTTTAACAAAAAACACTTACATCATCAGAAGAAGAATCAGTCCGGACCGAACATCGATCGATTTTGAAGATTCTAATCAAACCTTTCTTTGAAGATTTTGCAAACCAAACCAAACCTTTCTTTGAAGATTTTGCAGAAACAAGGGTGGCTGCAACGACCTACACAAGAACATCGATCGATTGAATCAGAAACATGAACATCGATCGATTGAATCAGAAATACAAGAGAAGGGGGTAGAAGTGTTACCTAAGACTTCTTGCTAGATTTGCCCATCTACGAAGAAAAGGGAAGACGATCGAAACGAAAATAGAGAAAGGGAGCAGCAAGGCAAAAACCCTAGTTTTCCCCAATTTTTTTCGCCAAATCTCCTCTCCTCTCCACTGTTTTTCCCCCAATTTCTTTCGCCAAAGCGCAGCCACCATGTCTGTTTTTCCCCAAAAATTTTCGCCAAAGCGCGAAATTATTTTCGCCAAAAGCGCGAAACTGCTCCCTCCAATTTCAAAGCGCGAAATTATTTACTTTAGATACGGTTTTAAACCGTGGGCGGATATAGCCACGGTTATAAACCGTTGCAAATTTTTGTGTATTATTTTTAGCTACGGTTTTAAACCGTTGGTATATATAGCCACGGTTTTTAGCCGTGGCAATTAAACCAACGGTTTAGAACCGTGGCCATTTCTCCACACTTTCACGTGCAACACACGTGCATTATAGCAACGGTTTTAAGCCGTTGGGCACTATAGCCACGGCTAAAAACCGTGGCAAACATACCAACGGTTTAGAACCGTGGCCAAGCCATTTTTAGCCACGATTTTAGGCCGTTGGCCACTATAGCCATGGTTCCTGGCCGTGGCAAATAAGCCAACGGTTTAGGGCCGTGGCCACCTCCATGTAGCTAAATGGGCATTTTGGTGTAGTGATATATGGACGGCCACACATTCTACTGTGGATAACTCTATGCCAGTATCCAGCTTTATCTGTGGAATAGCTATCCCAAAAATTTTGCATATATTCATGCACATCATCAGTTTTATGTCCATCTAATTCTTTGTGACTCTGTATTTTGCACAATACCTGGGGTCGTCGTGCATCTGTATCAGTGAAGATGTCTGGTTTTTTGTGCTTGGCTTATGTCTGAATGTTGCCATTCACTTGTTTTGCTGATGTGGCACTTAATATATGTTTTGCCAAACTCATCATCCCATCCATCAAAACTACTTCTCATCCATGGCCAAACCCATCATTTCATCCATCAAAACAAATTTTAAATCCCATCATCGCATCCCATCATCTTATCGATGGCCAAACCCATCATCCCTTCTATCGATGGCAAAACGCATCATCCCATCCTTGTTTGGAGGCATGTTTACGAGGTCCTCTTTCCAAACAAACTTTAATGTCACATCAGCAAAAACAGGTGCATAGTACCATCCATGAAGATTATGCGTCTACCACCATGAAGTCTAGAAATAAGACATTCTTCAGCTGCTATTTTCCAGCTACAGGGGCTAATCTTATCTTTTTGGATTCAGCGGGTGCTCTGATGGCACTAGGTTTTCCTCCTTGAGGTCCATGTTGCGAAAAGCAATGTAGAACAGAATGTTGAGCGAACTTCTTGTGTCAACGAGAGCTCTCTTCACTTCCCACTTTGCGATGGAAACAAAGATGACCTAGGCGTTGTTGTGTGGTGCTCGGACTCCATCGAGGTCCTTGTCGGTGAAAGTTAAAGTGGGAATGGGATTCTGAATTTTTGAATAGCAAACTCGTATGTCTTTATCAGCGGGTTATCTCTGCATATCAAGCAGAGTTCGCTTGCAGGACATATGCGACTGGTCTTCATTCGGTCCGACTTCTGAAGGACATATATTATCCTAGGAGTTTCCCTTTCTACCTCTTTGACTGACTCCCCCTGTCCCTATTCTGTTTTGGTTGCTTCTCAAACTTCAGGAAGTCTTTCAATTTGCCCTTGCAGATCCAGTGTTATACTTCATACCTCAAACTTTTGCAGTCATTGGTGTTGTGGCCACCTTCTTTGTGGTATGCACAGTACTTGTCGTTGTCTCTTCTGGAAGGGTCTCCACGTATCTTCGGGGGCCACTTCAATTCCTCCCAATTTTTCATGGAGTTGAATACATCCGACAGACTAGCATTTAGGGGTGTCACGGCTCTGGATACAATGTAGTTGGATGACTTCTCTAACCTGGGACGATAAGGATCCAGTATGTTGTAAGTGTGCTTCCTCTTGTTCCGCTCCTCATCCCCGTGTCTCTTTCCCTCCTTCTTCTCCTTAGAAGCTAAAGACTTCCTCTTTCCTTCAGTCTCCTTCTTAGTGATCCTTGACTCCTCCAGGGTGATGTATCTATAGACTCTTTTGAGGAGCTCTACCATGTCCAGAGGGGGCTCCAAGGTGAGGTCCTCGAAGAGTTTTCCCTCTTTGAGGCCTACAGTGAATGCCATCATAGATGTATCATCGCTACACCCATTGATGAAGGTACACCTCGTTGTTGAAGCGTGTGGCATACTCTCAGAGCGTCTCGCCGAACCTCTACCTAGAGAGAGTATGTAGTGCGAGCATTTTCTTAAACGCTGACTTCCTACAAAACGTGTTAAGAATTCCTTCGCTAAAGTTTTGAAGGAGTCGATAGACGTCAGTAGAAGGCTATGGAACCACGTCAATGCAAGGCCTTTAAGACTGGTGGGAATGGTTCTACACATGACAGATTCGAATACTTCCTTGACCACCATTAAGTGTTGGTAATGGAGTAGATGATCGAAAGGATCTACAGTTTCGTCGTAGGAATCGAGCTACGGGGGAGTGAACTTTCTCGAAAGTGCTTCACTCATGATCCAGTGCACAAAAGGTGGGACATAGAGGTGATATAGTACGTCCGGATAGTGCACTCTTCTGCGGATAAGGTTTTTGGGACCGAGCACCTCTGTCCTTGCGGCTGGATCAGCGTTATTAGCATAGCTTCCCTTAGTCCAATAGGAATTGGCGGGGGCCTAGCTCTCTTGCGCTAGCTCCCTATCGTCCACTGTAGGTGGAGATCCATGTTGTTCCTAGTCTTCATCAGCAATGAGTTGATTCTGTCATGTGAGTGTCTCCACAGCCTTGATAACCTATTGTATTCGAAATGTCAACACCTCGATTATGGGGTTTGTTGTTGCCGTTGTCGGTGCAGGAGCATGAGTAGACTGTCCGTGCATGGCAGGAACTGGTATTGGGATTGCCGAAGCGTTGGACGTATCCCTTGGTTCGTTGTTGCATGACCTAGTGATCATCATTTCTCTTGGATTTGGTAGGAAACAATGCTTAGTGTAAAGTTAAAAACTATGTCGTCCCCACAGACGACGCCAAACTAATGTAGTTGATTTTCGCTCCCTGCTTTGACCATGTTCCGCTAAACTGCTGACCTACACAAGTAACACACGTGAGCCACAGACCTAAAAAAGGCTTTTTGTAGGGATTTGAAGAAGCTGTAATATTGTAATAGGGATTTTGTAGCGTACCTTAGCTTACCAACCTCATGTCTTATTTATAGTCAAGGAGTTCTGGTTTAACCAGGCCATCGTAGGAGTAGTTTAGGGAGGAGATCTTCGTAGAGATCCCACTCTAATTAAGAGTCGTGCTGTAGAAGGGAAGTTTCATGTTAGCTCTACACTCCTAGATACGCGATGATAGTTCCCAATCCAAGAATAATCTGTAGAAGAGAGTTTCCTTGTGTGGAAGATACTCGAGTGTTTGCTTCCTAGTTTGAAGCAAAGAGCAGTTGTAGTTGCCCGTCCGAAGCTAATCCTCGAGATACTTTCCTGAAGAGGACTTATCGTGGATAGTTGTGAGATGTGTAGGCCTAGCATGCTATGTGAGTCTGGGTCCGCTTGGTGGACTTAAGTTGAACGTTCTTAGATCTGCTTGGGCTGGATCTATGTTGGGCCAATGCTTGAGCCCGTAGTTCCTCAAGATCATCATGACACATGTTCGGCTCGGAAGTTTCACCGCACTACACCAAAAGGCCAGTTTAGCCACGCCGAGATGGCCACGGTTCTAAACCATTGGTTAAGTTGCCACGGCCTAAAATCATGGCTATAATGACCAACGACCTAAAACCGTGGCAAAAAACACTGGCCATGGCTGCAAACCGTGGCTATAATTACCAACGGCTTAAAACCGTGGCATAAACAATGGCCATGGCTCCAAACCGTTGGTGTCTTTGCCACGGCTAAAAACCGTGGCTATTATGACCAACGGCCTAAAACCGTGGCTTAAAAAAATGGCCACGGCTCAAAACTGTGGCTATAATGAGCAACGGCTCAAATATGTCGCTATAAGGGGCAACGGCCGAAAACCGTTGCTAAATAAAAGCGTTTTGCACGTGGGCCGCATGTGTGGAAGAAGGACTGTCACGCTCTGGCGAAAACAGGTTTCCCGCTTTGGCGAAAAAAATTGGGGAATAGAAAAGAGTTTGGGCGGTCATTGGGAGAAAGATTTTCGACCTATTGCAGAGGAATGATCGAGGAGCAGAGGAGAGATCGAGGTTTGGCGCAGAGGAGAGATCGATTGAGATTTCCCTCGATTTCAAAAGGTTTTGTTTGATCATTTGTGAGCCCTTGTAATGGAAAAAGCTCAAGAAGTGATGAAACGAGGTTCGAGTTCGGGTCGGGTCATCTTCCCCACAAAGAAACATATGAAGCAATCAGGTTTTGATTCTAAAATTCTCAGAGAGAAACCCAACCCAACTCAGCATTATTTATTATTTATTATTTTTTCATTTTTCTAGATCATGTTGTTTATGTACTACTTTACTTATAATCTTACCTCTGATGAGTTCTTGTGGAACTCTTGAATTGATTTTGTGAGAAATTCTAGATGATTTCATTGAAATCGCTTTTCTTGATTCGGATTCAAGTTCTTTGTTCAAATCGATCTAATAGTTTGTAGTCTTTAAGCTTTTGGAAATTATACTGAAGATTTTTTTTTGTTTTTGAGAAAGATCTGTAGATTTTGAGTAAACTTTGTTATTATTTGATGAACAATAATTTTTACTATTATAAGATAGGATCTTCTCCATGTATTGTATTGAGTTGTCCTGTACATGACTTTTTTGATTCAAAGTATAGAAAGCATCATGAGTCTTCTTTTGGATTCTAGGTGGATGATGTCTTTGAGCTTTGATCCATTTTAGGTTTATTGATTTCTAAACTTTGTTCATTTTCTTGTCACTGAGAACTCGCTGGTTGTTTTGAATCTTAAAATTGTTTCGTGCAGAATATTTTGGACAGCCATTTCGAAGTGGTCCAGGGACAAAGGGAGGGAGCACATTTAAGCTAAATTTTCCAGAACTTGTGGACCTCTGGTCCCAGAACGCAAGAAATGTCATGAATGAGATAAAAGGATGCTTGTAAGTTTAAAACCTCCATTATTCTCTGGTGTTTATGTTTGTTTGTTCCTATTTCTTGGTTTGATTAAGTTTCATGGTATTGTTTTGTTTGCTGAGAAAGACCTAATGGGATCTTTCAAGTATCCATTGAGCGCGTTATATTACTGCAATCTAGTAGTGCAAGGTGATAACATATTATGTTTGTTGATTCAAAATTGATTGAATGTGGTGTTTCCTTCTCTAACCAAAACACTTGTATGTTTCAAAGAAAGCAAGCGTATTTGCCTTCTTTGAAGTGACAATCATTTAAGCCAATTAATTTTTTTCCCCTTTTCTATTTGACCATGGTAATTGAATAAAAAAAATTTTGGGCATTTTTCTACCCTTGAAAAATGAAGTCTTCGCAACATTTTATCACTTATTGGGATTTTATGGTCCTGAATAAAAGTAGGTCTCAATTGTCTGCAACATTTTACAGACATTTCATCTTTGAAGAATGTCAAATTTGAATGTTCCCTATTATGTCAAAGTGATTGATTTATATATATTCATCTATATGGAATTAGACGAAAAAATTAATTACTTACAAAGATACATGCATGTATGTGTGCGCATATCCATATATAAAGAACTCTAAGAATAAAAAAGAATATAAACTAAGCTCGAAAAAATGGCCTGTCGTTGGTCTCTATTTATCCTGCTATGTTCATCAGTAGTATTGGTTTTGGGTGAAAACGGTTTAAAATTTAGCAGAGATGACTTTCCAGCAAACTTTGTTTTTGGCGCGGGAACCTTTTCTTATCAGGTCTGGCTTTGGACTCTAATCTCTTCTGAAGAGTATTCCGATCATTTGTAGTAGCACATCCCGCAATAACCAAACCTGGAATTATCACAATTCGTTG
This sequence comes from Berberis thunbergii, assembly GCA_003290165.1. NCBI lineage: Eukaryota > Viridiplantae > Streptophyta > Magnoliopsida > Ranunculales > Berberidaceae > Berberis > Berberis thunbergii. The sequence goes on from QNQO01007684.1 coordinate 353,434, forward strand.
AATATTTTCAGTATGAAGGAGCAGTAGCAGAGGATGGAAGACCACCCAGCATATGGGACACTTTCACTCATGCTGGCAAATCCGTTTTTGTTCTACTTTCTGAGTAAAGTTTTACTACGTAAATTGCTGACTGAAAATTTAGTTAATGTGATCAGGTTACATGCTTGACAAAAGCAATGGAGATGTGGCATGCGACCGATACCACAAGTATAAGGTGAGACTGACCCTTTTTTTCTCTACTTTTTTGTTTCCCCTTCACGGTGGGTGTGTTTATGGTGCAGGTTGATGTTTGCAAATTTTAGGAGAGGCAAAAACTGGGGATCTTTGTGGAGAGATGTGAGTACTGTGTTACAGGTGATATTCACATAATTATTACATAATATATCCCTTAATTTATATATGTTAGTGTTTTGATTATTATATTTTATAATAATTATTTTGTTTTCATGTCTTTGTAGGAATTTGAGCGTGAACGATGAAATCGTATTAAGGCGACAGATTAAGTAATGACAATTGGTCGATTCTAGCGGTAGTACAAAGTAGAGGGACTCATATCTAAACTTAACCCTAATAAACCTAGGTCCACCTAATTTAACCTAAGCCCAAACCCAAAATGCTAACCTAAAAACCTAAGCCCAAGATAATAGGCGAACCCTATTTAGCTCCCCCATCTTAGAGAAAGCTTCCTCTCTCCTTTTCCACATTCTGTTTCCCCTTCTCTCTCTTCCAGCCACCACACCAATCCACCCTGCTGGCAATCCTCGCTCGATAGGAGAGCTGACAGTGCGATAATCCCGCCATCACCACCTCCGCTCACTACCATCCAACACAGCCACCACCGAGCATCACCACCTCCCTGTCCCTGCTCCTCTCCCCTATCCACACAACCTCCACTACCATCTCGTTCTCCAACCATCAGCCACCACGAAACAGACCACAACCACCACCACTAACCACCCTGAAACAGGGGCGTGACAACCCTGTTTCACGCTACAAACTTCACCTCGCCACCTTCTCCGTCATCACCACCGCCAGTCTTTATCTCGAAGCATCTCTCTCTCTCTCAGCCACCATCATCACCCGAGAACCACCACCACCACCGCGCGCACAAAACAGGGACTTGCTCCCTATTTTCCTCCTTCGTAGTCTCCCTCCTCCCTGTTTTCCTCTCTTCTCCACGGTCTCTCCCTCCTACACTTCTTTCTCTCTGCTCCAACCTCGCCACCAGACCACAAAACCACCGCCATCACCGCCGCGAAACAGAGCTCACGACAGAGCACCGTCCCTGCTCGCGACAGAGCACCTCCACTTCCCCTTCTCGTTGTTTCTTCACTCTCTCTCTATTCTTGCTGGTATCGGAGCCGGTCGGGAGGAGAGGAAGCTCGCGAGGAGCGAAGTAGTAGCGGCGGAGCACACGAGTCACACTGGAAATGAAGGAACAGCAGAGCCGCGCGACTTTGGCGGGAGAAAATTATTTTTTCAAACAGTTCAGTATTTGCACCCCCGATTTTTCTAAGAGCCATCACAGACCATTAGCAGCCATTTTTTTGGGATTCGCATTCATGAAGAGATGAGTTGCGGCGTATCACACCACGAAGAGATGACCACCGCTACCATGATCAGCTAAGCCCTTCGCCAAGGCTAAGATGAAACCACAGGGTTTCCTAGAGTTTGTTGTATTTAAATTTATTGTTTTCTTTATGCTTGAACGTTAAACACATTTGATTTCTGATTCTCAATAATTCGCTTTCACCAATTATATCCTGATTAATTATCTAGATTAGTCGGTAGTTAGAAGTACCCTTTATTGAAATTCAAAGCCTGATTTAATCCATTAATCTAAATCTGTGATTGTGTGTGCCGTAAGAAGACACGCAATGCTAGGGGTTTAGGATTAGTTAAAATAAACCTTTGATTGTATGTGCCGTAAGAACACATGCAATGCTAGGGGTTTATACCTTTGCTGAAATCAATTGCGAACTTAGGTTAATCTTTAGGTTAGTCATGTTAAATCTTGAAAACAATATATTTGATTACACAAATCTCAAAGAACCTGTGGTGGATTCAATGCCTTGATTTTCCTTCTCATATTCTTTAAAACTTTTTATTTTGTTTTTAATTTGATTTTTAGTTTAGATATTTTAACTGCTGTAACCCCAATTTAAATTAGCTTAAATCAACTCTGAAATTTAATTGCAACCACAGTCCTTGTGGGATCGACCTGTACTTGCCCTTGTCTACCAGTTAGACACTGTGCACTTGCAATTATTAAAATTAGGTTAAATTAACCCATTTATTTAGGTTAGTTAAATCTACATCAAAAGGCCACAGCTGTTTACTGTTCGCACCAAAAGATTGAGTCAATTACTTCGTTTGAACCGTACATCATTCTTGAACATAGTTCAGGCAAATGTCGGCGATGAGACCATAATTATGAACAATCTCCTACAGGTAACATTTACATGAACTATCATCCATACACTATTGAAGAATTGTAAACTACATGGCATACCCTATTGAGGTGCAATGCAGCACATGGTCGTGTTCTCTAAATGTACTCGAACTGGTGTATTGTGCAGCATAATAAGCATAATAGTTTTTAACCCCTGAATAGGTACATACTATTTCTAACCATTTATCTTTGAAGTATAAAATATAAAACTTTGTCTTTTCACTATGCTTATTGTTCATGTCAGTATAAACTGAACTCTTACTGGGTTACTAATGTAATCTTACATTCTTTATGCCAGATTGCAAATGTGTTTTACCACTACTCCTTTATGGTTTTAGATTCACTAAATATGGAGTTCCTTTTCAGGCTCGATATGCTTTGTAAACATCAGGTAAGTAACATGATAGATTACAACTTTTATTTCTTGGCATATTCGGTATCTAACTAAATGTCTATGTTCAGTGTAGTATAGAATTAAAAGAGAACATCCTCAGAGTTGGTGGAGGAGAAGTTTCAGTTCCCTTTTTGCAAGGTTAATCCTGTGATCTTCATGTTCTAATTTACGTTTGTTATATTGTTTTGGTAGTTTGTTTTAACTCTCTCTAAATGATTGAAACCTGCATACAGAAAATGACATTAGGCATCTCAAGAAAGACTCAGCATCAACTTCAGTAAATGATTTTTTGTAACAGATTAGTCTATATGTACGGTTCTTGCATAGATGCAATTATTCATATGCATGCATGAAACTTTATGCCATTTTTATTCTATGCTATACTGGATGTTTATAAATTCCTCCATCTCTAATTAACTTTTCTTGGCATTTTCACTTGGACTTTTTAGGAAACTTCTATAACAAAAGAAGCAACTGTTAGCATGCCTGCTAGAGCCTAGCCTTCTGGTAAGTGATGGAAATTCATCATACCTGGCTTTCTTGTTTTCTTTTTACATGTAGAGGCTTAAGGATTAAGACATATGTTGACTGTATTTGGACAAAGTTCCATGCCATTAGCCCAGGTAAACTGCTGGCATGTTTATTTTCTATTTCTTTTTTTCTGACATTTACATAACTTTTATGTTTGGTATTTTCTCGGGAAAAAAAAGAGGTTTGTTCAAATTGCTGATGATGTTTATGGTTCTAGAGATCCAACTTCGAATTAAGCGAAAGTGTCGAAACTCTGCGAGCTTGGTTTTGGGAGGGATGCAGTAGTTCAAGCACTAAAACTATTCAATGGCAATGAGGAACAGGCTGCTGCGTACCCATTCAGGGATTAGAAACAGTATGTACATTTTTTATTATTATCTAGAATGTGTTTTTTCCTTGTCTTCTTACTTTTTTTTTTTTTTGTTTAGCATAATAAGCTATAACAGGCTCCATCCCCTGTGAAGTATAATAAGCTATACAGAATTTGTTAATCCTATGAAGCATGTTTGGTGTTCATGAAGGTTTTTTTGGCCAAAGCTAATTCATAATTGCAACCTGTAAATTCTTTTATACTTCCCTATACTAGGAAAAGCAACACACACACCCTTTTTCAGAATAAGGGTTCTTATTGCATACCATCTTTTATTAATGAGTGTGTTATTGTTTTGAAAATTTATTTTCATCTATCTATTTTTGAGAAATTTGGTTCTTTTCTTCTATTTTGTGTTGGTCGAACCCGAAAAAGTATGAAGTATAATGGAGGAATGCTTAGGCTCCATGTTTTGACATACTTTGGTAGTAAATGCTTAGAATATAATCAACTTGGATAGTAATTGGTTATCAACTTATGCCTTTCAGGGATATCATCAACACTAAATGTGCGGATAGTATACTTGGATATTATGAAGCCATTTGCTGAGTCTGTTCTACTAGGGTTGGTTTTCTTTTATATTGCATTCTATTGATTTAGGTCATATGTATGCATTATTATATCTTCCACATCTTTCAGGAATATTCAGAAGGGGCCAACTAGAAATCCACAATGGATCTACGAAACACCTGTTCGCTCTGATGTCGAGGCAAAGCTGAGATAACTTCTCATTAAGCTAGGGGAGGATGACAAAATACTTGGAATCTAGGTTCAGATTTTGTTGTGAAGCTATTTTTCACAACTGCATAATTAGACAAACAATTTTGGAGAATTCTTTTGCGTGAAGGAAATAATCCCAAATTTTATGCAAAAAAAAACCAATAACTTTTATGCAGGGAACTGAAATTAATTTATGGCATTTCAATATAGCCTAGGAACTATGTAGTTCTTTACATGTAGCCTAATAGTTTACTAGTACATCCGATTTTTTTAAAAAACCATTGATAGCACCACTTTCATTTTTATAATATTTATAGGTATTTCCTTGTATGCTTAAGGTAGATGAAGTGAAGATGACATTCTCGTTTGATAATGAATGACTATTTGTATAACTCGCTTGCATGTATGCCAATAATTTATTTATATCTTTTTTATTACTCTTATTTTTTCCAGAACCTGAATACTCATTTCATCTAAAATGTTGATCTTGGTGAAATGCTCACTTAAATTTCCACAACAATTATGATTATTTAGTCTAAACCAATTTTTATTAATTAAAAAATAGAAATGCTTAAAACAAAATGAAAAGTTGCATATCAACCGTAGCTCCATTGAAATGTTTAAGGACCAAGCAGTTTTCTGTCTTGGAAATATCTGAAGATTTACTACTATGATCTCTGTATTGCTTATTGTTCAATCTGGCTAAGTCTTTTTTTTTTCTTTTTTCTTTTTAGGTATGTGCGTATAAAGATGGAGAGGTTATTATAGATACTGCTGCTGGCGTGCTTGGAAAATATGATCCTCATCCTATTCAGCCAGATAGCTTATTTTCTGTTTTCTCAAAAACAAAGGGAATAACTGCAGGAATGTTACACTTGCTAGTTGACAATGAGTATGTTACAGTTTCCAGTTCTCCATAATTTCATTCTGATCCCTTTCTTTTTTCAAGTTTAGTGGTTCCACTACCAAGCTTCATTTAACAAGAATATAACGAATACAAAATACTACAGTCCTGCACAAGGTCTTTTATAAAAGCCCTTACATAACTGCTCAAATGAATCATGCTGTGCATTATGATGTTTTTCTGCTGTTATCTTTTCACGTATTAGGACTAATCCTGATTATGTTGTGAGCCATCCAATCATTCCCTTGCAGTCTCAGTATATGAAACCGAGATGTACACCCTGTTTTTTGCTGTTTTTATATTACTATGGAAACTGAGTAATGGTATATTGAGTACATAGTTCGACACAAATATGCATAAACATGCATTTGTGTGTGTATATGGTAGTAACACTCTGAAGCAAGAGCTACAATATTATCATTAATAGGTTTGTCTTCTGGAACTTTTCATCTCCTTGATGTCAGAGCTAGCTAGATTATAGTTTAGATAAATGGGGCTGATTAAATGCGACGAGGTATTATTGTTTTCATTCTTGGGTTTGTTTGAGAGAGCTGTTTTGATTTCTGGGTTGGTTTGTTTGATGAATTTGATTTGGTTTGTGTAGGTTTCAGGTTATATTTGATAGGAAAAGTGCAATAAAGATGAGTGGGATGTCGGAGAAGGCGTATAATCGGTCGTTTAGTGGGTTTCCAGGGTTATGGTTTTGTATGGAGTTTTTGGCTCACATGGAGGTATGGGGATTTGTATAAAGGGAAGTCCAAAGTGTTCTCAAAGCTGATACCATATGCAGTAGCAATAGCAATAGCAAATACAAGTTAAAGTAATGTACTTGCTTGGAATCCAAGACCTGCGGCAGGAATGAGTGCAAGTAGTGAAATGTAGCACCCAGATTGCATTCAAAAATCCGCAGATCATAACTGCCAGGACAGTGGGTACTCTGCAGTGAAACAAAGCGCACTCTGGTTTGCGACCAGCAGCAAGCTCGCATCAGTGCGTCCCTCGCAGAGCAGCAGTTCGTCCCTCACAGCAGCAGCAGTGATTCCCTCGCAGCAGCAGCAGCAGTGCGTACCTCGCATCATCAGCAGATCGTCCCTTGCAGCAACAGCATTGCGTCTCTCGCAGCAGCAGCAACATCAACCGCAGTTCGTCCCTGGCCCTGCTCATAGAATCAGACCAAGATGGAAAACCTGAATAAACACAAGTTAGTCAGCATTGTGTCTCTCATAGGTTAGTCAGCTCGGAGCTGCGGCTCAGAATGGGAAGGTGACGATGAGGTACAAATGGAGTTTTACCATCAACACAGTTACAAATGTGTTGTTGATTATCAGCTCCTTCAGTGTCAAGGAGCTGTTCAAGCCGATGCTTTGACGGTGGATCGCCTTGCCTCCTTGCAGAAGGTATTGAGTGAAATGATGGAGTAGGGGAGTAAAAAGATGTTATTCAATCATCAAAAAGCCGGTGTTGCTTCTCAAGTCATAAGTTAATTTCATTTCAAGATCCTCATATGGGCTCATCTCACTTTTAAGTTTCATTTTACACATCTGTCATTTTCAGCATATTTTTATGCTATAATTTTCTTTTGTATTTCACGCTCTGAGTTATATTTCTTTCCTTTTGTTGGCATAGTATTCCGAGACAGCTGTTGTGCCCCGTGCCTCTATTTTGGAGACAGAAGTAGAGTGGCTGAACTCTAATAAAGCTGACTTAGTGGTAATTGAACGTTTCTCTCATTGTTGGTTATTGCAACTTAAACTTATAGTTGAGTCATTTTGAATGGAGTCATCCACATAAGATGCAATGGGACTCTTCTACATCAAATATCATCTCGCTACACCATGAAAAAAAATTCATTTCTATTTGGAATTACAAATTGCACCATAACATAATGTTACATCTCTTGATGCTTTAATTAAACTGGTTTCAGACGTTGTCCCTGTTGCATGCTGAGCAGCCGCTGATGCTGGAATTCGCTCCATTTGTGTCACCATCTTTAGGTTACTTTTTATTATTGGCTTCTTTGTCTATTTTCTTCCTGAGCATTGATATTGCAATTATTAACTTCTTCCTAATCATATCATATTGTTTTCCTTACATGTGCGAACCTGCAGGTGACATACTTGTTTTCCTTACATGTGTGAACTTGCTTTTAGGGCACCGCAACCTTCATGAAAGCATGATTTTTGTTGGGCATGTGTTGTTATATGTTACTGCTATATATATATAAATTTTTTTTTTTTGAGTGCATGGCCTTAGAAGGAAATTTGCCTAGTCCTGTCTCTGTGACAGTGCTTGTGCATCTACATGTGCATGCGTGCAAAGTTTATTTTAGGCAATTAGGTTATCATCAGCAGTAGCTTGTCTAGGTCCCATGCCACTGGTTGGAGTGTACCGTAGGAACTTTTGAGTAAAGTGCTGGTGCATTTAGTTGCAGTTTCTCAGTATTCTCTCATGAAGCAAATGGTGTCATCTTGCCTCTATGTCTACTGACCACCCTGGGCCTCCTCTGTGATAACCATTTCTTTCTTTAGTACCCAATTGCTTTGTCCGGCCTAGGGAGGCTCAAAAAGCTGCGGATGAAGCTAAAGCTCAGTTCGGCCACATCGACGGGGATCACTTGACGCTTTTAAATGTATATCACGCGTACAAGCAAATAAGTAAGTCCCAAAATCTGCTATTGTTTACTTTTTTTTGTAGTTATATTTAGTTTTTTCTTTGTTTTAGAAACTTGGTTATTAGATGTATGAACTCCTTATATGGTGATTAGAGCTCTTTGTTTACTATCCGTATACATTAGTTTTTTTATGCTCTTTGGTATTTTACAGTTTGTAGTTGCCATTACATCATAATGATTCCTAAACCTTAAATTTGTTTTTCTAAAAATATACCACATTGATTAATACACGGTTAGTATTTATTAAGTTTTGGCAGATTAATGAGGGCTATCTTATTTTGGGAGAATTATGTTATTCTTGTTCACTACGATGATTTTGAATATTTTAGATAATAGGAGAAATCTATTGAGGTAGGTGACCTTATCGAGTCTCTCTTTGTGACATTAATTTAGTTTGGCAACCGTTTCAGCTTCTCATGCATTCCTAGTTTTTCTGTATAGTTTTGTCTTATTACACTAGTAACTTTCTGTGACATGTTTTGAATATTTTGCCAAAGGACATAGCTGCATCAACTTCCCGAGCTATAAAATACTTGTGTAAGGTAATTTTCAAATTTTGTTTTTATTTTTTTCTGTACCTTTCCATGTTCTGAGCATGCTATCCAAGAGTACAATTTCCTCAGTTTGGAAGATTAAAGGCTTTTATCTAGCAGCTTAGTGAAGCAGTTTGGAATATTGCATTGTATATAATCATTTTCGCATCCCATGTTGTCTTGTGCATTTTGGTATTTAATGTTGGTAAGCTATAAGTGGAGATATAATAGTACAGACTTCACTTACTGTATTTGCTGTTACAACATGACGTCTTTCTTGTATGCATTCACGAGGTTAGGTGAGATTCCTTGGACCTATTGTGCAATTATTCAATGTAGTGAAAAATCATGGAAGAGACAAATATATCTTCTCTTAGGAAACTTCCATGTCTAGCAGTGTCAAATTGAAGTCTTAAACGGTAATGCTGATATTGCTTGCCTTCTTATTTCTTCTTTATGTTCGTCATAATCATCATTGGAGTAAATGATGCTAAATTGGGGGAGGTTTCCATACTTATTCCCGATAATACTACTAGTGCATTTAAGAATTTCTATAGTTTACAGGGGTTGGAAGGCTGTATCTGTACACGAAGACAAATCTCAAACTGATCGCACAAAGTCACTTTCATTGTTCAAAGATGGAACATGCCCTTTAATGGTAATCAGCCACTTCAAAACTTTAGACATATTACTGTTTTAAGAACAATGACAGCAGCTGTAATGCATCCATGTGGGTTACCTTCTTTCACCCCTAATGTTTCCATGTAATTGAATGATGTTGTCAAGACCAAAGTATGGTGTTAGATGCTTTGACTTGAATCTTGTTTCCCTCGAGTATAAATGAGTCCTTGTGTTCTCTAGCATAGTTAAACAAACTATTTCCTAGTAGCAGGTATTCTTAGTTACATGTTTTTTATTCTTATTGCTTACTAGATGTCACATGTTTGTGGCTTTGTTGTCTGTTCATTTGCAATTCGAGTAACTAATTTGGTTTCGTCATGACTTGATTCTTGTAGGATTGGATACGGAGGAGTCATGTGAGGCAAGACATGTGGAGAAACAAAAGGCGGCTGCAGCTGTTAACATCTTTTCCTTGCTTACACACACTACACCAAAAATGGTCATTAGCAACGGTTTTAAACCGTGGGGGTAACCCATTGGCACGGCTTAAAACCGTGGGCTGTAGAGGCGCCGCTAAATCCTTAGTAACGGCTAAAAACCGTGGAAAAATATATGTTAGCCATGGTTATAAACCGTTGCAAATGTTTTAGCCACGGCTGAGAGCGGCAATTTTTTTTTTTTTTTTTTTTTTTGCTATCAAATGACTTTTTATTACATCTTATAAATTTTATTTCTAGAAAATAAAAATTTTAATGTGCCAAACTTAAACGAATAGAGGCAAAGTAATGTAATTAATAAAATTATACAATTACATCAAATGTGCCAAACTTTGTTTCATGCTGTGCACGTTTTGTCATTTGTCAGTTGACCAGATTATACAATTACATCAAATGGTCAAAGAATATGCAATACATTTATTCTCATGGACTTGCCCGAAGAGAAAAGATTGGTAGAGTGTCTAAATTGCAGGTGAGAAGATTGGTAGAGTTGCTCAAGCCCTTGAGAGAGTGCTTCCTCAGCTTGTTGTGGAAAAAAAATGTAGACTAGAGCAACTCTACCAATCTTTTCTCTTCGGGCAAGTCCATGATGCCTCCAAACAAGGAGAGATTGAATAGTTTTGGAGATTGGGAGAGATTGAGATTGACTAGGGTTTTGTTTTGGGGCTTTGTTTTCAGGTGGTAAAGCTCCCACCAAAATGGAGTATGTGAACGTTATTAGAAGGGTTTAGATGTGCAAAATTTGTACGTTGTTTGTGCATATATGGACAACCACACATTCTACTGTGGATAACTTTATGCCAGTATCCAGCTTTATCTGTGGAATAGCTATCCAGAAAATTTTGCATATATTCAGGCACATCATCAGTTTTATGTCCATCTAATGCTTTGTGACTCTGTATTTTGCACAAGACCTGGGGGCGTTGTGGATCTGTATCAGTGGAGATGCCTGGTTTTTTGTGCCTGGCTTATGTCTGGATGTTCCCATGCACCTATTTTGTTGATGTGGCACTTAATATCTATTTTTCCAAACTCATCATCCCATCCATCAAAACAACTTCTAATCCATGGCCAAACCCATCATTTCATCCATCAAACAAATTTTAAATCCCGTCATCGCATCTCATCATCTTATCGATGGCCAAACCCATCATCCCATCCAATGATGGCCAAACTCATCATCCCATCCTTGTTTGGAGGCATGTTTAAGAGGTCCTTTCTCCAAACAAATTTTAATGTCACATCAGCAAAAACAAGTGCATAGCACCATCCAGGCACAACATACCAGACACTGTAGAATTTTTGCTCATTATTTGAGAATAGTGAGTTTTGTAGTTGTTAATTAATGCCTATAACTTTCTCCAAATTTTGCGTTTTGGACGCAAGATGGTAATTGTTGTGCAATTGACAATTGATTGTTTGGTCTCTCATGTTCCAGCAATTGAGAGCTAGGAAGAGAAGTGCAGAATGACTGCAATTGTAGGATAATGTGGGCTTAGATAAGTGGGCAAAATGCAGGTGTCAACGGAAAAAGAACGAGGAATCAGCACTAATGCACTATGAGAGCCACGGGACTAACCAGTCAATGATCATTAATGCGAATGCAGTACATGAAACTCTATTGAACTAATGAAAGAGTTCCAATATCAGGTTTTGATCAGTGGAACATAAGGAATGATATTGAACATGAACTACATATCGATTAAGTTAGACATGATCATTTTGCAATGACACTTAATAACCAGCTCTTTGAAAAGTTCTGGTATTAGTTTTCAGATTCATCCCTATTGCGGTTGCCACACTTGAGATTTGTGTTAGATATGGTACATACGTTGTTTGATCAAAGTTATTATTGATAAGGATAATATTATAAGGATAATGGTTGAATTCACAAATTTCTTATGTTTAAATAAAAAAAAGAAGTTAGATGAAGATCAACATTAGCTGCTGGAATCTTTCAAGAACTAGCTTATTCGTAGTTTTTTTATTGTTTTACTTTTCGAGTCTGAGTGCTTCATGATTATTGTTCTGACCTTTTCTATTTGTTAGGGAAGGGGATGAAGAACTTTTTTCTCAAGATGGTTAAGCAATTGATTGTTGCCTATCAAGATCACGAGTTTAGGCTTGTCCACCAAGGAAGCATCTGGAAAACTTTTCACTTGGTGAGTTTAACCTTTAGCTTAAAACTCATTCGTTCATCTCTTAGCCTGGTTGAAGAGTTTTAGGAAAAATTTTCTAATGAATGATGAAGGAGCAAGTGAGTGGTGTAAATTTGATGTACCTTTATGCTCTTGATTTTAATGATAAGGTTTGGGATCCTCAAAACCCCCACTTGCCTTTCAAAAAAAAACAATTGCCTAACTAATATCTCAATATAAATTATCATAAAATTTGAATTCATTGAAAAATTACAAAGCAAGCCAAAGGGGCTGTGGTCGATTGGTTAAGGCTTTGTGGACTTGTTCCACAGATACTTGCTTCGAGACCCACTGGAGGCATCTTTATTTCGGGGTGGTATTCGACCCGTAGGTCGCATCTCGGGACTAGGTTACGGATCCTAGGCTGAAAAAACCGGCTTGCCTTTCAAAAAAAAAAAAAAATTACAAAGCAATATAACCATAATAGAGTACACCCTCTACAATGAAACCAACATACAACAAATCTACCACCACAATACAAATACAGTAGAATGGACCGAATGACAAGTACTAAATGATGAACCAAAACTACTTATGGTTTCTGGGATCTAAAAGTATTCAAAACTAAATATACAGTGATGAGACATCAAACAGTCGATGGATTATTACTAAACGTGTGGCACGGATTAGCGCTAATACGAAAAGACTCTAGTCTAATCACTAACAGGTCCATGCCAGAACCAACCTAGGCTAATTATCTCATTACTTCAAATACCTCACATGCAAGTTTTGGATTTACTTGAGCCGACCTCTGTTTGATAACAACTTAATCAAACTGATGAACCAAAACTACTTATGGTCTCTGGGATCTAAAAGTATTAAGAACTAAATATACAGCGATGAGACATCAAACAGTCGATGGATTATTACCAAACGTGTAGCATGGATTGGCGCTAATACGCCCCATTCTAGTCACTAATGACATTGAATAGATTGGTGGGGTCCTATCGAATCGCTTCATATTATGAACATTGTTTCAACTGATCGCACTGATGCAAGATTTCACCTAGGTCTATATGTGAATATGTTTGTTAACATAATATACGAAAGCAAGCAAAATAAAGCAAGCAAAATTTCAAACCTGATTACAAAATACAGAAAAGGTCATGATGCAGAGATATTGCTGCCGCGATGACTTCATAATCAAATGAAAAGTAGCAAAGTTAGACATACAACACGACTATGGGGTGCGATTGCATGCATGGTTGCTGTCATTGTTGTTGGTTGCAGAATTCTCAGTGGGAAATGGAGTGAAGTTAGACATACAACACGACTATGTATTATTCTTCCATCTCTCAATCTTGCATATATTGTGCATTACAATCTCAATAGTATTCAGGGAGATAATTTAAATTTCTACAAATAACATTATTTTTCTAATCACAGGTGCATTTTTTAAATTTATTTTTCTAATCACAAACTGATAAATTGTCAATTCTCTAAAAGCTCGAACTTGTAGAGAAGGTGAATCCAATCATATATCAAGCGGAAGTGAGAGCGGAGTCGTGGGGTTATAACTATATCGGTGGGTACCAATTGTACAACTACACCGTATAAATTCGCACGGTACTACTGTGGATAAGTATATGGCAATTTTAGGCCCATGGATAATTGGAGTGGGTTTAATATTCCAATACTCCCCCTCAGCGCAAGCGCGAGGAAAATACTGAAAATTCTCGCAGTGATTTCGCTGGACGAGACTCGAACCCACGACCTCCGAGGACTAATGCTCTGATACCATGATAAATTGTCGACTCTCTAAAAGCTTGAACTTGTAGAGAAGGTTAATCCAATCATATATCAAGCGAAAGTGAAAGCCGAGTCGTGGGATTATAACTATGTTGGTGGGTACCAATCGTACGACTACACTGTATAAATTCATACAGTACTACCGTGGATAATTACATGAGCAATTTTAGGCCCATGGATAATTTGAGTGGGTTTAATATTCCAAGACAAACCATGCCAAAATAAATTAAAGATTTTCCCTTGCATTGACCTAAACCATATCCTCAACTAAAATCAAATGGTAGTCGATAACTTATGGCTGAAAATCTAAAAACTTCTCTCGACTCCCTTCCGAAAACCTAACCAACCATTTTCCACAAAAAGTCTAATTTTGTTAACTCGGTTAGGGCAATTAGTTACAATTGCCACGTTGACACTAATTTGGTCAAAACATGGAGAAACTTATTTTTTTTAAAAATGGGAGAGAGAAAAAATATATCCCTAAACTTACGACTTGCATCTTCTTCAACCTCTTCGCCATTTAAATGACCTAAAATAATTAGAGAAACTTTTCTATTCCCATGATATTTGATATCCATTATCGAAGCTTTCCCGTTGAACAAAAGCATTAGAAACCTCTAAACTTACAAAACTTGAATCAACACCAAATCAAAATCATTGCATTCCAAAGCCTCTTATATTTTAAAACACAACCCAAATGTCAAAATCAAGTAATTGAATAGAAAAAAACACAAGAAACACTCTCGAATAGAAGGAAAACTAGAATACCCAACAAACAATGAAATTTTGAATTGAATCAACCTAAATCAGCTTTTTAGTTTCAAGTTCCTAAAATCAATAGTACACTTAATCACCCCATAAGTGTACATTTAGAATTCTTTAACTAATTATATTTGTGCATTCAAAATGTTTACACAAGAAAACGCGGAGAGAAGCTTTGAAAATGGCGAAAGTTTCCTGTTTTTTTTGGATTTTTTTTCTTTTCTAATCGGGGATGGAGAAAAAATCTAGAAAAGATAGAGATCATAATGTTCTCTCACTTTTTTAAATTAATTTATCTCACATCTTTTCACTAAATTAATGACAACCTACCATTAATCTATCTCTTGTGTGTCTTGGGGTATCTTGGTCACTTTCTTTATTAAGTTGGGGTGTTTTTAGTAAATCGGGTAGTTAATTTAGTTTTGATGCTCCTAATAAAACATGGGGTGAAAAGAACATTCATTTTGAATTATTGGGGCGTTTGGTTTGCTAGAAAATTTTCAATTATAGGAGTTAGTTTGGAGTGTTAAATAAAAAACTACTTCTTCAATAACATGGAGATGTTTTATTTATTTTGGGGTGATTCTAGTAAAACATGAGGTGAACCCCAAATAAATATTAATTGAGGATCAGTATTGGGCTGATGCTGGGGCCCATAATATCTCAAGATCATCATGACATGGGAACACAATCACTATTTTGGTCATCCGCAGTGTAGAGTCCAACTCTTCTACTTTCTTTGTTGTTGAATATACTGCTGTGATTAGAAAAGATTGTTCATCTTCTTCATGGCTCAACAAAACCTTCTTGATGATGCAACCTTGTCCAAGGGTCTGGAGTTTTTCGAAGATTGGTTGTTGTCCGAGCCTGACCCTGCCGAAATCCGAATGAAGTTTGGGGTCCCTGAGGACCTGCCATTGTATGTCCTGACGAGTGACCAAATGCCAATATCACCTCCAGCCAGTTTTATCTGCTTACATCGTGGGATGCTTCAAACTCGAGTGTGTTTTCCAGTTCTAGACGTGATTTGGGAGTTCATGGATCTCCTGGGGACTCCTCTGGCCCAATTGGGGCTTAAGGAATATATGATCATCTTCCTGATTTTGATAAGTGCTAAGGAGGTCGACGTCAGCATGACTCTGTGAGTAATTCAGTTGCAGACTTCTCCTCGACTGAAGGGTAACGTTGTCTGTAAGATGACATCGTCGGCTTGCTTTGTGAATTTGCCTGATGATTTCAAGTTCTGGCAAAAGTTTTGCTTCTTGGCCCCTATAGATTCGAAGTATTTTCGATGCAACGATAGTTCGCTCGAGCGAGAGTTCAGACCGCTTCATAAGTTCAACCCTTTCTTGTGACTTTGATATGTTTGATTGTGGGCTAGCTAATCATTGTTTGTGTTTCTTCGCAGGGAGGTTTCCCAATACCCCTCTAACCTTAGAGGAACAAAACACCATGGAGATGTTTTGCGGCTTGCCAAAGAGGAATGTGGTCGATGTTCTAAGAGTTTTCAACTTCATCCATAGTGGGCTGTGGGACAACTGGCACGTTGCCCCCACTTTGTACCGAGAATCGCAAATTATGTTGGAAGATGGGGCCCTTCAAGGAAGAGGAATGCTGCTGGGGCCAAAACTCCCATTCTATCTGACGTGGAGGAGCCGTCTGAAATGCTTGCCTCTTTTGTGGGGAAAAGGTCATGTGTTAGAACGAGGTTGCCTTAAGCACGACCCAATCCAATAAAAGAGGAGCGCAAGTCTGCTAAGCCTGTCGGGGCGTAGAATGATGTGTTTGGCTTGGAGAAAGATTACTTGTGGTTTGCAGGGGTTATAGACAGGTCGAATCTCAGTGAAGCGCAGGCCGAAGCTTTGAATGATCGTCTGGTGCGGGTCTCAATGGCGCCTTCAACTGTTGTTGGGGTTGTTCGTACAGAAGGCTTCTGTGAAGACCTGCCTGAGGTTGAGGAATCTGATCGTCCAACTGGGGCACTTTCTGATAGTGACCGTAGTGTCGCAGGCTAGGTTTCCCATAGTTCGCATTGTTCACCGTCTCGTTCCAGACCACAACTAGAAGTATTGGAGGGTCCTTTGGATAATTCACTCCCTCCTCTCCATCGGGATCCAGTCGAGTCATCTCGCACCAAATGGTCGGTTGTTTGTGACAAATGAAAGACCACGGAAGAGAGCCTGAGGACAACGACAATCGTAAAGGGTGGTGCCGTATAATTCCTGATCCGGGAAAGCTTCATCCAGATGTGCAAATAAGCATGTTTGCTCTGAACTTGGTAAATATGAGTTCACAAGTCTAGCACTAGACGAAAAGTATGCTTTGAAAAAGCATATAAGCAGGCATCACAGGTGACTAATGTATTGTGCTTCAAACTGCTTACATCGTGGGATGCTTCAAACTGGAGTGTGTTTTCCAGTTCTAGACGTGATTTGGGAGTTCATGGATCTACTGGGGACTCCTCTAGCCCAATTGGGGCTTAAGGAATATATGATCATCTTCCTGATTTTGATAAGTGCTAAGGAGGTCGGCGTCAGCATGACTCTGCGAGTAATTCAGTTGCAGACTTCTCCTCGACTGAAGGTAACGTTGTCTGTAAAATAACATCGTCGGCTTGCTTTGTGAATTTTCCCGATGATTTCAAGTTCTGGCGGAAGTTTTGCTTCTTGGCCCCTGCAGATTCGAAGTATTTTCGATGCAACGATAGTCCGCTCGAGCGAGAATTCAGACCGCTTCGTAAGTTCAACCCTTTTTTGTGACTTTGATATGTTTGATTGTGGGCTAGCTAATCATTGCTTGTGTTTCTTCGCAGGGAGGTTTCCCAATACCCCTCTAACCTTAGAGGAACAAAACACCATGGAGACGTTTTGCGACTTGCCAAAGAGGAATGTGTTCGATGTTCTAAGAGTTTTCAACTTCATCCATAGTGGGCTGTGGGACAACTGGCACGTTGCCCCCACTTTGTACCGAGAATCGCAAATTAAGTTGGAAGATGGGGCCCTTCAAGGAAGAGGAATGCTGCTGGGGCCAAAACTCCCATTCTATCTGACGTGGAGGAGCCGTCTGAAATGCTTGCCTCTTTTGTGGGGAAAAGGTCATGTGTTAGAACGAGGTTGCCTTAAGCACGACCCAATCCAATAAGAGAGGAGCGCAAGTCTACTAAGCCTGTCGGGGCGTAGAATGATGTGTTTGGCTTGGAGAAAGATTACTTGTGGTTTGCAGGGGTTGTAGACAGGTCGAATCTCAGTGAAGCGCAGGCCGAAGATTTGAATGATCGTCTGGTGCGGGTCTCAATGGCGCCTTCAACTGTTGCTGGGGTTGTTCGTACAGAAGGCTTCTGTGAAGACCTGCCTGAGGTTGAGGAATCTGATCGTCCAACTGGGGCACTTTCTGATAGTGACCGTAGTGTCGCAGGCTAGGTTTCCCATAGTTCGCATTGTTCACCGTCTCGTTCCAGACCACAACTAGAAGTATTGGAGGGTCCTTTGGATAATTCACTCCCTCCTCTCCATCGGGATCCAGTCGAGTCATCTCGCACCAAATGGTCAGTTGTTTGTGACAAATGAAAGACCACGGAAGAGAGCCTGAGGACAACGACAATCGTAAAGGGTGGTGCCGTATAATTCCTGATCCGGGAAAGCTTCATCCAGATGTGCAAATAAGCATGTTTGCTCTGAACTTGGTAAATATGAGTTCACAAGTCTAGCACTAGACGAAAATTATGCTTTGAAAAAGCATATAAGCAGGCATCACAGGTGACTAATGTATTGTGCTTCAAACTGCTTATATCGTGGGATGCTTCAAACTGGAGTGTGTTTTTTAGTTCTAGACGTGATTTGGGAGTTCATGGATCTACTGGGGACTCCTCTAGCCCAATTGGGGCTTAAGGAATATATGATCATCTTCCTGATTTTGATAAGTGCTAAGGAGGTCGGCGTCAGCATGACTCTGCGAGTAATTCAGTTGCAGACTTCTCCTCGACTGAAGGTAACGTTGTCTGTAAAATAACATCGTCGGCTTGCTTTGTGAATTTTCCCGATGATTTCAAGTTCTGGCGGAAGTTTTGCTTCTTGGCCCCTGCAGATTCGAAGTATTTTCGATGCAACGATAGTCTGCTCGAGCGAGAGTTCAGACCGCTTCGTAAGTTCAACCCTTTTTTGTGACTTTGATATGTTTGATTGTGGGCTAGCTAATCATTGCTTGTGTTTCTTCGCAGGGAGGTTTCCCAATACCCCTCTAACCTTAGAGGAACAAAACACCATGGAGACGTTTTGCGGCTTGCCAAAGAGGAATGTGTTCGATGTTATAAGAGTTTTCAACTTCATCCATAGTGGGCTGTGGGACAACTGGCACGTTGCCCCCACTTTGTACCGAGAATTGCAAATTAAGTTGGAAGATGGGGCCCTTCAAGGAAGAGGAATGCTGCTGAGGCCAAAACTCCCATTCTATCTAACGTGGAGGAGCCGTCTGAAACGCTTGCCTTTTTTGTGAGGAAAAGGTCATGTGTTAGAACGAGGTTGCCTTCAGCACGACCCAATCCAATAAGAGAGGAGCGCAAGTCTGCTAAGCCTGTCGGGGCGTAGACTGATGTGTCTGGCTTGGAGAAAGATTACTTGTGGTTTGTAGGGGTTGTAGACATGTCAAATCTCAGTGAAGCGCAGGCCGAAGCTTTGAATGATCATCTGGTGCGGGTCTCAATGGCGCCTTCAACTGTTGCTGGGGTTGTTCCTACAGAAGGCTTCTGTGAAGACCCGCCTGAGGTTGTGGAATCTGATCGTCCAATTTGTGCGCTTTCTGATAGTGACCGTAGTGTCGCAGGCTAGGTTTCCCATAGTTTGCATTGTTCACCGTCTCGTTCCAGACCACAACTAGAAGTATTGGAGGGTCCTTTGGATAATTCACTCCCTCCTCTCCATCCGGATCCAGTCGAGTCATCTCGCACCAAAGGGTCGGTTGTTCGTGACAAATGAAAGACCACGGAAGAGAGCTTGAGGACAATGACAATTGTAAAAGGTGGTGCCGTATAATTCCTGATCCAGGAAAGCTTCATCCGAATGTGCAAATAAGCATGTTTGCTCCGAACTTGGTAAATATGAGTTCACAAGTTTAGCACCAAAAGGTAGACGTAAAGTATGCTTTGAAAAAGCATATAAGCAGACATCACAGATGACTAATGTATTGTGCTCCAAAACCCGAGGAGGATACGCTAGAAGGGTGTATGGACAAGGGCTTGAAGTACCTTATGTTGGGTATGTCTTACTTGAGCCATTTGGCCATTGCTGGGACGGAAGTCGAGACTGCTCGTGAGAGGGTATACACCTTGAAGCGTATCATCTTGCACATGCAGGCACTATATTTTGATGCGCTTTATAAAATTGATCGGCTACAGAAGTAAGTTGAGGAGAAAAGGCTGGATCAATCAACTGTGGTCGTTGGGACTCAAGGGGCTCGTCTAGAGGCCCTTGAGTGTGATATGTCAAAGGAGGTGTCCGAGAAAGATAGGCTCAAACAGAAGTTGGAACAAACCCGCCGAGACGTAAAGGTTTCGTAGAAAGCTGTGGCTAAGGCGTGTTCTGAACTGCGGTATCTTGCTGAAGAGAAGGCTTCAAAGGAGGCCGAGTGGGCTGCTAAGAAGCAACAACTAGAATCTGACGTGGAGTTCTGTGCTCGAGAAGCGAGAAAGGCCGAGGACTAGCTCGAATTGGAGTGGCATGAGCTTAGTGCTGTGAAGAATAGTTTGACCACAAAGCAGTCTTGGGTCGACTCGCGGACTGGCAAGGTGGAGCTATTGGAACGTGAACTTGTGATGGAGTTTTTATTAACCTAAATTACTAAGCTAATAAACCCTACTTGTAATACTGCAAGTGCACGGCTGTCTAACTAGTAGACAGTGGCAAATACGGGTCGATCCCACGAGGATTGACAGACAATCGAATTCTAAGACTTATTTAAACCAATTTAGAGTTGGGGTTGTAGCAAATGAAAATTACTAAATTAAGAGAACTAAATTGACAACTAAAATTAAACTATTAAGATGATATGAGAGTGGATCGAGATATCGAATCCACCACAGGTTCTTCGAGATTTGTGTAATCCAAATTATTGTTCTCAAGAATTAACATGACTAACCTCAGGATTAATCTAAGTTTGTAATTGATTTCAGCAAAGGTATAAACCCCTAGCATTGTGTCTTCTTACGGCACACACAATCACAAATGTTTTTTAACTAATTCTAAACCCCTAGCATTGCGTGTCTTTTTACGACACACACAATCACATGTTCAGATTAATTGATTAAAACAGGCTTTGAATATCAATAAAGGGTACTTCTATCTACCGACTAGTCTAGATAATTAATCAAGATATAATCGGTGAAAGAAAATTATTGAAACTCAGAAATCAAATGTGTTTAACGTTCAAGTATAAATAAAACAATAAATTTAAATACAACAAGCTCTAGGAAACCCTTTGGTTTCATCTTCGCCTCGGTGCGGGGTCTAGAAGATCATGGTGGGGGTGGTCATAGCATTAATGGAGGTGGAATTCATCTCTGCATGAACATGAATCCCGAGAAAAGGCTGCTAGTGACTTGTGGTGGCTCTTACAGAATCTCAGGGTGCAAATAATAAAAATTGATTCAAAAATCAGTTTTTTCCCGCCAAAGTCACGCATTTTCACTGCGCCGCGCTCCTCGCGTGCTTCTTCGTCTTCGCTTCAAAAGGCTCCGACACCTGCAAGAAGACAGAGAGAGGGTGAGGCAACAACGAGGGAGAAAAATACGTGAAAGAGGAATAGGAACATGGATGGTGAAATAGGGAGGCGTGCGAGCTTTGTTCATCTGACGAGCTCCGGTCCTTGCAAGAGAGAGAGAGGGCCGGGAGAAGGATTAACAGAAAAAGAGACCGAAGAGGGCGAGAATGGAGGAGGGAGACAGGGCGGTGGAGCTCTGTCGTGCGGTGGCTAAGAAAGAGGGAAGCAGGAGGGAGGAGGTGGGGGCGTCTGATGGTGGTGCTCGGCGGTGTAGATGCTAGACGGTGGCGAAGTGAAGAGATAGACACTAAAACAGCGGAAGAATATAGGAACATGGGGGTTGTGGGCGGTGTTGTTATGGTGGTTTGTGATAGGGACAAGAGCGGTGGTTGTGCGTGTTTGTCTTGACGCAGGAGTTGATGATGTCTATGATGGACAGGGTGTGGTGTCTCCCTAGCGAGCGAGGAAGAGCGGGTGAGGGAGGAAGGCGAGGTGATGGCTGATGGTGGAGGAAGAGGAAGAGGTGGTGATGGCGGGATGATCGCACTGCCGGTTCTCCTATCGAGCGAGAATTTACGGCAGGGTGGATTGGTGTGGTGACTGAAAAAGAGAGGAGGAAAACACAAGTAGGAAAATAGAGAGCTCCCGGCGAAGAGAAGAAAAAAACGTATATAAGGTTCTCTTATTTCCCCTGTTAGATTGGGCTTGGGTTTCTAGGTTAGCTTTTTGGGTTTGGGCTTAGGTTAAATTAGGTGGACATAGGTTTATTTGGGTTATGTTTAGATATGTGACCCTCTACTTTGTACCACCGCTAGAATTGACCAATTGATCATTCGTTAAATTGTTGCCTTAATGCGATTTCATCGTTCACGCTCAAATTCCTACAAAGACATGAAAATGAAATAATTAGAATAAAATATACTAATTGAAACACTAACATATAAAAATTAAGGGATATATTATGTAATAATTAAGTAAATATCAACTTGTTAATGCGAAGGTGTGAGAGGAGGAACTTCTTCAGAAACAAGGAAAATGCAAGTTTTGCTGGGTCGTACATGGCAGGCTGGAGTTGTTGGCGCTGATGAATGAGGAGCAACAGGAGTGGGATCTCGGCCGTTATATGAAGATGTCGTACGTAGATTTGTTTGTTACCTCCGCGTCATAGGACGAGGAAGACAGTTTGGGCCCTGATGTCCAGACCATGGCGCATGTGGACGCAATTCTTGCTCCTTCTTCCACTAGGCTTAGCTCTTCTGTTTCTATACTTTCTCCTGATAAGGAGTAGACTTTGTATGTTTGTACCCTTTTTCGTTTTGACCATTAATGAAAACAGTTTTATCCATTTCGTGTTTGTTGTCTCTATTGCATGTTTTTTATTTTGCATTGTCGCCTTGCTTTGGCATAGGCTGGTTGAATCAATAGGATGTCGACTGGTTTGTCTGTGATAGAGAACTTGACCGTTTTGCGTTGCAAATGACTCAGGGTAATCGTTGTGTAGTCATGTCCGATAGTGGGCATGTTGCAGACATTTTAGGCGAGGGTTGAGTTCCTCGAGCTGTGTCTTGTCCCCAAGGTAAGCTGCTTGAGGCTTACCTCACTTATCTGATCTGTCAGCTGCAGCTGCTGCTATGGGCGAGTTGCACTGGCCGAGCGACCTTTGTATCGGCGTGAGTGGCCTTGGCTAATATGAGAATGTCAATCCATTTGAGCGTGAAGATGCGGACTCAGCTAGATTTATGTTTGCAGTCGTTGTTTCGAAGGAGAGTGGTGGTCGCATGGCAAGTTGCTTGGGGCTCCCACCTTCTGAACCATCTATTCCCTAGCAATGTGGGCTATAGGTTCGGGGAGTGAAGATTTGGCTACTATGTTGAAAAACAGCAGCTCCATCAGCTCCCACCTTTCGAACTATCTACACCCGCCCTACGTGTTGGGGGCTATAAGTTTGAGTAAAAAGGGTTCGGCGACCACGCTGAAAAACTGTGGTCCCGTGGCAAGCCGTCGAGATGAGTTCAGGACTGACTGGGCTCCCACCTTCCAAATCATCTACATCTGTGCACATCAAACTACAAATTTGGGAGTTTTCGGCGGCCATGCTGAAATGCAGTGATCCCGTGGCAAGCCATCGAAATTAGTTCGCGGCTGACTAGGCACCCACCTTCTAGACTATCTACACTCGCACAATGGGAGCTACAAGTCTAGGATTAGTAATTTGGCCGCCGCGCTAAAAAACTGTGGTTCCATGATGAACCATCGAAATCATTTTGTTGTGTTTTGAATTAATATTTCACAATGCTTTAAAGGTGAAAATCTTTCCTTTTTACGATATATTATTTGAGGTTAAATCAATTGTGACCCTCAATCTACTTTATACCAGAGCTTGATAATTTGGATTACTGAATACTGAAGGTAACAGAAATTGGATGAATACATGCATAAACCTTATATATCACCAATAAAAAACTTACGAGGAAGAATATAAAATTAGTGGCTACTGAAATCTTTATAAAAAATTTCAGATAAAAAGCTTCTTAATAAGGGAACACAACCATCACTCTGGCTAGAGAATCAGCTGCATCCACCGTGGTTGGCATACAAGGATGCACAACATCGCAAATTCAAAAATGTCCCCATATAGGAACTATGTAATTGAAAAACAATGACCAAATCACTTATAATACAACAAATGAATCATTCACAATATAAATTCATTCTTACTAAAGTAATCAAGTCAGCCATAGGAAGATGAATTGCAAACTTTATGAAGTCCAGAGAATGAGCAAACCCTCACATTACTCGCTATATGAGCTTGTTGTATGATTAAGATATCACCATTCAATCACTACAAAATGATGCCATTGGAACAGTTAGAGTGGCAAGCAAATTGGGCAGGGGAGGTAATGTGACCATTGAAACAGTGGGGGTAGTAGGCAAACTGGACAAGGGAGGTAATGTGACCTTTGGAACAACAACAACAGTAGGCAAACTGAGCTGGGGAGGCAATCCAAACTTTGGAATATGGGTGTAGTAGGAAAACTGGGAAGGGAAGAAATGTAGCCTTTGAAACAGTTGGTGTGACAGGCATGGTTAGTAAGCTAGGCAGTGGAGGGAGTTTGGGGTTGGGCAAAGTGAGCAATTGAGTACTTGGCAAGGGTGGCATTGTGAGCTTTGGTAGAGTGGGGACGCTAGGCAGGGGAGGCAATTGGTTTGGGGGCATTGGTGGCAATGTAGGATTGGACAATATCGGAATGGAAGACAATGGAGGCATCGTTGCCTTTGGAAAAGGTGGAATGTCGGACAGTGACAGGTGGTGAAGCAGTTTGTAACCGATGTGCTAGGCTCACATTGATGCATGACATTTCCAATGTGATGATCATAGTGCAACAAAGTGCTTAGAAAAATCCATTATTATAAAACTTATAATAAGCAAGGTGTCAAGAAGGTTTACCAAATCATGTAAACAAATTAAGGTTTACCAAATCATGTAGAAATTCATTCAAATTGCTTTTGTAATGAGAATTCACATCTAAGTTATGAGATTTTATAGGGATTCGAAAACAAGATTATACTCTGTTGTCATCTTCGGAAGGGATCGAGCATTGTATTCTCATAATCTCTTTTATTTCAATTCACATTGTATTCAGATGTTTGTAGTGCACAGTCTTTTGTATCGGCCTCAAGGTGCTTGTTGTTACATCTTTCTAATAATCAATACAATTTGATTATGAAATTCTTGTTTTATTTCTTAAACGATTGTGAATCACATAAATCTCTTAAGAACTCTAAACTCAATATTGACTACAACAAGGGAAACAAACAACTTTAAGCAAACTAACTGTTGATGGAGATAAATTGATTTTGACCTCGAAGTGAATTTGGATAGCTTTCGTGGATCATTTAGTGGACTGTCGAGGCGTTACATAAGTTACTGAAGATCAAACCTTGCAGAGGGACAGATCTCTATGCTGACGAAATGTCAGGGGCATGTGTTCTCGCTTGCCATTGCCATTAGGACTCACTAGGCGGAAGAGTTGACTGCTCTTGTACCGCTCGAAAATGGTGTCCCTTCTGTCTTTAGGCCTTGGGGTCAGGCTGCTCTGCGTGATGTAGCTGAATCTAGAAGAATTCTATTTGTTTTAGTGAGGCCTAGTGGCAGCCTCGTGTCGTAGGTTGGTATCCACGTATTGTCCCTTCTGAGTTGTTAGCAGTATACTTAACACACTAGTAAAGGGTGGAGACCACTGATTCCATTTAGTGTAGCCACGGTCTTCCCAGGATGAGGTTGTATGACGATGGTGCGTCTACCACCATGAATTCCAGAAATAGGACATTATTCAGCTGCTATTTTCCAGCTACGGTGGCTAATCTTATCTTTTCTATGGGAAAGCCTTTCTCCCCGCCGAATCCGATCAGCGGGTGCTATGATGGCACTAGGTTTTCCTCCTTGAGGTCCATCCTGCGAAAAGCAATGTAGAACAGAATGTTGAGTGAGCTTTTTGTGTCAACGAGAGCTCTCTTCACTTCCCACTTTGCGATGGAAACGAAGATGACCAAGGAGTCGTTGTGCGGTGTGGGGACTCCATCGAGGTCCTAGTACTTGAAAGTTAAAGTGGGAATGGGGTTCTGAATTTTTGAATAGCAAACTCGTCTGTCTTCATCTCCAGGTTATCTCTGCATATCCAGCAGAGTTCGCTTAAGGGACATATGCGACTGGTCTTCATTCGGCCCGACTTCATGAAGGACATATAATATCCTAGGAGTCTCCCTATTTACCTCTTTGACTGACTTCCCTCTATCCCTGGTCTGTTCTGGCTGCTTCTTAGACTTCAAGAAGTCTTTCAATTTGCCCTTTGCGGATCGAGTGTTATACTTCATACCTCAGACTTTTGCAGCCATTGGTGTTGTGGCTGCCTTCTTTGTGGTACACACAGTACTTGTCCTTGTCTCTTCTGGCAGGGTCTCCACGTATCTGCGGGGGCCACTTCAATTTCTCCCAATTTTTCATGGAGTTTAATACATCCGACATACTAGCATTTAGGGGTGTCATGATTCTGGATCCAACATAGTTGGATGACTTTTCTAGCCAGGGATGATCAGGATCCAGTCTATTGTAAGTGTGCTTCCTCTTGCTCCGCTCCTCATCCCCATGTCTTTTTCCCTCCTTCTTCTCCTTAGAAGCTGAGGGCTTCATGTTGCCTTCTTTCTCCCTCTTAGCGGTCCTTGACTCCTCCAGGGTGATGTGTCTCTGGACGCTCTTGAGGAACTCTTCCATGTCTAGAGGGGACTCCAAGGTGAGGTCCTCGAAGAGCTTTCCCTCTTTGAGGCCCGCAATGAATGCCATCACAGATGTATTTTCGCTACACCCGTCGATAAGGGTTAGCTCATTGTTGAAGCTCGTGATGTACTCGCGGAGCGTCTCGCCGGACCTTTACATAGAGAGAGTATGTAGGGTGGGCCTTTTCTGAAATGCTGACTTTCGACTAAATGTGTCAAGAATTCATTCGCTAATGTCTTGAGGGAGTTGATTGACTTCGGTGGAAGGCTATGAAACCACGTCAATGCAGGGCCTTTAAGACTGGTGGGAAAGGTTCTGCACATGACGGATTTGGATCCTTCCTTGAGCGCTATTAAGTGTTGGTAATGGCGTAGATGATCGAAAGGATCTATAGTTTCATCGTAGGAATCGAGCTACAGGGAGTGAACTTTCTCGAAAGTGCTTACTCATGATCCGTCGCACAAAGGGTGGGACAGATATGCGAAATAGTACGTCCGGATCATGCACTCCTCTACGGATAGGGTTCCCGAGACTGAGCATCTCTGTCCTGGCGGCTGGATCAACGTTAGCCGCATAGCTTCCCTTAGTCCAATAGGAATTGGCGGGGGCCTGGCTCTCAGGCGCTTGCTCCCTATCGTCCATAGGCTTCATCAGCAGCGAGTGGATTTTGTGGTGTCAGTGTCTCCACCGCCTTGATAACTTGTTGTATTTGGAATGTCAGCACCTCGGTTATGGGGTCTGTCGTTGCCGCCGTTGGTGCAGGAGCATGAGTAGGTTGTCCGGGCATGGCAGGAACTGGTAATGGGATAGTCGAAGCATTGGACGTATCCCCTAGTTCGTTGTTGCGTGACCTAGTGATCATCATCTCTTTGGGATTTGGTAGGAGACAATGCTTAGTGTAATGTTAAGAACTATGTCGTCCCCACGGATGACGCCAAACTAATGCAGTCGATCTTCGCTCTCTGCTTTGACCATGTTCTTGCTAATATGCTGACCTGCACAAGTAATGCACATGAGCCACAGACCTAAAAGATTGGTTTTGTAAGGATATAAGGAAGGTGTAATATTATAACAGGGATTTTGTAGTGTACCTTAGCTTACCAACCTCATGTCTTATTTATAGTGCAAGGAGTCTTGGTATTACTAGTCCATCGTAGGCGTAGTTTAGGGAGGAGATCTTCGTAGAGATCTCTCTCTAATTAAGAGTTGTGTTGTAGAAGGGAAGTTTCATGTTCGCTATGTACTCCTAGATAAGCGGGAGATAGTTTTCAATCCAAGAACAATCCGTAAAAGGGAGTTTCCCTGTGTGGAAGATACTCTGGTGTTAGCTTCCTAGTTTGAAGCAAAAAGCAGTTGTAGTTGCCCGTCTGAAGCTAATCCTCGAGATATTTTCCTGAAGAGGACTTATGGGTATCATGGATAGTTGTGAGACGTGTGGGCCTAGCAAGCTGTGAGAGTATGGGTCCGCTTGGCGGACTGAAGTTGAACGGGCTTAGATCCGCTTGGGCTGGATCTATGTTGGGACGATGCTTGAGCCCATAGTTCCTCGAGATCATCAGGACATGTGTTCAGCTCAGGAGTGTGACCGCTTTTATGTATCATCGGGTATTAATTGGAAATACTTATTAATATACATGTGGAGAATGGGAAAGTTGGAAGCATAAAAAAATCATAAAACAACACTGAATGGTCTTTTGTAATCAAAAAGTCCAAATTCATCGGCTATTATTAGCCTGCAAATAGATCTCCACAATATATACCCCTCAAACTGGAAATATGATTTCTAAATGCAAAAGTTACATGTAAGAATAAGTTCATCAAAGACAAATGGGAACAAGAGATGTGGATACCCTTACATCATCTTTCCACCAGACAACTGCTTCTTCTGAGATAATAACTTTCTAAGGTTTTGAAGAGCTGATGAAGCATCATTGGTCTTCTTCCACGGGGATACCCTCAATTGCACATATATTCTTGAATCAAAAACAAAGAAATGAAAACTCAATAAAGCCTGCCTTTAGGGTTCCATTTGGGTTTCTTCGAAAAACCAAATAACAATCTTTCGGAGCCATCTTGAATTCCCTGATGCAATTTATGCAAATAGATATAAAATTTTGACAAAACCAATTGCGGGAAATCAAAATCAATAAATTGATGAATTGACAACTAATCTATCTCACCATTCCGTCGGAATTTGAAATGCTTTGGAGTATTCAAGATTGGATCTTTTGGGGTCAAATTGGACCTCAAACTCCTCTTATGGGGAGTTGAAGTATTTTCTATGGATCTGTTCGCCTCCTTTTCTTCGATTTCGAGATAGTAACCATTACCACTTATGCTACTTATCGTGAAGGAGAGATTGAATAGTTTTGGAGATTGGGAGAGATTGAGATTGACTAGGGTTCTGTTTTGGGGCTTTGTTTTCGGGTGGTAAAGTTCCCGCCAAAATACAGTATGTGACCGTTATTAGAAGGGTTTAGATGTGCAAAATTTGTACGTTGTTTGTGCATATATGGACAACCACACATTCTACTGTGGATAACTCTATGCCAGTATCCAATTTTATCTGTGGAATAGCTATCTAGAAAATTTTGCATATATTCAGGCACATCATCAGTTTTATGTCCATCTAATTCTTTGTGACTTTGTATTTTGCACAGTACCTGTATCAGTGAAGATGCCTAGTTTTTGTGCCTGGCTTATGTCTAAATGTTGCCATTCACCTGTTTTGCTGATGTGGCACTTAATATCTATTTTGCCAAACTCATCATCCCATCCATCAAAACTACTTCTCATCCATGGCCAAACCCATCATTTCATCCATCAAAACAAATTTTAAATCCCATCATCGCATCCCATTATCTTATCGATGGCCAAACCCATCATCCCATCCATCGATGGCCAAACTCATCATCCCATCCTTGTTTGGAGGCATGTTTAGGAGGTCCTCTCTATAAACAAATTTTAATGTCACATCAGCAAAAACAGGTGCACAACACCATCCAAGCATAAACCAGGCACAACATACCAGACACTGTAGAATTTTTGCTCATTATTTAATGCCTGGATCTTTCTTCAATTTTTGAGTTTGGGATGCAAGATGGTATATTGTTGTGCAATTGACAATTGATTGTTTGGTCTCTCATGCTCGAGCAATTGGGAGCTAGGAAGAGAAGTGCAGAATGACTGCAACTGTAGGATAATGTGGGCTTGGAGAAGTGGGCAAAATGCAGGTGTCAAAGGAAAAGGAAAGAGCCATCGGCACTAATGCACTATGAGGGCCACAAGACTAACTAGTCGATGATCATTAATACAAATGTAGTACATGAAACTTTATTGAAGTCATGAAAGAGTTACAATATCAGGTTTTGATCAGTGGAACATAAGGAATGGTATTGAACATGAACTCCATATTGATTAAGTTAGACATGATGTTTCAATGGCACTTAATAACTAGCTCTTTGAAAAGTTTTGGTATTAGTTTTCAGATTCATCCCTATTGTGGTTGCCATCCCTTGAGATTTGTGTTAGATATGGTACAAACGTTGTTTGATCAAAGATATTATTGATAAGGATAATGGTTGAAGTCACAGATTTCTTATGTTTAAATAAAAAAGAGAAGTTAGATGAAGATCAACATTAGCTGCTAGAATCTGTCAAGAACTAGCTTACTTGTAGTTTTTTTATTGTTTTACTTTTCGAGCCCGTGTGTTTCATGATTATTTGTGGACCTTTTACTGTTTATTAGGGAAGGGGATGAAGAACATTTTTCTCAAGATGATTAAGCACTTGATTGTTGCCTATCAAGATCACGAGTTTATGCTTGTCTATCAAGAAACCATCTGGACAATTTTCACTTGGTGAGTTTAACCTATAGCTTAAAACTCATTCGTTCATCTCTTAGCCTGGTTGAAGAGTTTCAGAAAATTTTCTATAATGAATGATGAAGGAGCAAGTGAGTGGTGTAAATTTGATGTACCTTTATGCTCTAGATTTTAATGATAAGGTTTGGGATCCTCAAAACCCAACTTGCCTTTCAAAAAAAACAATTATCTAACTAATATCTCAATATGAATGATCATAAAATTGGAGTTCATTGACAAATTACAAAGCAATATAACCATAATAGAGTACACCCTCTACAATGAAACCAACATACAACAAATCTACCACGACAATACAAATACAGTAAAATGGACAGAATGACAAGTACTAAATGAAAGCTACACATTAAAGATTTAAAATATTGTTGGCAAACTTAACTTCGACAGCTTATGCAACTTATGGGGTCGTGGTTGAATGGGGTATTATGGGAAGAGATGGGATGGGCAAGTCCTTAGGCAGGCCAGGGATCGCAGGTAGTGGTAGCAATTCAGGTTTAGGCATAGGTAGTTCTGGCTTTGGCAGAGTTGGGAGTGTTGGTAGAGGAGGCAATACAGGTATTGGCAGAGTTGGTAGAGTTGGTAGAGTTGGTAGTGTTGGTAGAGTACCGGATACTGGTGGCAAGTTGGGCAAAGGTGGCAATGGTAATTCAGGTTTTGGCAAAACGGGTACCAGTGGCAAAGGTGGCAGCTCTGGTTTTGGCAATGCAGGAAGAGGTGGCAACTCCGGTTTGGGCAAAGGTACCGGGAGACTTGGAAGTGGAGGCAATTCAGGCTTGGGAAGCCCTGGAACAACCGGCAATGTCATCCCTAAGAGAATGCGGCCTGCATGAACAACCACATCGTCGCCGTTCATCAAAGAGGAGACGAACAACAAAGGTAAGATAATATGGAGATAAGCCATGATTGAACGAGAGCCAAAGATGCCTTAGCAACTTAAGGGTGCAATTGTTCTTGCTAGACTGTGTTTACACTCTATTTGGAATTGTATGGTTTTATAGGAGATTTATGAAAGGAACAAGTGTCTGAGATCAGTGTGCTATTGATTGGCTGTATATGTGGGTAAGAAGCTGGAACATAGTGGTTGGTGAACTTCACTATCTCATTACCTCACATGCAAGTTTTGGATTTACTTGAGCCGACCTCTGTTTGGTAGCAACTTAATCAAACTGATGAACCAAAACTACTTATATACAGTGATGAGATATCAAACAGTGGATGTGCAATATAATGGTTGAAGTCACAGATTTCTTATGTTTAAATAAAAAAGAGAAGTTAGATGAAGATCAACATTAGCTGCTGGAATATTTCAAGAATTAGTTTATTCGTAGTTTTTTATTGTTTTACTTTTCGAGTCCGTGTGCTTCATGATTAATGTTCTGACCTTTTGTATTTGTTAAGGAAGGGGATGAAGAATTTTTTTCTCAAGATGATTAAACAATTGATTGTTGCATATCAAGATCACGAGTTTTGGCTTGTCCACCAATGAACCATTTGGACAACTTTTCACTTGGTAAGTTTAACCTTTAGCTTAAAACTCATTCATTCATCTCTTAGCTTGGTTGAAGAGTTTTTGGAAATTTTTTGTAATGAATGATGAAGGAGCAAATGAGTGATGTAAATTTGATGTACCTTTATGCTCTTGATTTTAATGATAAGGTTTGGGATCCTCAAAACCCCAACTTACCTTTTAAAAAAAAAAAACAATTGCCTAACTAATATCTCAATATAAATTATCATAAATTTTGAATTCATTGACAAATTACAACGCAATATAACCATAATAGAGTAAACCCTCTACAATGAAACCAACATGCAACAAATCTACCACCACAATACAAATACAGTAGAATGGACCGAATGACACGCACTAAGTGAAAGCTACACATTAAAGATTTTTAATATTGTTCGCAAACTTAATCAAACTGATGAACCAAAACTACTTATGGTCACTTGGATCTACAAGTATAAAGAACTAAATATACAGCGATGAGACATCAAACAGTCGATGGATTGTTACCTAACGTGTGGCACGGATTAGCACTAATACGAAAAGACTCCAGTCTAATCACTAACAAACTCAAGCCAGGACCAACTTAGGCCAATTATCTCATTATTTCAAATACCTCACATGAAAGTTTTGGATTTACTTGAGCCGACCTCTGTTTGATAACAACTTAATCAAACTGATGAACCAAAACTACTTATGGTCTCTGGGATCTAAAAGTATTCAAAACTAAATATACAGTGTGTATCAAACAGTCGATGGATTGTTACCGAACTTGTGGCACGGATTAGCGCTAATATGAAAAGACTCCAGTCTAATCACTAACAGCCTCAAGCCAGGACCAACCTAGGCTAATTATCTCATTATTTCAAATACCTCACATGCAAGTTTTGGATTTACTTGAGCCGACCTCTGTTTGATAACAACTTAATCAAACTGATGAACCAAAACTACTTATGGTCTCTGGGATCTAAAAAGTATTAAAAACTAAATATACAGTGATGAGACATCAAACAGTCGATGGATTGTTACCGAACTTGTGGCACGGATTAGCGCTAATACGAAAAGACTCCAGTCTAATCACTAACAGGCTCAAGCCAGGACCAACCTAAGCTGATTATCTCATTATTTCAAATACCTCACATGCAAGTTTTGGATTTACTTGAGCCGACCTCTGCTTGATAATAACTTAATCAAACTGATAAACCAAAACTACTTATGATCTCTGGGATCTAAAAGTATTCAGAACTAAATATACAGCGATGAGACATCAAACAGTAGATGGATTATTACCGAACGTGTGGCATGGATTAGCGCTAATACGTAAAGACTCCAGTCTAATCACTAACAGGCCCATGCCAGAACCAACCTAGGCTAATTATCTCATTACTTCAAATACCTCACATGCAAGTTTTGGATTTACTTGAGCCGACCTCTGTTTGATAACAACTTAATCAAACTGATGAACCAAAACTACTTATGGTCTCGGGGATCTAAAAGTATTCAGAACTAAATATACAGCGATGAGACATCAAACAGTCGATGGATTGTTACCAAACGTGTGGCACGGATTGGCGCTAATAGGAAAAGGCCCCATTCTAGTCACTAATGACATATGGAATATTTACCATCGGTGCATCGAATAGATTGGTGGGGTCCTATCGAATCACTTCATATTATGAACATTGTTTCAACTGATCGCACTGATGCAAGATTTCACCTAGGTCTATATGTGAATATGTTTGTTAACATAATATACGAAAGCTAAATTTCCAACCTGATTACAAAATACAGAACAGGTCATGATGCAGAGATATTGCTGCCGCGATGACTCCATAATCAAATGAAAAGTAGCAAAGTCGCTAACTTCAAGAAGCAACAAATAATGAGTGAAATTCAATTTTCAACTGACATGCAAACCTACAACCAACACTAATGAACCATAACACTACATCTCAACTGGAAAGGTTCAATGAAAAAAGATTACGAGCACATTCTCTATCAGACCTCTGTCCTCTGAAAATGGAATTGAACTTAGTGGGAAAGAAATTTTGAGAAGGAATTGTAGAGATCTGCATGGAATTAGATGAAATAGAAGTTCTCTCATGAGAGAGAACTCAGTGAAGCTTGATAGAACTTGGAACTCACCAAACACGTTAAGCTTCTACTTGCATAGATGCATAAAATTTTATTTTTCAGGAATAGAAAGTAGGTACTCTAAGATTTCAGAATTACAAAAATGAGTTCTCTGATCACTAATAATGGCTTGTGGTGTATCGAAACGGGATAAAATGAGTTCTTTAATAAACCTGACAACCGTATTGTTGTCATTGTTTCGGCATGTCACAGTCTCAACCCATTTGGACACATAATCTACTGCAAGCAAAATATACAAATATCCAAAAGAATGTGAAAAATGGCATATGTCTCAATGACTAAAATGGAGTTAAGGAGCATCATATGTCTCCGAGACAGTTTACCTAACTTCTGGCATCTATCACAAGAACGACAATAATTGTTAGTGTCCTTAAATAATGTAGGCCAATATAATCCCGACTGTAAAGTTTTTGTAGCGGTCTTTTTCATAGGAAAATGGCCTCCACAAGCTACACTATAACCAAAATGTAAGACACTTTCAATCTCACCTTCAGGGATACAACGCCTCATGATTTGGTCGGGAGAATACTTATATAGATAAGGATCATCCCAATAAAAAAAATTTGCCTCGACAAAAAATTTGCGCTTATCTTGAGCACTCCATTATGATGGAACTTCGCCGGAAACCAAGTAATTAACAATTTGCTCACGTAACATATTAATCAATTCTTCTTCTTGTGAGCCATCAAAAACGAAAGAAATAATAACAGGAAATGTATCACCTGGTTCGAGGAATGCATGTTTAAGTCCCTCATGCAACAGAGCTAGGTCAACTTTCGGAGTTTCCAATTTTGCTAGGATAAAATGATTTAAATACAATAGTATTCTGGGAGATAATTTAAATTTCTACAAATAACATTATTTTTCTAATCACAGATGCATTTTTTAAATTTATTTTTCTAGTCACAAACAACACCAAAATAAATTAAAGATTTTCCCTTGCATTGACCTAAACCATATCCTCAACTAAAATCAAACGGTAATCGATAACTTATGACTGAAAACCTAAAAACTTCTCTCGACTCCCTTCTCACGACTCCCTTCCAAAAACCTAACCAACCATTTTCCATAAGAAGTCTAATTTTGTTAACTCGGTTGGGGCTTAGTTACAGTTGCCACGTTGACACTAATTTGGTCAAAACATGGAGAAACTTATTTTTTTTTTTTAAAGGAGAGAGAAAAAAAATATCCCTAAACTTACGACTTGCATTCACTTTAACCTCTTCACCATTTAAATGACCTAAAATAATTAGAGAAACTTTTCTATTCCCATGATATTTGATATCCATTATCGAAGCTTTCCAGTTGAACAAAAGCATTAGAAACCTCTAAACTTGTGAAACTTGAATCAACACCAAATCAAAATCATTGCATTCCAAAGCCTCTTATATTTTAATACACAACCCAAATGTCAAAATCAAGTTTTGAATAGAAAAAACACCAGAAACACTCTCGAATAGAAGGAAAACTAGAATACCCAACAAACAATGAAATTTTGAATTGAATCAACCTAAATCATCTTTTTAGTTTCAAGTTCCTAAAATCAATAGTACATTTAATCACCCCATAAGTGCACATTTAGAATTCTTTAACTAATTATATTTGTGCATTCAAAAAGTTTGCATAAGAAAACGCGGAGAGAAGCTTTGAAAATGGCGAAAGTTTCCCGTCTAATAGTGGATGGAGAAAAGGGCTAGAAAAGATAGAGATCATAATGTTCTCTCACTTTTTTTAAAATTAATTTATCTCACATCTTTTGACTAAATTAATGACAATCTACCATTAATCTATCTCTTGTGTATCTTGGGGTATCTTGGTCACTTTCTTTATTAAGTTTGGGTGTTTTTAGTAAATTGGGTAGTTAATTTAGTTTTGATGCTCCTAATAAAACATGGGGTTAAAAGAACATTCATTTTGAATTATTGGGGTGTTTGGTTTGCTAGAAAAGTTTCAATTATAGGAGTTAGTTTGGAGTGTTAAAAATAAAAAAAAAAATTACTTCTACAATAACATGGAGATGCTTTATTTATTTTGGGGTGATTCTAGTAAAACATGAGGTGAAACCCTAAATAAATAATAATTGAGGATCAGTGTTGGGCTGATGTTGGGCTCGTAATTCCTCGAGATCATCATGACACGTGTATGGCTCAACGGTGTGATCATTTTTATGTATCATCAGCTACTCCCCCCGAGTTAGTGAGCCGTCACATCGGTTCGCTAAGTCATCTCTTGAAGGGATTTGTCGCTTATGATGATTGAGTCAATATCATTGCTTGAGTCGCACGCTGCATTAATTGAACGTGAGTCGGTCTAACGAAAAGGAGGCGGGAGCCCGATATCTATTTAGGTCATCCGCAGTGTAGAGTCTGACTCTTCTCTTTGTTGTTGAAGATATAATGCTCTGATTAGAAAGATTTTTCATCTTCTTGGCTCAACAAAATCTTCTTGACGATGCAACCTTGGCCAAGAGTTTTTCGAAGACTGGTTGTTGTCCAAGCCTGGCCTTGCCGAAATTCGTATGAAGTTTGGGGTCCCTGAGGACCTGCCATTATATGTCCTGACAGGTGACCAAACGCCAATGTCACCTCCGGCCGGTTTCATTTGCTTACATCGTGGGATGCTTCAAACTGGAGTGAGTTTTCCAGTTCTGGATGTGATTTGGGAGTTTATGGATCTCCTGGGATTCCTCCGGCCTAGTTGGGGCTTAATGAATATATGATCATCTTCCTGATTTTGATCAGTGCTAAGGAGGCCGGCGTCAGCGTGACTCTGCGAGTAATTCAGTTGCTGAATTCTCCCCGACTGAAGGGTAACGTTGTCAGTAAGATGACATCATCGGCTTGCTTTGTGAATTTGCCCGATGATTTCAAGTTCTGGTAGAAGTATTGCTTTTTGGCCCCTACAGATTCAAAGTATTTTCGATGCAAGGGTCACCCGCTCGAGCGAGAGTTCAGGTCGCTACG
The DNA here is from genome assembly GCA_003290165.1 of Berberis thunbergii. Taxonomy (NCBI): domain Eukaryota; kingdom Viridiplantae; phylum Streptophyta; class Magnoliopsida; order Ranunculales; family Berberidaceae; genus Berberis; species Berberis thunbergii. Next base: position 390,369 of record QNQO01007684.1, read on the forward strand.
TAAGTTAAACCTTTTCTTGTGACTTTGATATGTTTGATCGTGGGCTAGCTAATCATTGCTTGTGTTTCTTCGCAGGGAGGTTTCAAATACTCCTCTAACCTTAGAGGAACAAAACACAATGGAGATGTATTGCGGCTTGCCAAAGAGGAATGTGGTCGATGTCATAAGAGTTTCCAATTCATCCATAGTGGGCTGTGGGACAACTGGCACGTTGCCCCCACTTTGTACCGAGTATTGCAAATTAAGTTGGAAGATGGACCCTTCAAGGAAGAGGAATGTTGCTGGGGCCAAAGCTCTCGTTCTATCTGACGTGGAGGAGCAGTCTTAAACGCTTGCCTCTTTTGTGAGGAAAAGGTCATGTGTTAGAATGATGTGTCTGGCTTCGAGAATGATTACTTGCAGTTTGCAGGGGTTGTAGACAGGTCGAATCTCAATGACGCGCAGGCCGAAGCTTTGAATGATAGTCTGGTGCGGGTCGAAATGGCGCCTTTTACTGTTGTTAGGGTTGTTCCTACAGAAGGCTTCTGTGAAAACCCGCCTGAGGTGGTGGAATCTGATCGTTCCACTGGTGCGCTTTCTGATAGTGGTCGTAGTGTTGCATACCAGGTTTCCCATAGTTCGCATTGTTCACCGTCTCGTTCCAGACCACAGCTAGAAGTATTGGAGGGTCCTTTGGATAATTCACTCCCTCCTCTCCCTTCGGATCCCGTCGAGTCGTCTCGCACCAAAGCTGTTCATGACAAATGAAAGGCAACAGAGGAGAGCCTGAGGACGACGACAATCGTAAGGGGTGGTGCTAGTGTTATTCATGAACTGGGAAAGCTTCATCCAGATGCGTGGATAAGCCTGTTTGCTCTGAACTTAGTAAAAATGAGTTCACAGGTCTAACACCATGAGGTAGATGTAGAGTACGCTCCAAAAAGCATATAAGCAGGCTTCACAGCTGACTAATGGATTGTGCTCCAAAACCCAAGGAGGATACGCTAGAAGGGTGTATGGACAGAGGGCTTTAAGTACCTTATGTTGAGTATGTCTCACTTGAGCCACGTGGTCATTGCTAAGATGGAAGTCGAGACAGCTCGTGAGAGGGTATACACCTTGGAGCGTGTTTTCTCGCACATGCAGGCGCTATATTCTGCTGCGCTTTATGAAATTGATCGGATACAGAAGCAAGTTGAGGAGAAGAGGCTGGATCAATCAACCGTGGCCGCTGAGACTCAAGGTGCTCGTCTAGAGGTCCTTGAGCGTGATCTGTTAGAGGCGGTGTTCGAGAGAGATAGACTCAAACAAGAGTTGGATTTGACCCGTCGAAATGTAGAGGTTTTGCAGAAAGCTGCGGCTAAGGAGCGTTCTGAACTGCGATCTCTTGCTGAAGAGAAGGCTTCGAAGTAGGCCGAGCGGGCTGCTCAGAAGCAATAGCTAGAATCTGATGTGGAGTTCTATGCTTGAGAGGCGAGGAAGGCCGAGGACCAGCTCGAATTGGAGTGGCATGAGCTTAGTGCTGTGAAGAGCAGTTTGGCCACAGAGCAGTCTTGGGTCAACTCGCTAACAGGCAAGTTGGAGCTATTGGAGCGTGAACTTATTAATGCGAAGGTGTGAGAGGAGGGGCTTCTTCAGAAACAAGGCAAATGCGAGTTTTGCTTGGTTGTACATGGCAGGCTGGAGCTGTTGGCACTGATGAATGAGGAGCATCCGAAGTGGGATCTCGGCCGTTATATGAAGATGTCATACGTAAACTTGTTTGTTACCTCTGCGTCATCGGACACAGAAGATAGTTTGGGACCTGGTGTCCAGGCCGTGGCGCGTGTGGATGCAATTCCTGCTCCTTCTTCCACTAGGTTTAGCTATTCTGTTTCTATACTTTCTCCTGATAAGGAGTAGACTTTGTATGTTTGTACCCCTTTCCGTTTTGACAATTAATGAAAACAGTTTTATCCATTCTGTGTTTGTTGTCTTTATTGCATGTTTTTCGTTTCGCATTGTCGTCTTGCTTTGGCATAGGCTAGTTGAATCAATAGAACATCAACTGGTCTGTCTGTGATAGAGAGCTTGACCGTTTTGCGTTGCAAATGACTCAGGGTCATCGTTGTGTAGACATGTCTGATAGTGGGCATGTTTTGGACATTTTAGCCGAGGGTTGAGTTGCTCGAGCTGTGTCTTGTCCCCAAGGTAAGCTGCTTGAGGCTTACCTCACTTGTCAGATCGGTCGGCAGTAGCTGCTGCTATAGGCGAGTTGCGCTGGCCGAGTGTATGTGTCAGAGCGTTCATGCCGAGTAAGGCATCGTAAGCTCGGGTTGGCATCCTAAGTAGCTTTTATCTAGGCACTAGTAGTACTACCTTTGTATCGGCATGAGTGGCCTTCGCTAATATGAGAATGTCAGTCTATTTGAGCGTGAAGATGCTGACTCAGCTAGATTCATGTTTGTGGCCACTGTTTTGAAGGAGAGCGGTGGTCGCGTGGCAAGTTGCTTGGGGCTCCCACCTTCTGAATCATCTATGCCCGAGAAATCTGAGCTATAGGTTCGGGGAGTGAAGATTTGGCGACTATGCTGAAGAGCAGCAACCCCGTGGAGAGTCGTCGACATCAGTTAAGGACTGACTAGTCTCCCACATTTCGAACTATCTACACCCGCGCCCCCCGCGATGGGGGCTACAAGTTCGAGTAAAAAGGGTTCGGCGACCAAGCTGAAAAGCAGTGGTCCCATGGCAAGCCGTCGAGATCACTTCAGGACTAACTAGGATTTCACCTTCCAAATCATTTACACCTGTGCACATCAAGCTACAAATTTGGGAGTTTTCGACGGCCACGCTGAAGCAGTGGTCCCGTGGCAAGCCATCGGAATCAGTTCGCGGCTGACTAGGCTCCCACCTTCTAGACTATCTACGCTCGTACAATGGGAGCTACAAGTCCAGGGTTGGTAATTTGGCCACCACGCTAAAAAGCAGTGGTTCCATGATGAACCATCGGAATCATTTTGTTGTGTTTTGAAATAATATTTCACAATGCTTTAAAGGTGAATATCTTTGCTTTTTACGATATATTATTTGAGGTTAAATCAATTGTGACCCTCAATCTACTTTATACCAGGACCTGATAATTTGGATTACTGAATATTGAAGGTAACAGAAATTGGATGAATACATGCATAAACCATATATATCACTATTAAAAAACTTACGAGCAAGAATATAAATTAGTGGCTACCCTGGCTAGTGAATCACTTGCATCCACCATGGTTGGCATACAGGGATGCACAACATCGCAAATTCAAAAATAGCCGCATGTAGGAACTATATAATTGAAAAAAAAAAAGAGCAAATCACTTATAATACACAATAAATGAATCACTCACAATATAAATTCATTCTTACTAAAGTAATCAAGTCGGCCATAGGAAGAAGAATTACAAACCTTATGAATTCCAGAGAACGGGCAAACCCTCACATTACTCACTATATGAGCCAACTGTATGATTCAGATATCACCATTGAATCACTACAAAATGATTAGTTATTATGAGACCAAAATCCAAAGCATGGTGAGAGAAGGACAACAAAATGAGCCTAGGGGCTGGTGGTAATGTAATTGGGATTGGAGGAATGTAGTAGGAATTGATGGCAGAGGAGGTAATGATGCAATTGGAACAGTGGGGGTGGCAAGCAAAGTGGGCAGGGGAGGTAATGTGACCTTTGAAACAATGGGGGTAGTAGGAAAACTAGGCAAGGGAGGTAATGTGATATTTGGAACAGCAACGGCAGTAAGCAAACTGAGTTGGGGAGGCAATCCAAACTTTGGAATTTGGGTGTAGTAGGAAAACTGGGAAGGGAAGAAATGTGGCCTTTGAAACAGTTGGTGTGACAGGCATGAAGCTAGGCAGTGGGGGGAGTCTGGGGTTGGGCAAAGTGGGCAATTGAGTACTTGGCAAGGGTGGCATTGTGAGCTTTGGTAGAGTGGGGATGCTAGGCATAGGGATGGCAGTGGGGCAGATTTTCACGGATATCCGCCCCACCCAATCCGTTTGGGGCCGTTTTGGATATGGCTGAATGGGTTTTCGGGTGGTTTTGGGTATTCAAAAAATATCCGTTCACTATTCGGGGCGGATACGGATTTGGCCATATCCACCCCGCGGATATTGTTTAACCAACAATTTTCAAAAGTGCCCTTCGCCTATATAAAGGAACATGATTAACATTTTTTCACAAATCACAATTCACAATCGCTCATTTCATTCGCTCCCTCACCCTCACCCTCACCAAACGCTCCCCTCACCCTCACCAAACGCTCCCTCTCACAAAGCAGAGCAGCGTCGCCCACGGCCCACGTCGCCTTCCCTCACACCGCACACCAGTGACATCACGTCGCGTCGTCTCCCTCCCTCGCGCAGCGCGGCCGCGAGATCCTCCCTCTCCCTTCATGCCGCGAGAGATCTACCTACCTCCCTGCCCCCTCGAGAGATCTGACTCCCTCACACCGCGTCGACCTCCTGAGGTCCCTCACACCGCATCGACCGCGAGAGATCTACCTCCATCGCAGAGAGATCTCCCTCTCACGGAGATCGCCCTTTCTCCTTCTCCGAATCTCCTTCTCCTTCTCTGATCAGACTTATCTTAGATCCAGATCTCTTAGATCCACATCTAAGATCAAGATCTGATCAAATTTGATCTTCGATCTGATCTGATCAGATCCGAAATCAGTTCCGAGATCTCATCCGATTCCGAGATCAGATCCGATTCCGAGATCAGATCCAGAGATTGATTTTTTTTTGTATTTTTTTTGTACGAATTCTTTGTAAATTGTAATTAAGAATTTTTTGTAATTTTTTTGTACGAATTCTTTGTATAATTCAGAATTTTTTGTATTTTTTTTTACCAATTCAGAGATTGTTTTTTTATTTTTTTGTTATAATTTTGTGCGGATTTGCGGGGCGGGGCGGATATCCGCGCATCCGCACGGGGCGGTTATGGATTTTGATTTAAAATTGCAAACGGATTTGCGGGGCGGATTGGGGATCCGATGTTACTGACGGATTGGGGATGGATTTTCTCAAATCAGCCCCGTTGCCATCCCTAGCTAGGCAGGGGAGGTAAGTGGTTTGGGGGCATTGGTGGCAATGTAGGATTAGACAATGTCGGAGTGGAAGACAATGAAGGCATCGTTGCCTTTGGGAAAGGTGGAATGTCGGGCAGTGACAGGTGGTGAAGCAGTGTGTAACCGATGTGTGCTAGGCTTACATTGATGCATGACATTGCCAATGCAATGATCATAGTGCAACAAAGTGCTTAGAAAAAACCATTATTATAAAACTTATAATAAGCAAGGTGTTAAGAAGGTTTACCAAATCTTGGCGGGAGAGTTGACTGTTCCTGTACTGCTTGAAAATGGTGTCCCTTCTGTCTTTAGGCCTTGCACTGGGTCAGGCTGCTCTGCGTGATGTAGCTGAATCTAGGAGAACTCTAGCCGTAGGTTGGTCTCCACGTAATGTCCCTTCTGAGTTGTTAGCAGTATACTTAAGACACTAGTGAAGGGTGGAGACCACTGCTTCCATTTAGTGTAGCCACGGTCTTCCCCAGATGAGGTTTGTATGACGATGGTGTGTTTACCACCATGAAGTCCAGAAATAGGACATTCTTCAGCTGCTATTTTCGAGCTATGGTGGCTAATCTTATATTTTGGATGGGAAAACATTTCTCCCCGCTGAATCCAATCAGCGGGTGCTCTGATGGCACTAGGTTTTCCTCCTTGAGGTCCATGCTGCGAAAAGCATTGTAGAACAGAATGTTGAGCGAGCTTCTAGTGTCAATGAGAGCTCTATTCACTTCCCACTTTGCGATGGAAACGAAGATGACCAAGGCGGGGCGGTGCTCGGACTCCATCGAGGTCCTTGTCCGTGAAAGTTAAAGTGGGAATGGGGTTCTGAATTTTTGAATAGCAAACTCGTCGGTCTTCATCCACGGGTTATCTCTGTATATCCAGCAGAGTTTGCTTGCGGGACATATGCGACTGGTCTTCATTCGGTCCGACTTCATCAAGGACGTATATTATCCTAGGAGTCTCCCTCTCTACCTTTTTGGCTGACTTCCCATGTCCCTAGTCTGTTCTGGCTGCTTCTCAGACTTCAGGAAGTCTTTCAATTTGCCCTTGCAGATCCAATGTTATACTTCATACCTCAGACTTTTGCAGTCATTGGTGTTGTGGCCACCTTCTTTGTGGTACGCATAGTACTTGCCGTTGTCTCTTCTAGCAGGGTCTCCACGTATCTTCGGGGGCAACTTCAATTCCTCCCAATTTTTCATGGAGTTGAATACATTCGACAGACTAGCATTTAGTGGTGTCATGGCTTTGGATCCAACGTAGTTGGATGACGTTTCTAGCCTGGGATGATCAGGATCCAGTCTATTGTAAGTGTGCTTCCTCTTGCTCTGCTCCTCATCCCCGTGTCTTTTTCCCTCCTTCTTCTCCTTAGAAGCTAAAGAGTTCCTGTTGCCTTCGGTCTCCCTCTTAGCGGTCCTTGACTCCTCCAGGGTGATGTATCTCTAGACTTTCTTGAGGAGTTCTACCATGTCCAAAGGGGGCTCCAAGGTGAGGTCCTCGAAGAGCTTTCCCACTTTGAAGCCCGCAGTGAATGTCATCACAGCTGACTTCCGACGAAACATGTTAAGAATTCCTTCGCTAAAGTTTTGATGGAGTCGATAGACTTCGGTAGAAGGCTATGGAACCACGTCAATGCAAGGCGTTTAGGACTGGTGGGAAAGGTTCTACACATGACGGATCAAATCCTTCCTTGACCGCCATTAAGTGTTGGTAATGGCATAAATGATCGAAAGGATCTATAGTTTTGTCGTAGGAATTGAGCTACGGGGGAGTGAACTTTCTCGAAAGTGCTTCACTCATGATCCGGTGCACAAAAGGTGGGACATAGAGGCGATATAGTACGTCCGGATCATGTACTCTTCTACAGATAGGGTTTCCGGGACCGAGCATCTCTGTCCTGGCGGCTGGATCAGCGTTATTCGAATAGCTTTTCTTAGTCCAATTGGAATTGGCGGGGGCCTGGCTCTCTTGCACTAGCTCCCTATCGTCCACTGTAGGTGGAGGTCCGTGTTGTTCCTAGTCTTCATCAGCAGCGAGTGGATTCTATCGTGTGAGTGTCTCCAACATCTTGATAATTAACATGTTGTATTCGGAATGTCAACACCTCGGTTATGGAGTTTGTTGTTGCCGTCGTTGGTGTAGGAGCGTGAGTAGATAGTCCGTGCATGGCAGGAACTGGTATTGGGATTGCCGAAGCGTTGGACGTATCCCCTGGTTCGTTGTTGCGTGACCTAGTGATCATCATCTTTCTGGGATTTGGTGGGAGACATCGCTTAGTGTAAATTTAAGAACTATGTCGTCCCCACAGACGACGCCAAACTAATGCAGTCGATTTTCGCTCCCTACTTTGACCATGTTCCTGCTAACCTACTGACCTATACAATTAACACACGTGAGCCACAGACCTAAAAGAGGCTTTTTGTAGGGATCTGAGGAAGCTGTAATATTGTAACAAGGATTTTGTAGCGTACCTTAGCTTACCAACCTCATGTCTTATTTATAGTGCAAGGAGTCCTGGTTTAACCAGGCCATCGTAGGCGTAGTTTAGGGAGGAGATCCCACTCTAATTAAGAGTCGTGTTATTAAAGGGAAGTTTCATGTTAGCTCTGCACTCCTAGATACGCGGGAGATAGTTCCCAATTCCAAGAATAATCCGTAGAAGGGAGTTTCTCTGTGTGGAAGATACTATGGTGTTTGCTTCTTAGTTTGAAGCAAATATCAGTTGTAGTTGCCCGTCTGAAGCTAATCCTTGAGATAATTGCCTGAAGAGGACTTATGGGTATCGTGGATAGTTGTGAGACGTGTGGGCCTAGCATGCTATGAGAGTCTGGGTCCGCTTGGCTGTCTTAAGTTGAACATGCTAAGATCCGCTTGGGCTGGATATGTGTTGGGCCGATGCTTGAGCCCGTAGTTCCTCGAGATCATCATGACACGTGTTCGGATCAGGATTGTCACCGCTTTTATGTATCATCGGGTATTAATTGGAAATACCTATTGATATACATGTGTAGAATGGGAAAGTTGGAAGCATAATAAAATCATGAAGCAACACTTAATGGTCTTTTGTAATCAAAAAGTCCAAATTCATTAGCTATTATTAGCCTACAAATAGATCTCCACAATATATACTCATCAAGCTGGAAATATGATTTCTAAATGCAAAAGCTTACGTGTAAGAATAAGTTCATCAGAGAGAAATGGGAACAAGAGATGTGGATACCCTTACATCATCTTTCCACTGGACAACTGCTTCTTCTGAGAGAATAACTTTCTAAGGTTTTGAAGAGCTGATGAAGCATCATTGGTCTTCTTCCATGGGGATACCCTCAATTGCGCATATATTCTTGAATAAAAAACAAAGAAATGAGAACTAAATCAAGCCTGCCTTTAGGGTTCCATTTGGGTTTTTCCAGAAAACCACCTGACAATCTTTCGGAGCCATCTCAAATTCCTTGATGCAATTTACGTAAATAGATAGAAATTTTTGACAAAACCAATTGGGGGAAATCAAAATCAAGAAATTGATGAATCGACAACAAATCTATCTCACCATTCTGTTGGAATTTGAAATGCTTTGGAGTTTTCAAGATTGGATCTTTTGGGGTCAAATTGGACCTCAAACGCCTCATATGGGGAGTTGAAGTATTTTCTATGGATCTGTTCACCTCCTTTTCTTCGATTTCGAGTGTATAGTAACCATTACCACTTATGCTACGCATCGTGAAGGAGAGATTGAATAGGTTCGGAGATTGAGATTGACTAGGGATCTGTTTATGGGCTTTGTTTTCGGGTGGTAAAGTTCCCACCAAAATGGAGTATGTGAACGTTATTAGAAGGGTTTAGATGTGCAAAATTTGTACGTTGTTTGTGCATATATGGACAGCCACACATTCTACTGTGGATAACTCTATGCCAATATCCAGTTTTATCTGTGGAATAGCTATCCAGAAAATTTTGCATATATTCAGGCACATCATCAGTTTTATGTCCATCTAATGCTTTGTGACTCTGTATTTTGCACAGTACCTGGGGTTGTTGTGCATTTGTATCAGTGGAGATGCCTGGTTTTTTGTGCCTGGCTTAATATCTGTTTTGCCAAACTCATCATCCCATCCATCAAAACTACTTCTCATCCATGGCCAAACCAATCATTTCATCCATCAAAACAAATTTTAAATCCCATCATCGCATCTTATCATCTTATCGATGGCCAAACTCATCATCCCATCCCTGTTTGGAGGCATGTTTAGGAGGTCCTTTCTCCAAACAAATTTTAATGTCACATCAGCAAAAAACTGGTGCATAGCACCATCCAAGCACAACATACCAGACACTGTAGAATTTTTGCTCAATACTTGAAAATAGTGAGTTTTGTAATTGTTAATTAATGCTTATAACTTTCTCCAATTTTTGAGTTTTGGACGCAAGATGGTATATTATTGTGCAATTGACAATTGATTGTTTGGTCTCTCATGCTCTAGCAATTGGGAGCTAGGAAGAGAAGTGAAGAATGACTGCAATTGTAGGATAATGTGGGCTTAGAGAAGTGGGCAAAATGCAGGTGTCAAAGGCAGAGGAAAGAGCCATCGGCACTAATGCACCCTGTCGATGATCATTAATGCGAATGCAGTACATGAAACTCTATTGAAGTCATGAAAGGGTTACAATATCATATTTTGATCAGTGGAACAAAAGGAATGATATTGAACATGAACTCAATATCGATTAAGTTAGACATGATATGTTGCAATTACACTTAATAACCAACTCTTTGAAAAGCTCTGGTATTAGTTTCAGATTCATCCCTATTGCGGTTGCCACACTTGAGATTTGTGTTAGATATGGTACATACGTTGTTTGATCAAAGTTATTAGTGATAAGGATAATATTATAAGGATAATGGTTTAAGTCATAGATTTCTTATGTTTAAATAAAAAAGAGAAGTAAGATGAAGATCAACATTAGCTGCTGGAATCTTTCAAGAACTAGCTTATTCGTAGTTTTTTATTATTTTACTTTTCGAGTCTGTGTGCTTCATGATTATTGTTCTAACCTTTTCTATTTGCTAGGGAAGGGGATGAAGAACTTTTTTGTCAAGATGATTAAGCAATTGATTGTTGCCTATCAAGATCACGAGTTTAGGCTTGTCCACCAAGAAACCATTCGTTCATCTCTTAGCCTGGTTGAAGAGTTTTAGGAAATTTTTTGTAATGAATGATGAAAGAGCAAGTGAGTTGTGTAAATTTGATGTACATTTATGCTCTTGATTTTATTGATAAGGTTTGAGATCCTCAAAACCCCAACTTGCCTTTCAAAAAAATGGACCCTACAAATTACAAAGCAATATAACCATAATAGAGTACACCCTCTACAATGAAACCAACATACAACAAATATACCACCACAATACAAATACAGTAAAATGGATCGAATGACAAGTACTAAATGAAAGGTACACATTAAAGATTTTTAATATTGTTGGCAAACTTAATCAAACTGATGAACCAAAACTACTTATGGTCTCTGGGATCTAAAAGTATTCAAAACTAAATATACAGTGATGAGACATCAAACAATCAATGGATTGTTACCGAACTTGTGGCACAGATTAGCGCTAATACGAAAAGACTCCAGTCTAATCACTAACAGGCTCAAGCCAGGACCAACCTAGGCTAATTATCTCATTATTTCAAATACCTCACATGCAAGTTTTGGATTTACTTGAGCCGACCTCTGTTTGATAACAACTAAATCAAACATATGAACCAAAACTACTTATGGTCTTTGGGATCTAAAAGTATTCAAAACTAATTATACAGTCATGAGACATCAAACAGTTGATGGATTGTAACTGAACTTGTGGCACGGATTAGCGCTAATACGAAAAGACTCCAGTCTAATCACAAACAGGCTCAAGCCAGGACCAACCTAGGCTAATTATCTCATTATTTCAAATACCTCACATGCAAGTTTTGGATTTACTTGAGCCGACCTCTGTTTGATAACAACTTAATCAAACAGATGAACCAAAACTACTTATGGTCTCTGGGATCTAAAAGTATTCAGAACTAAATATACAGTGATGAGACATCAAACAGTCGATGGATTGTTACCGAACGTGTGGCACGGATTGGCGCTAATACGAAATGACTCCAGGCTAATCACTAATGACATATGGAATATTTACCATTGGTGCATCGAATAGATTGGTGGGGTCCTATCGAATCACTACATATTATGAACATTGTTTCAACTGATTGCACTAATGCAAGATTTCACCTTGGTCTATATGTGAATATGTTTGTTAACATAATATACGAATGAAAAGTAGCAAAGTTGCTAACTTAAAGAACAAGTCATGATGCAGAGATATTGTTGCTGCAAAGACTCCATAATCAAATGAAAAGTAGCAAAGTTGCTAACTTAAAGAAGCAACAAATAATGTGGGCTATAGGTTTAGGGAGTGAAGATTTGGCTATTAGTGAAGATTTGGCTGTTATGCTGAAAAGCAGCAGCCCCATGGCGAGTCGTCGACATCAGTTAAGGACTGACTAGTCTCCCAACTTTTGAACTATCTATACCCGCCCTACGTGATGGGGGCTACAAGTTCGAGTAAAAAGGGTTCGACGACCAGGCTGAAAAGAAGTGGTCCCGTGGCAAGCCGTCGAGATCAGTTCGGGACCGATTAGGCTCCCACCTTCCAAATCATCTACATTTGTGCACATCAAGCTACAAATTTGGGAGTTTTCGGTGGCCATGGTGAAATGCAGTGGTCCCGTAGCAAGCCATCGGAATTAGTTCACGGCTGACTAGACACCCACCTTCTAGACTATCTATACTCGCACAATGGGAGCTACAAGTCTATGGTTGGTAATTTGGCCGCTGCGCTAAAAAGTTGTGGTCCATGATGAACCATCGGTATCATTTTGTTGTGTTTTGAAATAATATTTCACAATGCTTTAAAGGTGAATATCTTTGCTTTTTACGATATATTATTTGAGGTTAAATCAATTGTGACCCACAATCTACTTTATACCAGGACCTGATATTTTGGATTACTGAATACTAAAGGTAACAGAAATTGGATGAATACATGCATAAACCTTATATATCACCAATAAAAAACTTACGAGCAAGAATATAAATTAGTGGCTACTGAAATCTTTAGAAAAAATTTCAGATAAAAATTTTCTTAATAAGGAAACACAACCATCACTCTGTCTAGAGAATCACCTGCATCCACCGTGGTTGGCATACAAGGATGCACAACATCGCAAATTAAAAAATATCCCCATGTAGGAACTATATAGTTGAAAAACAATGACCAAATCACTTATAATACAACAAATGAATCATTCACAATATAAATTCATTCTTACTAAAGTAATCAAGTCGGCCATAGGAAGAAGAACTGCAAACTTTATGAAGTCTAGAGAGCGAGCAAACCCTCATATTACTCGCTATATGAGCCTGTTGTATGATTCAGATATCACCATTCAACCACTACAAAATGATTAGGTATTATGAGACAAAAATCCAAAGCATGGTGAGAGATGGACAACAAAATGAGCCTAGGGGCTGGTGGTAATGTAATTGGGATTGAAGGAATGTAGTAGGGATTGATGGCAGAGGAGGTAATAATGCCATTGGAACAGTTAGGGTGGCAAGCAAATTGGGCAGGGGAGGTAATGTGACCTTTGAAAGAGTGGGGGTAGTAGGTAAATTGGGCAAGGGAGGTAATGTGACCTTTGGAACGGCAGCGACAGTAGGCAAATTGAACTGGGGAGGCAATCCAAACTTTGGAATATGGGTGTAGTAGGAAAACTGGGAAGGGAAGAAATGTAGCCTTTGAAACAGTTGGTGTGACAGGCATGGTTAGCAAGCTAGGCAGTGGGGGGAGTCTGGGGTTGGGCAAAGTGGGCAATTGAGTACTTGGCAAGGGTGGCATTGTGAGCTTTGGTAGAGTGGGGACGCTAGGCAGGGGAGGCAATTGGTTTGGGGGCATTGGTGGCAATGTAGGATTGGACAGTATCAGGATGGAAGATAATGGAGGCATCGTTGCCTTTGGAAAAGGTGGAATGTCGGGCAGTGATAGGTGGTGAAGCAGTTTGTAATAACCGGTGTGCTAGGCTCACATTGATGCATGATATTGAAAATGCAATGATCATAGTGCAACAAAGTGCTTAGAAAAATGCATTATTATAAAACTTACAATAAGCAAGGTGTCAAGAAGGTTTACCAAATCATGTAGAAATTAATTCAAGTTGCTTTTGTAACGAGAATTCACATCTAAGTTACGGGATTTTATAGAGAGTCGAAAACAAGATTTATAAGGAGTCGAAAACAAGATTATACTTTGTTGTCGTCTTCGGAAGGGGTCGAGCACTGTATTCTCGTAATCTCTTTTATTTCAATTCGCATTGTATTTAGATACTTGTTGTGCTCAACCTTTTGTATCCGCCTCAAGGTGCTTGTTGTTACATCTTTCCAATAATCAATACAATTTGATTATGAAATTCTTGTTTTATTTCTTAAAGGATTGTGAATCACATACGTCTCTTAAGAACTCTAAACTCAATATTGACTACGAAAAGGAAAACAAACAACTTTAAGCAAACTAACTGTTGATGGAGATAAATTGATTTTGACCTCAAAGTGAATTCGGATAGCTTTCGCGGATCATTTAGCGGACTGTCAAAACGTTACATAGGTTACTGAAGAGCAAACCTTGCAGAGGGATGAATCTCTATGCCGACGAAATATCAGGGTTATGTGTTCCCGCTTGCCATTGCGGTTAGGACTTGCTAGGCGGAAGAGTTTGCTGCTTTTGTACCGCTCGAAAATGGTGTCCCTTATGTCTTTAGGCCTTGGGGTCAGGCTATTTTGCGTGATGTAGCTGAATCTGATGAGAATTCTATCTGTTTCAGTGCGGCCTAGTGGCAGCCTCGTGCCGTAGGTTGGTCTCCACGCAATGTCCCTTCTGAGTTGTTAGCAGTATACTTAACACACTAGTGAAGGGTGGAGACCACTGGTTCCATTTAGTGTAGCCACAGTCTTCCCAGGATGAGGTTGTATGACGATGGTGCATCTACCACCATGAAGTCCAGAAATAGGACATTCTTCAGCTGCTATTTTCTAGCTACGGTGGCTAATCTTATCTTTTCGATGGGAAAACATTTTTCCCCGCTGATCGGCACTAGGTTTTCCTCCTTGAGGTTCATGTTGATAAAGCATTGTAGAACAGAATGTTGAGCGAGCTTCTTGTGTCAACGAGAGCTCTCTTCACTTCCCACTTTGCGATGGAAACGGAGATGACCAAGGCGTCGTTGTGCGGTGCGGGGACTCCATCGAGGTCCTTGTCCTTGAAAGTTAAAGTGGGAATGGGGTTCTAAATTTTTGAATAGCAAACTCGTATGTCTTCATCTCCAGGTTATCTCTGCATATCCAGCACAGTTCGCTTAAGGGGCATATGCGACTGATCTTCATTCGGTCCGACTTCATGAAGGATATATATTATCCTAGGAGTTTCCCTCTCTACCTCTTTGACTGACTTCCCCCTATCCCTTGTCTGTTCTGGTTGCTTATCAGACTTCAGGAAGTCTTTCAATTTTCCCTTGCGGATCGAGTATTATACTTCATACCTCAGGCTTTTGCAGTCATTGGTGTTGTGGCCGCCTTCTTTGAGGACGCACAGTACTTGTCGTTTTCTCTTCTGGCAGGGTCTCCGCGTATCTACGGGGGCCACTTCAATTCCTCCCAATTTTTCATGGAGTTTAATAAATCCGACATACTAGCATTTAGGGGTGTGATGACTCTGGATCCAACGTAGTTGGATGACTTCTCTAGCCTGGGACGATCAAGATCAAGTCTATTGTAAGTGCGCTTCCTCTTGCTCCGCTCCTCATCCCCATGTCTTTTTCCCTCACTCACTACACCAAATTTCCCCATCAGCAACGGTTTGGAACCGTGGGGGTAATCGATGGCCACGGCTAAGAGGTGTGGGTTGTAGAGGCGTCGCGAAATCATCCATGATGGCTATAAACGTGGCTAAAATTTTAGCAACGGTTTTATGTTTAGGACGGTCGATGCTTTAGCCACGGTTCTAAACCATTGCTAAATGTTTAGCAACGGTTTTAAGCCGTGGCAAGTACTAGCCACGGCCTAAAACCGTGTCCAGACTTGCCACGGCTTAAAACCGTTGCTAAAATGTTAGCCACTAGTAAATTTTTTTTTTAAAATTAACCTCCTGTGGGGAGGGGCAACTATGGAATGCCAGACCTTTATTACTTATAAAAAATTGACTTACAAACGCTACGGGGGTACATTATGACGTTACCCGTATTAAAACCTAAACAATAGAAAAAACTTGTCCTTAAAACAATTGCCACGACAAAGATAGAACTTAAAACATCAAAAAGAATTGAGGCCAAAACAAATGACCCCAACCAGAATGCGCATAAATTTGCCCAAGCAGCTAGCACACGCTGAAACACCAACGCCATCTGAATAATCACCCTGAAAAACAGCCAACATTACGCTGCATTGTACCCTCGCGAACTGTGTTTTGTAGCAGCATGCAGTAACCATCCCTCGCATCCACCATCTCGACAATGGGCACAACAACAACATGTCCTCAACAGGCCGCAACATCTCAGTAGGTCACAGAAAACCATCAGTCCGCAACATCTCAGCTCCCAGCATACACTCTGTTTTGCAACAGAGTGTTCCAGCCAACAACCTGTTGGCTGTGGTACTAGAGTGTAGGTGCGCTGCAAGCCTGCTCGACGCGCATCCTCGCTCCTACATAAACAACAATAGCATCCTATACACCAGAGAAATGCACAGCTCCAGTGCAAACCGTGCACTGGCAGTCCAGCAAGTATAGCAGGCTGAGTGCCTGCGCTCATTGTGATTCCCGCAACTGCCTCTCCTACAATACCCTGCAGTTCAAAACAGACCCACAAAACTATCTTTCAGCAAGGAAAACTACACATGATAATTCTTAACATTCGTCGCAGAGAGAAAACTTCAAAAGAGGCATTTATATACTTACTTTACTACCAGTTGCAATGATCAAAACATCATACTTGAAGATTGCTCCAGCTGCACATTCAAGAGTCTTGGAAGAAAGATCCACATTTACTATTTCAGTGTTAAGAATCAACTCTATGCCTGTATGTAACAATAGATCAGCTTGAAAAGATTCCCCACACTTTCTTTATCCTAAAAAAGAGTCCATGACAAGATTGAAAACACTCAAAATAGATCATGCAGTCTGCGAAACAGAAAGGACGGGGAGTAGCATACCTGAATATCCAAGGTACTGAAATTGACCAGACTAAAGTCTTCTACAACCCCACAAAGTTTCTTCGTTAGCTTCCTGCAATTAGACAGACAACAGAAGACACCCAGAAAATTATTTGATTTGGGAGCTATCTTCAGTAGAGGAAGTTTAAATTCAAGTTATGGAAATAAAATATATAATTTCTGGCAGGCAGCTTAAAATGGCAACAACTTAATGCAAACAAAATGAAAATAACTACAAGAACAAACATCCACAAGTTAAAGAAAAGGTCATAAAGTTACATGAGAAGATTAAGCAAAGAAGACAACTTACAGATACGCGTGTGATTGAATATGCGTGCATGTAAAACAACATTTTATTAAACAAACACACCAAAAAAAGTCGAACAGAAGCAGACCTATATTTAGCAGACCGAGGATCTTGATCAAGATGGTGTTGGAGGTATGACAAATCTTCCACATCCGTATAGAAGTCCAGGTTAAAAGCTGAAACACGAAACATCATGGTTTAGATGAGTGTTGACTGACTTGTAGTAATTGAAAGAATACATAAGGGAACAATTGTGAGACAAAATGATTTAAATCTGTAGGCATTCAAGGCTGACACGCACCTAGTTTCCCATAATTCTCAATTAGATCAATCTTAGATACGACATTGATTTGAGGAAGTTCCATATGTAACATGGTTGATAGAGAGAGAAGCAATGCGCTCACGTACTTCCCAGGATCACTACATAGATGAGCATCAACTAAGTGCACTGCAGTCAGCTGCCCAAAAGAATATATATATAAGTAACAAAAAACGTTCACATTCACGCTTGCTTCAATGTTGATAAACATTGAGTACTTAAGAATTCACGATGAAGTAACAATGACAAGATATTTTATCAAATGATAATCAATATCTAATCTATTTAAAGTTGACATAACATACCCTAAGGTTTAACTTCTTTATGAGCTTACTGATAACGCTCTTGGCATTTGAGTAAAGGAAAAATAGTTCAACTTGGCCAGGAAAATTGAACAGGAGATAGTGATTTGCAAAGTATAGAATTGCAGTTTAGAATCATATTTACCATAAAAATGAACATTTTCAGTATATCAGTTAAAAACAACTAAATACTTTTGCATAGAAGATAATGAAAACGCACCACCCCTACCCATCATAACGCTATCAGCATATCAGTTAAAAAATACCACCCAAGCGTTGTTTGAACTCACAGCCAAGTTAGTAATGTCACCCTTTGCAATTGATGAATAAAAAACAAATCTATCTGACCATTCCGTCAGAATTTGAAATGCTTTGGTGTATTCAAGATTGGATCTTTTGGGGTCAAATTGGACCTCAAACTCCTCTTATGGGGAGTTGAAATATTTTCTATGGATCTGTTCGCCCCCTCTTCTTCGATTTCGAGTGTATAGTAACCATTACCGCTTTTGCTACTTATCGTGAAGGAGAGATTGAATAGTTTCGGAGAATGGGAGAGATTGAGATTGACTAGGGTTCTGTTTTGGGGCTTTGTTTTTGGGTGGTAAAGTTCCCGCCAAAATGGAGTATGTGACCGTTATTAGAAGGGTTTAGATGTGCAAAATTTGTACGTTGTTTGTGCATATATGAACAACCACACATTCTACTGTGGATAACTCTATGCCAGTATCCAGTTTTATCTGTGGAATAGCTATCCGAATTTTTTTGCATTTATTCAGGCACATCATAAGTTTTATGTCCATCTAATTCTTTGTGACTCTGTATTTTGCACATTACCTGGGGTCGTCGTGCATCTGTATCAGTGAAGATGCCTGGTTTTTTGTGCCTGGCTTATGTCTAAATGTTGCCATGCACCTGTTTTGCTGATGTGGCACTTAATATCTGATATGCCAAACTCATCATCCCATCCATCAAAACTACTTCTCATCCATGGCCAAACCCATCATTTCATCCATCAAAACAAATTTTAAATCCCATCATCGCATCCCATTATCTTATCGATGGCCAAACTCATCATCCCATCTTTGTTTGGAGGCATGTTTAGGAGGTCCTCTCTATAAACAAATTTTAATGTCACATCAGCAAAAACAGGAGCATAGCACCATCCAGGCATAAACCAAGCACAACATACCAGACACTGTAGAATTTTTGCTCATTATTTAATGCATATATCTTTCTCCAATTTTTGAGTTTGGGACACAAGATGGTATATTGTTGTGCAATTGACAATTGATTGTTTGGTCTCTCATGCTCTAGCAATTGGGAGCTAGGAAGTGAAGTGCATAATGACTGCAACTGTAGGATAATGTGGGTTTGGAGAAGTGGGCAAAATGCAGGTGTCAAAGGCAAAGGAAGGAGCCGTCGACACTAATTCACTATGAGGGCCACAAGACTAACTAGTCGATGATCATTAATGCGAATGTAGTACATGAAACTTTATTGAAGTCAAGAAAGAGTTACAATATCGGGTTTTGACCATTGGAATCATTTTGTTGTGTTTTGAAATAATATTTCACAATGCTTTAAAGGTGAATTTCTTTGCTTTTAATGATATATTATTTGAGGTTAAATCAATTGTGACCCTCAATCTACTTTATACCAGGACCTAATAATTTGGATTACTGAATAATGAAGGTAACAGAAATTGGATGAATACAGGCATAAACCTTATATATTACCAATAAATAACTTACTAGCAAGAATATAAAATTAGTGACAATTGAAATCTTTATAAAATTTTCAGATAAAAAACTTCTTGATAAAGGAACACAGCCATCACCCTGGCTAGAGAATCACCTGCATCCACCATGGTCGGCATACACTGATGCACAACATCGCAAATTAAAAAAATAGCCGCATGTAGGAACTATATAGTTGAAAAAAGAAGAAGAAGCAAATCACTTATAATACAACAAATGAATCATTCACAATATAAATTCATTCTTACTAAAGTAATCAAGTCGGCCATAGGAAGAAGAATTGCAAACTTTATGAAATCCAGAAAGCGGGCAAATTAACCCTCACATTACTCGCTATATGGGCCCGCTGTATGATTCAGATATCACCATTGAATCACTACAAAATGATTAGGTATTATGAGACCAAAATTCAATGCATGGTGAGAGATGGACAACAAAATGAGCCTCGGGGCTGGTGATAATGTGAGTGTGATTGGGATTGATGGTAGAGGAGGTAATGATGCCATTGGAACAGTAGGGGTGGCAAGCAAACTGGGTAGGGGAGGAAATGTGACATTTGAAACAGTGGGGGTAGTAGGCAAACTGGGCAAGGGAGGTAATGTGACTTTTGGAACAACAACGTCACTAGGCAAACTGAGCTGGGGAGGCAATCCAAACTTTGGAATATGGGTGTAGTAGGCAAACTGGGAAGGAAAGAAATGTAGCCTTTGAAATAGTTGGTGTGACAGGCATGGTCGGCAACCTAGGCAGTGGGGGAAGTCAAGGGTTGGGCAAAGTGGGAAATTGAGTACTTGGCAAGGGTGGCATTGTGAGCTTTGGTAGAGTGGGGACGCTAGGCAGGGTAGGTAATTGGTTTGGGGGCATTTGTGGCAATGTAGGAATAGACAGAGTCGGAATGGAAGACAATGGAGGCATCGTTGCCTTTGGAAAAGGGGGAATGTCGGGCAGTGACAGATGGTGAAGCAGTTTGTAACCGATGTGTGCTAGGCTCACATTGACGCATGACATTGCCAATGCAATGATCATAGTGCAACAAAGTTCTTAGAAAAATCCATTATTATAAAACTTATAATAAGCAAGATGTCAAAAAGGTTTACCAAATCATGTAGAAATTAATTCTAGTTGCTTTTGTAATGAGAATTCACATCTAAGGTATGGGATTTTATAGGGAGTCGAAACAAAGATTTATAGGGAGTCGAAAACAAGATTATACTCCGTTGTCGTTTTCGAAAGGGGTCGAGCATTGTATTCTCATAATCTCTTTTATTTCAATTCGCATTGTATTCAGATGCTTGTAGTGCTCAGTCTTTTGTATCTGCCTCAAGGTGCTAGTTGTTACATCTTTCTAATAATCAATACAGTTTGATTATGAAATTCTTCTTTTATTTCTTAAACAATTGTAAATCACATAAGTCTCTTAAGAAATCTAAACTCAATATTGACTACGAAAAGAGAAACAAACAACTTTAAGAAAACTATCTGTCGATGGAGATAAATTGATTTTGACCTCGAAGTGAAATCGGATAGCTTTCGCGGATCATTTAGCGAGCTGTCAAAACGTTACATAGGTTACTGAATAGAAAACCTTGCAGTGGGATGGATCTCTATGCCGATGAATGTCGGGGGTATGTGTTCCTATTTGCCATTTCCATTAGGACTCGCTAGGCTGGAGAGTTGACTGTTCCTGTACCGCTCGAAAATGGTGTCCCTTCTGTCTTTAGGCCTTGCACTGGGTCAGGCTGCTCTGCGTGATGTAGCTGAATCTGGGATAACTCTATCTGCTTCAGTGAGGCCTAATGAAAGTCTCATGTCGTAGGTTGGTCTCCACGTATTGTCCCTTCTGAGTTGTTAGCAGTATACTTAACACACTAGTGAAGGGTGGAGACCACTACTTCCATTTAGTGTAGCCACGGTCTTCCCAGGATGAGGTTGTATGACGATGGTGCGTCTACCACCATGAAGTCCAGAAATAGGACATTCTTCATCTGCTATTTTCCAACTAAGGTGGCTAATCTTATCTTTTTGATGGGAAACCATTTATCCCCGCTGAATCCGATTAGTTGGTGCTCTGATGGCACTAGGTTTTCCTCCTTGGGGTCCATGCTGTGAAAAGCATTGTAGAACAGAATGTTGAGCGGGCTTCTTGTCTCAACGAGAGCTCACCTCACTTCCCTTTTTGCGATGGAAACGAAGATGACAAAGGAATCGTTGTGCGGTGCTCAGACTCTATTGAGGTCCTTTTCCGTGAAATTTAAAGTGAGAATGGGGTTCTGAATTTTTGAATAGAAAACTCGTCTGTCTTCATCCGTGGGTTATCTCTGCATATCCTTGCGGGACATATGCGTCTGGCCTTCATTCGGTCCGACTTCATGAAGGACGTATATTATCCTAATAGCCTCCCTTTCTACCTCTTTGACTGACTCCCCTTGTCCCTGGTCTGTTCTGGCTGCTTCTCAGACTTCAGGAAGTCTTTCAATTTACCCTTGCGGATCCAATGCTATACTCATACCTCAGACTTTTGCAGTCATTGGTGTTGTTGCTGCCTTCTTTGTGGTACGCACAGTACTTGCCGTTGTCACTTCTAGCAGGGTCTCCGCGTATCTTCGAGGGCCACCTCAATTCCTCCCAATTTTTCATGGAGTTTAATACATTCGACATACTAGCATTTAGGGGTGTCATGACTCTGCATCCAACGTAGTTGGATGATTTCTCAAGCCTGGGACGATCAGGATCCAGTCAGTTGTAAGAGCGCTTCCTTTTGCTCCACTCCTCATCCCCGTGTATTTTCCCTCCTTCTTTTCCTTAGAAGCTGAGGACTTTCTGTTGCCTTCAGCCTCCTTCTTAGCAGTCCTTCACTCCTCCAGATTGATGTGTCTCTGGACTCTCTTGAGGAGCTTGCCATGTCCAGAAGGGGCTCCAAGGTGAGGTCCTCGAAGAGCTTTTTCTCTTTGAGGCTCGCAGTGAATGCCATCACAGCTGTATCGTCGCTACACCAGTCGATGAGGGTCAGCTCATTGTGGAAGCGTGTGACGTACTCTCAAAGCATCTCACCGAACCTCTACCTAGAGAGAGTATGTAGTGCAGGCCATTTTAGAAACGCTGACTTTCGACAAATTGTCAATGCAGTGGTCCCGTGGCAAGCCATCAGAATTAGTTCGCGACTGACTAGGCCCCCACCTTCTAGACTATCTACACTCACACAATGGGAGCTACAAGTCCAGGGTTGGTAATTTGGAGGTCACGCTAAAAAGCAGTGGTTCCATGATGAACCATCGGAATCATTTTGTTGTGTTTTTAAATTATATTTTACAATGCTTTAAAGGTAAATATCTTTGCTTTTTACGATATATTATTTGAGGTTAAATAAATTGTGACCCTCAATCTACTTTATACCAGGACCTAATAATTTGGATTACTAAATAATGAAGGTAACAAAAATTGGATGAATACAGGCATAAACCTTATATATCACCAATAAAAAACTTATGAGCAAGAATATAAAATTAGTGACAATTGAAATCTTTATAAAAAAATTTCAGATAAAAAACTTCTTGACAAGGGAACACAACCATCACCCTGGCTAGAGAATCACCTGCATCCTCCATGGTTGGCAAATAGGGATGCACAACATCGCAAATTATAAAAATAGCCTCATGTAGGAACTATCACTACACCAAAAGGCCTGATTAGCTACACAGAGGTGGCCACGGCTCTAAACCGTTGGTGTATTTGCCACGGTTAAAAACCGTGGCTATAATGACCAACGGCTTAAAACCGTGGCTAAAAAAGGCTTGGCCACGGTTTTAAACCGTTGGTGTGTTTGCCACGGCTAAAAATCGTGGCTATAGTGACCAACGGCTTAAAACCGTTGCTACATTGCACGTTTTTTGCACGTGAATGTGTGGAGAAGTCTGTTTGTTTTCTGGGCGAAAAAAAATTTTGGTTCCCGCTCCTTCTCCCCCCAACTCTCGCGAGCGGGAGGGCGACCTCGCGTTTTTGGCTCACGATTTCATCTCCTCCCTCAAACCCAACTCTCCCTCACACAAACGCAGCTCTCCCACCTCGCCTCTCATCTCGCCGTCACCTCGCTTCGCCTGATTTCTATCGCTCTTCTCTCACTATCACCTCTCCTCTCGCCGTCACCTCGCCTCGCCTCGCCTGATTTCTATGCACAAGAGCATAGTGTTTGTATTTGATGATTTTGTTAAATCTTTGATGAGTTTTATCTTCTGATCTAGGGTTTTGGAGGTTTGGGGTTTACTGATTCTACTAAGTTGGGTGCTTCAGGAGTTGGGATTGGAAACTTTGAAGAAGTTGGTCCATTGAATACGGATTTGAAGGCCAGAAATTCAACTTGGTTGCAAAAAACTGATCTCTTGTTTGTGGTAAGTGCATTCAATTTACTGATTCTCTACTTTTTTGTTTCCCCTTCATGGTGGGTGTGTTTGTGTTGATTTGTTATATTTTGTGGTGTTTATTTGTGTTTCAAGTGTACCCATGCTTATATTTGTTGGATTTGTGATGGGTTTTTTGAAAATAGAGATCTGGGTATTGAAAAATAGTTTAGATGAAGTCAATTGTCTATGCAAGCAATCAATGTCTGTGTGTATGTGATCTTCACTGTGACATTGGTATGTATTTCTTTTGATCTAATGGACTCAGTTCTGAAGGAAGTTGAAGTCAATGAAGTATGTAGCTACCTTGAATCATTTTGCTATTTCAATCTTGATTTGGGAATTTTGATGGATGTTGATTCGATATTGAAGTTGGTTTTAGATAAGAATCAAAAATAATATTAGAAAGTCGTTTGATGAAATGGCCGAGGACAAGTCAGTCTGAATGAAATAGGATAATTGAATAGAAATAAGATTAATAGGAACAAATTACAGTAGTTCCCTTAGGAGCTTTCTTACCTGTGCACTCAATATCTGTTTGTGTCTATAATCTTCATTGTGGCATTGGTATATGTTTTTTCTAATCTATAGACTCTGTTTTGATAATCACTGAAGTATGAAACTGCTCTGAATCACTTTGCCAAATCTTGATTTGGGAAACTCGATAGAAATGATTTGATGTTGAAGTTGGTTTTGAATAAGAAGAATCGAGAATGATATTAGGAAGGTGTTTCATGAAATGGGTCTAGGAGTACTATCAGTGTGACAAATGAAAGGAGATCACATAAACTTCGAAGTGTATCCTGAATAAAATAGAATAATAGAAATATGATTAATGTGAACAAATTATGGTAGTTCCCTTAGGAGCTATGGTTTCAATTGGTAAATCTCTTACAAACTGCATTCCCTTTCTTTTTTCAGTCATTTTTTATTGATCTTAGGAAAATGCATTTACCATTTAGGAAGTTCCATTTGTCTCTTTGAAGTTCACAAACACATGAAAGGCATGGTATTTGAACAATTTGATGGCCACAGCTGATACATTTGTGATAAATTTGAAATTTATTTTCCAGGTACCATAGAATTGACACTTCTGTAAAGTTATCTAACATCGTGATTCACAGATATGGGCTTTAGGGACTGGTTTAAGACAGTTATTAGCCTAAAGAAAGCGATGGGAGGTGAAGCAAAACAAATTAAGGTAAACAGATATTTGAATGGTTTTATGTTACACTACTGATTTACCCTTTTGATGCATAGTTTTTTTTGGCAATCAGCTTTAGATCTAAGCTTTCCAGTCTGGTTTTGCACAAAATTGTTGCACTGCATGCTCAAGAATAAAAAGGAATTATTTTTAAGAAGTTGAAACATTTTAACGAGTTAATTTTGTTTTGAGAGAATCAAGCATTTTAATGACGCATTCCAATGCCTTAAAAAAGCTTTAGGATCTCAACATTTCATCATATGCTTAGTTAGTTAAGATGTCTTTTCCATCATATGCAAACTACCTTGTCATAATAGTTATGCTTGTTCAATACTTGATGATGATGATGATGATGATGATGTATGCTAATTCTTATATAACTATAATGCTATATTTGGAATTTGGTGCCTGTTATGTTCACATGAAATTTTTTGGGAACCACTTGATTAAGAGTTCAATCTAAATATTTTGTTGTTGTCTTCTAGGTTGTGAAAATCAACAATTACACAATGAAGATAATTTTTCAAGCTCTTTGCGTACAGTGATGGAGCAAATATTTCAATTTTGCCAACTTTCTGAGTAAATACAATACCTGCTATTGTCCTATTGAAATGATGAAGTTGCATGTATTTTAAATGCTTTGTTCTCGAGCAGACCTATTCCTATGATTTGAGAGAGCATCTCTTTAGTTTGAATGTAGTTTAATCTGCTTATATCCTTGTGCAGGTGAAAGCTGGTTCAGTTTTTGACAACATTTTGATCTGTGATGACCCCAAGTATGCAAAACAAGTTGTACAGGAAATATGGGACAAAAACAAGGAAGTGGGTCATTTATCTTTAGTAGCCTAAGGTTCAATTTGTACTATTACCATTGTCTCAATAGCATGTCTATTATTTTCAAACTGTCAGGCTGAAAAAGAAGCTTTTGAGGAAGCAGAAAAAAAGAGACAAGCTCGAGAAAAAGAGGTGATTATTGTACTTGAATGCTTTTGATTTGGACCTTAGCTGAAAGTTGTCTCGTGTATGTTTATGCTTTGAACTAAATTGAAGATTTCAAACTGGCGGATGTGGTACTTTTGCAGGAAGCTCAACAAGCTAGAGAGGAGGGTGAACGACGAAAATGAGACAGGGGCAGTGATCGAAGATACAAGGACAAAAACAGAAGGGTATATTATTTGATATATATTTTGTCTTCATATTTTGAATGAAATTTGGAAGTTTCTATTATTTGCTTGCTGGTTTGTTCATCAGTTGCCTCAAAAGTTGTCGAGTCTAAATATCTATTTTGTTTAGTGGATATTCACTATTGTGCTGCATGCATGCTAGTTTCTGTTGTTTGCTTTTGCATTGACGTAGGACACCCAATCATGGTGAACCCTGCATACCCTAAGTGATGGTTGTTATATATTGCTGGCACATTTCTTTGATTGATCCAAACACTAATTGTGATTTTGGTTTATATGTCAGCACAATGTAATCCACAGTCTTAAATTATGTTTGCACTTGGATAATTTAGATTAGAAGGAGACCTCACTTTTACCAAACTGTCTCTATCCAACTATGAACTGAATTTGCTTCTTGCATCCTACTTATTCTCCAGTCTGATTCCCTATCCTCTGCTTTCAACAAATTGCATCACCCTATATGCAGCTCTTTCCAACACCTATATCTAGTAATGGCCATTGGAGTTTGTCACAGTGGTCTCAATAGAACATGGTTGGCTAGACTGCATGTGCACTGAGCACATAGAAGCTGATAGGAGCTTTCAGCATGGGTTCTCCCCTGTTTTGCACGGTGCCCTTGGCACTGCAGGAGCAAGGAGACGCGTCAAGCAGGAAGCTGCTAGTGCATGTCGTTGTTTGCACGGTGCCGTTGGCGCTGCAGGAGCGAGGCTGCGCGTCGAGCAGGTGGACTTTTTCGTTTGTATGGGTCTTTCTTTTCCTAAGCTTGTTAGGCTGTCTTGTGCTTGGTTTTGCAGAATTTTGATTGGGCACAGTATTAGCAGTGTCTGAAAGATGCTTGGATTAATGGCTGCTGCCATGGGATTTTACCCCCCTCCTATATATGTATATGTAGATATTTATCCTGAGAATAGCTTAAGAATGTTAACCTTGTAGACCTGGCAGGGAAGATTCGAAACAAAACACTCTTGGGGAACTTCTGCTGGGGAGTAAGGTGCATGCACATATGTATTACCTTGTTCTCTCATCAAGGTATTTGATATTTATTCACTTTTGATATTTGTGGTTTTGCAGGATGGAATATTTTGTGAACTGATAGACTTAAAAACCTTCTATCAAGTCCCTTTTCGGTAGGTTTTCTTTTCCTTTTATTTTAGTTAGAAAACTTACTATATTTTCTTCTTGACTGCCACCATATTAGTACCCAAAAACTGAGGAAGGTGAAATTTTGTTTTTCCTTTTATGGGCCTTGGTTTGGTGAAACCGTGCGACTTAAACATTTTTCTGGTTTTCGCTGAAGTCAACATTCTGATTTTGTAATGTTAGTAAATTGATTGAATTTTCTTTTGGTCTATTATTCCGTACATGTTTGTTCTTTTGAAAGTGCCTATTGTTTTCCTTTTTTCTGCTACAAAAAACATGTATACTGTCATTTTCTGTCTATGATACTTGTGTGTATGCACGTGTCGTGTCAGTTGTATGTTTTCTTTATGAAGATTAAATGAGAACCTCAGGTTCACTAGTGAGGTTTGAATTTGATGTGGAATTAGTATCAAGTTAGATTTCTTATGTCAAACGAGTGAACAAAAGTGCCATGGATGTGGGCATGTCTGATTCTTCATCTACGATTTTCAACTCTTGTTTTTTGGTAACTTCTTAGCATACTGTGCATTGAACGTGAGTCATTAAGTCAATTTTTAGCTAAGGTGCCTTGGTTTCACAGGAGGCACATTTTCGTCAGAAAAATAAATGGTATTCTTCCTTGGGATTCACAGTAGTTTAATCTTTATATGATTGTACTTTGGGTATAAAATTGTTACTTTCTGCTTTACATATTGTGTTGCAGGTTTGATTGGGGTTATTTATAAGAAATTCAAAACTCAAATAAAAATAAGGTTTGGTGGTTCCAGTAAATTGTCTTTTGATACTGAACTTGAATTCTCAGCTTTTTACTGGATTTTTGTTTTTGTTGATTACCATATTCACAAGGATTTTCTTGTGCTTTGTAACAGATTAAATCTTTCTTTTGGACCAGTTCTCTTAATTTTCGTTCATACTATCAATAGTACTTAAAGTGTTGGAAATCCAGTTTTTATTTCCTATATTGTTTGTATTTGCTTCTGTGGTAAAATTGTGAAAAATGGTATTCCAGTTATTTACTAGCGATGTTGTGAGTATTTCCCATTTGGTCAGTATAAATAATTATCATGGTTCTCGTCTACTATCTAGTATGGAAACACAGTTCTGTATTTATCTCATTAAATTCCACATATTTTCTATCTTACTATGATTCCTATGCAAGTTTTGTTATGATTACCTTTTATCTTACATAGACATGATCTATAAGGAAGGCATGAAATCCAACTTGTTCTCATTCATTCACTTTTAAACAAGTTTATGGTAGCACCCAACAAGTTATTTTCAGATTCTGTTATGGTAGTTTTCTAGTACATGGTGTAAACAGATCCACTGTAATCCCTCCCTTGGGCTCATGTTTTGTTGTCCTTCTGGCCACCAAATTTTTCATTTTCTGTTTCAATGAAATATTGCATTTCTTGCTTATAAAAGAAACTTTACAAATAAAAAAGAAACATGAGATTCTGGGGTTAATTCTCATTGAATGTTGACTTGGGTTATTTATGACATCGGTTCAGTTGGTGTTGATTTTTTATTCAATTGATTTATGTATTTTCGCAGGGAAGTCAGGGGCTTTCAAAGACGCGGTTATGATTTCCACGACAGGTTCATTCTTTTTCATAGTGTTTTGTTTCTTCGGCTCATACTTCTTTTTACTGTTGCTTCTTATTTTGCATGGCTTTTCCTGTGTTGTTGATTCCATTGTATTGGTTATGATGAGCGATCAGATTTGATAAGGGAGTTTCTTGAGGCTGATTGGAACTATTGATCATCAATCCCTCAAAAGAAATTTAATAACTTAACTTGAAACTGAAAACCTAATTTTGAACACTTAAATACTTTGAACATTGAAGGACAAGAGCTAGAAAGTTTCAGAAACCCAAGAACTTTTGGCACAAACAATTATCTTCAACAAAGGATCACCTCATTTAATCTTTTGCAATTAACTATAATTGTGTTTCATTACAATTAGTGGTGATTTTTTATTGATTGGCTTTGCTTGATCTTTTGCAATTAACTAAAATCTTTTATAGTTCTCATGGAGAATGCCTTGACGATGTCCCTGTACAAACTATTGTCATAGCTTAGAGTATCTCTAATATTTTTTGCTGTTTTGCTTCTTTCTAATCTGTGATACCTGTGGTTTATGAAATATTAATAATGCATCTGAATCCAAATCTCTTTATTGCAGTACGGCATATCACCTGATAAATTTAAGAACAACATTGAGCTTACAAGTTTCTTCAGGGTTTTGACAACAAGCACAGATGAAAATGATAAGGTAATAAGAACTGGTCAAATGTATTCTACCTTTTGGTCATTTGTTACTGCTGATTCACTATTGTTGGACAATTATCTATAACAGGCTTATGTCTCAACCGTACAAGCACGGGATTATCCAATCACTGCCTTTCAGTGGCACCCGGAGGTACTCCTTTGCACTTGTCAGCAATTCCACACTCCGAAGTATACTGCAGAAAAATGTATACTTCAGAAAAATGTGTTCGAATGGGGTCTGTCAGCAATTCCACACTCCGAAGATGCAATTCAAGTGACCCAAAATGTTGCCAACTATTTTATCAGGTTGTGATTTCTGTTTATTGTTAAAACCAATTTATTTTTCAAGTTTATTGTTTGCTTTATTGTCTACACATTGTCTAGCTGTGCTGACTACAGTATTCATGAACTAAGGGTGCAGTTTCCTATATGATCTTGTCATCCTGTTCAATCATACTTTCATCTTCCTAAGTATAATCTTATGGGCTACCTAATTGAAGTCAACCTTTTGGCCTTCTTGATGCTGCTAGACAACGGATGAACTGCATTAGTTAAGCCATAATGTGAACTTCAAATTTAGCAAACTGAAATAGCAAAACACTTTATTTCATCAATAGTCCTTGCAAATAAATGACTAATGACGTGATTCTCACCATAGTGGCAGACCTTTTTAAACCTCCATTAGTTCTCTGTTTCTGAGCAATGTTTTAAACTGGATTATCTGAAGTATATACTCTGTTTATCCTTTCTGCTGCAGAGAAGCAAGAATGTCCTTAAACCGGCCACCTACTCGGAAAGTACTTGACAACCTCATTTACAACTATAGTCCCACGTTCTGTGGAAGGGCTGGGTAAGTGCATGCTTATCAAGCTCCCTCATTTGCCATATTGTTGTAAATGCCCAATGTATAAATACTGAAGATAGAACCAAATTATCAGCTATGATAGAAAACTAGTTTGGTTCTAATTCTCCCATAGAAACAAAATTAGAATTACAACTCTTGACCACCATGTTCATGCTCTTACATTTAATAATGTTTCTTTATACACTCTTAGAGACCGCTGTTAATTACTTATCGTTTATTCGAAAATACGTATTTGTGGTTAACTAGTCTTAGTTGCTTGTTGGCTTGGTTAATCACTTTCAATACAACATATATTACTTTAAAAGGGCAGTGAAAAATATGTTTATATTGACCAATTAGCTGTTTAGCCTGACAATATAATTGTAGTCGTTTGACGTTGTATTTGTTTCATCCAACCATAGTTTCAGCAAGCTACCAGAGCTTTTGGTTTCGCCATTCTACGGAGAAGAGCTCTGTTAGTTTAATCCAACCATTATACCTATTAGTAATGTTGCCTGCATTATATGTTATTTTCATACATACTACTACCAGCTAAGGACTCGTTGTGTCTAACTTGTTACCCTACAGTTATTGACTTAACCTATCTTAAATTCCAAAGCATTCCTTCATAATGGTAGTTTTAGTTTGGCATTCAAAACATTCTGACTTGTTTGATGGTATGATCTTTTTCTGCTTGAAAATTTCCACTTAAGCAATGAAACAATTCTCTGATTGCTATTTGCTTACTGGTTAGGATTACTGAATGCATTGTAATGGTATAGAGAATGTGATGATGTAAAAGCTACTTATGATGGTCATTGTATTCTTGTTAATTGAACTCTTATTGTATTCTTGAGTGTTCTTATTGTATTACATTACATTCCCTTCAGTTGCTGATGTATCACCTGACGGTCAATATTTGAGTGCTATAAAAGATCCAGATCAGGTGACAACTACTTCTAACTCCAACTCTTGACAGTTTCTCTGGAAACAATAGTGGTCTTATTCAGTTGAAGCTAGCCATTTTAAGAAAAAAGTTCAATCTATTTCTTTTTTTCAGAGATTTGCAGCATTCCTGGCCCCACTGACATCTGGTCGTGTGACCATCTCTCTAAGTGCAGTAAACCAGGCAAAGGTAAATGTGTTTGTATCTATTTTCTTTCATCTTGAAGATGGATCTGCACTCCTTCAACCTTGGCTGCTGTACGTGCTGTTTCTGGCCGCAGCGGGTTTCAGCGTGCGCGGTTAGCACACCGGTTTTGAGCTGTGGTTGAGGTCTGCTGGGAGGCTTGCGGGTTTTTCTGCACGCTGCTGCGAAACAGAGCTTGCGTTGGTGCTGTCCGGGTTGCTGGGAGCTGACTGCTTGGGCTGAAAAGTACTAAAAGTAGAGTTCCAGGTATGTATGCCACATCAGTTTAACATATGGCAATATGAAATCATGATACATGGAAGTGGTTGGTGATTAAGAGATGCATGTTTCATGATAGTGTTAATCTAATGATTATGTCAAAAGATTAGGAGAAGGGTTGATAGTGAGAGATGAAAAGGACAGTGTCGTCTTTCGCTAGAAATTGGAAACACTTGGTCTTTTAGCTAGTTATGTAGATATACTTTGTTGCTAATTGACAAATAAGTAGCAACCTTATTGCATGTTGTCAATGTTGTGAAGCACATTTATGATGAGCATGTTGTATTTCAGTATAACTGCACAAATACCATTCCTCAACAACTGCTGGAAAATGTAACTATCCATTTTGAAATGTAATATTCAATGTCCATTTCCTTTGAATAAAACTTCTTTGACAGTTATGCTCTGGCTTGCTTTCAGGTGTCTGTTATTGTTGATGCTTCGGAAGCTGAGGATTTTGTGGAAGTAGCATGCAAGGCTTTAAGCTCACTTCCTTATGATTCTCCAGGGCAGACATATATTGCATTCCAGAAGCCAGAAGGTGCAGTTCTTGGGAAGTTCTCTAACACGTTGAAGTTCGTTGTTAAAGAGGTACAGTTGCCACTTAATCTGTCCACTTATTCCTAGTACCTTGCTTTGGTAATGGCTAAATTGTGATCAACATTTAAAAATTAATCCACTTCCATGTAAAGGCAAATCAAAGCTTTGATTTTGACCAAGTCAGATGGTTTCATTTTAAAGGTTAATTGATTTCCATATGAAGAAATTTTTCTTGAATTAGATTCTGTAACTTAGGTCCACTGTAAAGGTATTTGTTCACTTGAATGCTATTCTAAAAAGAGTGGATTTCGTCAAGTTGCGATAAGTTATTTAACTTGAAATTTTTTTTTTCACCGAGTAACTAACAAACTCATCTTATTTGAACTTTTAAACCACAAGCTACATACTTACTACAAAGTCAACTTCTATTTTGGTGTATTATTATTTTGATGCTGAATCAATTTGTGTCCTTCAAGGTTGATTCAAGTTGTGAGGTAGAGGATGATGGAGTTGAAGATGAATACCAGCTTGAAGATGTTGAGGTTGTTGCAGTTGATTATGTGTTGATAGTGGGGGTTTCCAATTTCAGGAATGCATGAGAAAGCTTGGGACCAGACTTTGAGAGAGTTGATTCTTGGTGTAAGGGAAAGCTTGGCGGAGGTTGTGAGTGCAGTCATTAGCATTCTTGGCATGCAGCCTTGTGAGGTGAGAACATTTACCTCTCGTGGCTTCTTTTATCTATATGAGGCAATGGGGTTTTGGTATAATTTTATTGGATCTTGTACTCAAATAGAAATCCATTTAAAAAGTAAACTTTGTTGTAATTATGTGTGTGTTAATGGTGTTTTAGGACCTCAAAATTGCGTCTCTCGTAGCAGCAGCATTGCGTCTCTCGTAGCAGCAGCATCATTGTTCCACTTTCTTTGTATTTGAGATATTTAAGTTTGTGTGTGTCATTGTATTTGAGATATTATTTGATAGATTTTGACTCAATGTAATAGATTTTCTTATTAATTACATTACTTTGCTTTCATTAATTACATTACTTTGCCTCCATTATTTGATAGATTTTGACTCAATGACTCAAAGTCATTTGATAGCAAAAAAATAATAATAAAAAAAAAAAAAAAAATTTAACGGCTAAAAACCGTGGCTACCTTGCCACGGCTTCTAACCGTGGCTAGAGTTAGCCATGGCTTAAAACCGTTGCTAATTAATTAGCCACGGTTTAAAACCGTTGCTAGTATCCATACTTTATCACGGCTTAAAACCGTGGCTATTTTTGCCACGGCTAAAAACCGTTGCTATGCTTCTTGCAACGGTTTAAAACCGTGGCTAAATGCTGAAAATCATCACCCCTCTTCAAGCATAAAACCGTTGCTAAACATTTAGCAACGGTTTTTAGCCGTTACAAAAAATTTCGCGACGCCTCTGTAGCCCATGGCTCTTAGCCGTGGCAATGGGTTACGCCCACGGTATAGAACCGTTGCTAATGGGGGTTTTTGGTGTAGTGTATATAGTTGAAAAGAAGAAGAAGAAGCAAATCACTTATAATACAACAAATGAATCATTCACAATATAAATTCATTCTTACTAAAGTAATCAAGTCGGCCATAGGAAGAAGAATTGCAAACTTTATGAATTCCAGAGAGCGGGCAAACCCTCACATTACTCGCTATATGAGCTCGCAGTATGATTCAGATATCACCATTGAATCACTACAAAATGATTAGGTATTATGAGACCAAAATCCAAAGCATGGTGAGAGATGGACAACAAAATGAGCCTAGGGGCTGGCGGTAATGTGAGTGTGATTGGGATTGAAGGAATGTAGTAGGGATTGATGGTAGAGGAGGTAATGATTCCATTGGAACAATGGGGGTGGCAAGCAAACTGGGCACGGGAGGAAATGTGACCATTGAAACAGTGGGGGTAGTAGGCAAACTGGGCAAGGGAGGTAATGTGACTTTTGGAACAACAACGTCAGTAGGCAAACTGAGCTGGGGAGGAAATCCAAACTTTGGAATTTGGGTGTAGTAGGCAAACTGGGAAGGGAAGAAATGTTGCCTTTGAAATAGTTTGTGTGACAGGCTTGGTCAGCAAGCTCGACAGTGGGGGGAGTCTGGGGTTGGGCAAAGTGGGCAATTGAGTACTTGGCAAGGGTGTCATTGTGAGCTTTGGTAGAGTGGGGACGCTAGGCAGGGGAGGTAATTTGTTTGGGGGCATTGGTGGCAATGTAGGAATAGACAGTGTCGTAATGGAAGACAATGGAGGCATCGTTGCCTTAGGAAAAGGGGGAATGTCATGCAGTGACAGGTGGTGAAGCAGTTTGTAACCGATGTGAGCTAGGCTCACATTGATGCATGACATTGCCAATGCAATGATCATAATGCAACAAAGTGCTTAGAAAAATTCATTATTATAAAACTTATAATAAGCAAGGTGTCAAGAAGGTTTACCAAATCATGTAGAAATTAATTCAAGTTGCTTTTGTAATGAGAATTCACATCTAAGTTATGGGATTTTATAGGGAGTCGAAACAAAGATTTATAAGGAGTCGAAAACAAGATTATACTCCGTTGTCATCTTCGGAAGGGGGTCGAACATTGTATTCTCGTAATCTCTTTTATTTCAATTCGCATTGTATTCGAATGCTTGTAGTGCTCAGTCTTTTGTATTCGCCTCAAGGTGTTTGTTGTTACATCTTTCTAACAATCAATAAAGTTTGATTATGAAATTCTTGTTTTATTTCTTAAATGATTGTAAATCACATAAGTCTCTTAAGAACTCTAAACTCAATATTGACTACGAAAATGGAAACAAACAACTTTAAGCAAACTAACTGTTGATAGAGATAAATTGATTTTGACCTCGAAGTGAATTCGGATAGCTTTCGCGGATCATTTAGCGGACAGTCAAAATATTACATATGTTACTGAATAGCAAACCTTGCAAAGGGATTGATCTCTATGCTGATGAAATGTCGGGGGTATGTGTTCCTGCTTGCCATTTCCATTAGGACTCGCTAGGCGGGAGAGTTGACTGCTCCTGTACAACTCGAAAATGGTGTCCCTTCTGTCTTTAGACCTTGCACTGGGTTAGGCTGCTCTGCGTGATGTAGCTGAATTTGGGATAACTCTATCTGTTTCAGTGAGGCCTAGTAATAGCCTCATGTCGTAGGTTGGTCTCCACATATTGTCCCTTCTGAGTTATTAGCAGTATACTTAACACACTAGTGAAGGGTGGAGACCACTGCTTCCATTTAGTGTAGCCACGGTCTTCCCAGGATGAGGTTGTATGACGATGGTGCGTCTACCACCATGAAGTCCAGAAATAGGATATTCTTCAGCTGCTATTTTCCAACTACGGTGGCTAATCTTATCTTTTCGATGGGAAAGCATTTCTCCCCGCTGAATCCGATCAGCGGGTGCTCTGATGGCACTAGGTTTTCTTCCTTGAGGTCCATGCTGTGAAAAGCATTGTAGAACATAATGTTGAGCGAGCTTCTTGTGTGAACCAGAGCTCTTTTCACTTCCCTCTTTGCGATTGAAACGGAGATGACAAAGGCATCGTTGTGCGGTGTTCGGACTCCATTGAGGTCCTTGTCCGTGAAAGTTAAAGTGAGAATGGGGTTCTGAATTTTTGAATAGCAAACTTGTCTGTCTTCATCCGCGGGTTATCTCTGCATATCCAGTAGAGTTCGCTTGCGGGACATATGCGTCTGGTCTTCATTCGGTCCGACTTCATGAAGGACGTATATTATCCTGGGAGTCTCCCTCTTTGACTGACTCCCCCTATCCCTGGTCTGTTTTGGCTGCTTCTCAGACTTCAGGAAGTCTTTCAATTTTCCCTTGCGGATCCAGTGCTATACTTCATACCTCAGACTTTTGCAGTCATTGGAGTTTAATACATCCGACATACTAGCATTTAGGGGTGTCACGACTATGGATCCAACGTTGTTGTATGACTTCTCTAGCCTGGGACGATCAGGATCCAGTCTGTTGTAAGAGCGTTTCCTCTTGCTCCGCTCCTCATCCCCGTGTCTCTTTCTCTCCTCCTTCTCTTTAGAAGCTGAGGGTTTCTTGTTGCCTTTCGGTCTCTTCTTAGAGGTCCTTGACTCCTCCATGGTGATGTGTCTCTGGATGCTCTTAAAGAGCTCTACCATGTCCAAAGGGGGCTCCAAGGTGAGGTCCTCGAAGAGTTTTTCCTCTTTTAGGCCCGCAATGAATGCCATCACAGCTGTACTTTGCTACACCCTTCTATGAGGGTCAGCTCTCAGAGCATCTCGTCAGACCTCTACCTTGAGGGAGTATGTAGTGCATGCTTTTTCTAAACGCTGACTTTCGATGAAACGTGTCAAGAATTCCTTTGCTAATGTTTTGAAGGAGTCGATTGACTTCAGTGGAAGGCTATGGAACCACGACAATGCATGGCCTTTAAGACTGGTAGGAAAGGTTCTGCACATGACGGATTCAGATCCTTCCTTGAGCGCCATTAAGTGTTTGTAATGGCGTAGATGATCGAAAGAATCTATAGTTTCATCGTAGGAACCGAGCTACGGGGGAGTGCACTTTCTCGAAAGTGCTTCACTCATGATCCGATGCACAAAGGGTGGGACAGAGAGGCGATATAGTACGTCCGGATCGTGCGATCCTCTGCGGATAGGGTTCCCGAGACCGAGCATCTTTGTTATGGCAGCTGGATCAGCGTTAGCTGCATAGCTTCCCTTAGTCCAATAGGAATTGGTGGGGGCCTGGCTCTCCTGCGCTAGCTCCCTATCGTTTATTGTAGGTGGAGGTTCGTGATGTTCATGGTCTTCATCAACAGCGAGTGGATTCTATCGTGTGAGTGTCTCCACCGCCTTGATAACTTGCTGTATTTGGAATGTCAGCACCTCGGTTATGGGGTTTGTCATTGCCGCCATTGGTGCAGGAGCGTGAGTAGGTTGTCCAGGCATGGCAAGAACTGGTATTGGGATAGCCGGAGCGTTGGATGTATCCCTTGGTTCATTGTTGCATGACCTAGTGATCATCATCTCTCTGGGATTTTGTAGGAGACGATGCTTAGTGTAAAGTTAAGAACTATGTTGTCCCCACGGGCGGCGCCAAACTAATGCAGTCGATTTTCGCTCCCTGCTTTGACCATGTTCCTGCAAACCTGCTGACCTGCACAAGTAATGCACGTGAGCCACAAACCTAAAAGAGAGATTTTGTAAGGATCTGAGGAAGGTGTAATATTTGAACAGGGATTTTGTAGCGTACCTTAGTTTACCAACCTCATGTCTTATTTATAGTGCAAGGAGTCTTGGTTTAACCAGGTCATCGTAGGCGTAGTTTAGGGAGGAGATCTTCGTAGAGATCCCTCTCTAATTAAGAGTCGTGCTGTAAAAGGGAAGTTTCATGTTAGCTATGCACTCCTAGATATGTGGGAGATAGTTCCCAATCCAAGAACAATTCGTAGAAGGGAGTTTCCCTGTGTAAAAGATAATTTGTTGTTTGCTTCCTAGTTTGAAGCAAATAGCAGCTTTAGTTGCCCATCCGAAGCTAATCGTCGAGATACTTGCCTGAAGAGGACTTATGGGTATCGTGGATAGTTGTGAGACGTGTGGGCTGGATCTGTGTTGGGCAGATGCTTGAGCCCGTAGTTCCTCGAGATCATCATGACACGTGTTCAGCTCAGGAATGTGACCGCTTTTATGCATCATCAGGTATTAATTGCAAATACCTATTAATATACATGTGGAAAATGGAAAGTTGGAAGCATAAAAAAATCATGAAGCAGCACTGAATGTTCTTTTGTAATCAAAATGTCCAAATTCATTCGCTATTATTAGCCTGCAAATAGATCTCCACAATATATACCCGTCAAGCTGGAAATATGATTTCTAAATGCAAAAGCTTACGTGTAGGAATAAGTTCATCAGAGAGATATGGGAACAAGAGATGTGGATACCCTTACATCATCTTTCTATCGGACAACTGCTTCTTCAGAATAACTTTTTAAGGTTTTGAAAAGCTTATGAAGCATCATTGGTCTTCTTCCATGGGGATACCCTCAATTGCACTTATATTCTTGAATAAAAAACAAAGAAATGATAACTCAATCAAGCCTGCCTTCAGGGTTCCATTTGGGTTTCTCCGGGAAACCACCTGACAATCTTTCAGAGCCATCTCGAATTCCCTGATGCAATTTATGCAAATAGATAAAAATTTTTGACAAAACCAATTGAGGGAAATCAAAATCAAGAAATTGACGAATCGACAACAAATCTATCTCATCATTCCGTCGGAATTTGAAATGCTTTGGAGTATTCAAGATTGGATCTTCTGGGGTCACATTGGACCTCAAACGCCTCTTATGGGGAGTTGAAGTCTTTTTTATGGATCTGTTCGATCTTCTTCGATTTCGAGTGTATAGTAACCATTACCGCTTATGCTACTTATCATGAAGGAGAGATTGAATAGTTTCGAAAATTGGGAGAGATTGAGATTGACTAGGGTTCTGTTTTGGGGCTTTGTTTTTGGGTGGTAAAGTTCCCACCAAAATGGAGTATGTGAATGTTATTAAAAGGGTTTAGATGTGCAAAATTTGTACATTGTTTGTGCATATATTCAGGCACATCATCAGTTTTATGTCCATCTAATGCTTTGTGACTCTGTATTTTGCACAGTACCTGGGGTCGTCGTGCATCTGTATCAGTGGAGATGCCTGGTTTTTTGTGCCTGGCTTATGACTGGATGCTGCCATGCACCTGTTTTGCTGATGTGGCACTTAATATCTATTTTGCCAAACGCATCATCCCATCCATCAAAACTACTTTTCATCCATGGCCAAACCCATCATTTCATCCATCAAAACAAATTTAAAATCCCATCATCGCATCCCATCATCTTATCGATGGCCAAACCCATCATCCCATCCTTGTTTGGAGGCATGTTTAGGAGGTCCTCTCTCCAAACAATTTTTAATGCGACATCAGCAAAAACAGGTGCTTAGCACCATCATGGCCTAAACCAAGCACAACATACCAGACACTGTAGAATTTTTGCTTTTGTAGTTGTTAATTAATGCTTATAACTTTCTCCAACTTTTTAGTTTGGGACGCAAGATGGTATATTGTTGTGAAATTGACAATTGATTGTTTGGTCTCTCACGCTCTAGCAATTGGGAGCTAGGAAGACAAGTGCAGAATGACTACAATTGTAGGATAATGTGTGCTTGGAGAAGTGGGCAAAATGCAGGTGTCAAAGGCAAAGGAAAGAGCCATTGGCAATAATGCACTATCACTACAACAATTAATTAAGGCATTTTTCAAGAAAAAATTTCCTTGAAAAAAATTAAAATTTTGTTGGAAAAAACTTTTAACAAAGAAAAAATTTGTTATTAGGTTCCTGGAGGCATCCCCGTAGCTAAATGCTTTTACCAAGAAATTAGTTTTTTGTTGGTGAAACAAATGATAAGTCAAGGAAATATGGTGCTGGTAGTACTGACAATTACCAAGGAAATTTGTTGATAAAAATCAAATATCTTTACCTACCAATTTTGTTTTGTAAGAAAATTTTACCTATGAATTTTTTTTCTCGAAAAAACTTAGAACCTTCAAGGAAAATTGTCGTGGGAAAAGGTAATACCTTTATCATAGAACTTTTTCGTTGGTAAAATGAATTTATACCAACGAAAGTTATCATAGGTACCGATAACAATTACATTGGAAAATATTTCCAATGATATTTTTTTATATCAAAACAATCATTCTCTGTTCTTGTACGACTCAATCTACCTCTCAAACTCTCTTAGGACACCAACCACAACCTCCCAAACTCTAAGGACTCCACTCTTGATGGTAAGACCCAACAGTTAGAGCTTGGCGGATGGTACCACTAGGTCATGGGTTCAAACCCAACTTGCGGCATCTTTATGGATTCTGGGATCCTATAAAAACACTGCTTGCCTTTCAAAAAAAAAAAAACCCCATTATAGAAATTCGTATATGATTTTATTTATTTTTAGGCTAAATGGGAATCGAACTCATTATCTATAGAAGAATCTATTGCAATCATTACCAGTTGAGCTATTTGAATAATTGTGTTGTGAGAAGCAACTTTATAGCTTCTTAAATCAAAATA
Source organism: Berberis thunbergii (assembly GCA_003290165.1). Lineage (NCBI taxonomy): Eukaryota > Viridiplantae > Streptophyta > Magnoliopsida > Ranunculales > Berberidaceae > Berberis > Berberis thunbergii. Next base: position 430,564 of record QNQO01007684.1, read on the forward strand.
CTCTTATTTTGCAATAAAAAAAATCATTGCTACATATATAATAGGGATCAATAAATAATATTTCGTCACTATAAATCATGACTAAATATTTTCACGACTATAAGTTTTATATGAAATAATATTTACCACTTTAAGCAATGAAAATAATTCACAATAACACCATTATAATTAGCAACAAAATAGTAATAGCATTTCATTGCTAGATATGTTATTGAAATTGGTTATATCACCAATGGAACAAAATTAAATAATTGTAAATAAGAAAACGAGCCTTAATAAGAAAAAAAAAATAAAGTTCATGGAAATTTTACCAATCTTTAGCAACAAAATAAATTTACCTATAATATTATAGTTAATAATAAAATAATATTTTATTGTTAAAGAAATTTTATTCGATTTTTAGATGACATAATATCAACTCTACTAATAAAATTTTCAACGAACTAATATTTTTCTGTTGTAAAGAAGTTAGGAGCAATAAACATAAATAATTTTCATGAAATTTTTTTCATTGTAAGTAATGAAATAAATCACTGTAATAACATGATAATTAATTAGAGAAATTTAGTTTCATTGTTGAAGAGACACGAACAAGTGTTATAGTGCATGTACCAAGAAAATGTTTGTTAATAATATTAATTTTATTAGCAGTGAAACAATTTATTGTAAATGACATCATAATTACTAACAAACTAAAATTTTGTTGACATAGAAATATTTTGTTGCTAAATAATGTTGATGAAAAATTGGTTTTGGAAGGAATATTTTGTGCCAACTCTTTAACAAAGAAAAATTGCCAACAAAATATATTTTACTACAAAAAGTGATAACTTTATGGCTTTTCCAGTGAAATTTTTTTTGTTAGAAATACTAACATATTAACAAGGAAAATAAAATTTGTTAGTAAATAACACATTTCTTGTATTGAGTATACCAATTTTCAACAAAATAATGATTTGTCGCTATAAAATAGTGCGTGAGCTTTAACGAGAACAAATTTTCATGAAAGTAATTAATTTTTTTTACCTAGAAAACAATTTGCTAATAACAATGTTATAATTACCAACAAAATCTTATTTCCTTGCTACAAAGATTTCATTACAAAAATATATTATTTCCAACAAAATAAAAAACGTTGCCAATAGTGAAACAATTTTCAACGAAATATTATTTTTTTGCTATAAATTAATAAACGAGCTTTAACAAGAAAAAAACTAGTGGAAAAAATTATTAATCATTATCAACGAACCGAATCATTACCAATAATGTAATTATTGTCTAGTTAAACATATTTTTTTATTAAAGAGAGATGAATAAATGTTAATATCCTGTTAACAAGAAAAATAATTAGTTGTTAAAAATAGTCTTCTTTAGTAGCAAAATATTTCATTCCAGATGATACCATAATTACTAAGGAACTAGTATTTTGTTATAAAAAATGTTTCGTTGTTAAATCAATTCGGCTAGAAATTAGGTTTGGAGGGAACGCTTCCCGCCACTATTTAACTAGGAAAAATTTTCACAAAATATATTTTGTTGAAAAAAAGTAACAAGTTTATTACATTTTCAATGAAATTTTTTTCGTTGGCAATGATACCCTATTAACAAGGAAATTGAAATTCGTGGAAAAAAAATTTGTTGGTAAATGATAGATTTCTTGTAGTGTATGAGGGCCACAGGACTAACTAGTCGATGATCATTAATGCGAATGTAGTACATGAAACTCTATTGAAGTCATGAAAGAGTTACAATATCAGGTTTTGATCAGTGGAACATAAGGAATGATATTGAACATGAAATCCATATCGATTAGGTTAGACATGATGTGGCAATGACACTTAATAACCAGCTCTTTCAAAAGTTCTGGTATTAGTTTTCAAATTCATCCCTATTGTGGTTGCCATCCCTTGAGATTTGTGTTAGATATGGTACATACGTTGTTTGATCAAAGATATTATTGATAAGGATAATATTATAAGGATAATGGTTGAAGTCACAAATTTCTTATGTTTAAATAAAAAAGAAAATTTAGATAAAGATCAACATTAGCTGCTGGAATATTTCAAGAACTAGCTTATTTGTAGTTTTTTTTTATTGTTTTACTTTTCGAGTCCGTGTGCTTCATGGTTATTGTTTTGACCTTGTCTATTTATTAGGGAAGTGGATGAAGAACATTTTTCTCAAGATGATTTAGCAATTGATTGTTGCTTATCAAGATCACGAGTTTATGCTTTGTCCACCAAGGAACCATCTGGACAATTTTCACTTGGTGAGTTTAACCTATAGCTTAAAACTCATTCGTTCATCTCTTAGCCTGGTTGAAGAGTTTCAGGAAATTTTCTGTAATGAATGATGAAGGAGCAAGTGAGTGGTGTAAATTTGTTGTACCTTTATGATCTTGATTTTAATGATAAGGTTTGGGATCCTCAAAACCCCAGCTTGCCTTTCAAAAAAAAACAATTGTCTAACTAATATCTCAATATGAATGATCATAAAATTCGAATTCATTGACAAATTACAAAGCAATATAACCATAATAGAGTACACCCTCTACAATGACACCAACATACAACAAATCTACCACCACAATACAAATATAGTAAAATGGACAGAATGACAAGTACTAAATGAAAGCTACACGTTAAAGATTTTAAATATTGTTGGCAAACTTAACTTCAACAGCTTATGCAACTTATGGGTCGTGGTTGAATGGGGTATTATGGGAAGAGATGGGATGGGCAAGTCCTTAGGCAGGCCAGGGATCGCAGGTAGTGGTAGCAATTCAGGATTAGGCATAGGTAGTTAAGGCTTTGGCAGAGTTGGGATTGTTGGTAGAGGAGGCAAGTTAGGTATTGGTAGAGTTGGTAGTGTTGGTAGAGTTGGTAGTGTTGGTAGGGTTGGTAGAGTTGGTAGAGTTGGTAGTGTTGGTAGAGTTGGTAGTATTGCTTCAAGCTTGCGCAGACCGGATACTATTGGCAAGTTGGGCAGCTCTGGTTTTGGCAATGCACGAAGAGGTGGCAACTCCGGTTTGGGCAAAGGTACCGGGAGACTTGGAAGTGGAAGCAATTCAGGCTTGGGAAGCCCTGGAACAACAGGCAATTTCATCCCTAAGAGAATGCGGCCTGCATGAACAACCACATCGTCGCAGTTCATCAAGGAGGAAACGAGCAACAAAGGTAAGATAATATGGAGATAAGCCATGATTAAATGACAACCGAGAGCCAAAGATGCCTTAGCAACTTAAGGGTGCAATTGTTCTTGCCAGACTGTGTTTACACTCTATTTGGAATTGTTTGGTTTTATAGGAGATTTATGAAAGGAACTAGTGTCTGAGATCAGAGTGTGCTATTGGTTGGCTGTAGATGTGGGTAAGAAGCTGGAACATAGTGTAAGTTTTGGATTTCACCATCTCATTACCTCACATGCAAGTTTTGGATTTCCTTGAGCCGACCTCTGTTTGGTAACAACTTAATCAAACTGACGAACCAAAACTACTTATGGTCTCTGGGATCTAAAAGTATTCAGAACTAAATATACAGCGATGAGACATCAAACAGTCAATGGATTGTTGCCGAACGTGTGGCACGGATTAGCGCTAATACGAAAAGACTCCAGTCTAATCACTAACAGGCTCAAGCCAGGACCAACCTAGGCTAATTATCTCATTATTTCAAATACTTCACATGCAAGTTTTGGATTTACTTGAGCCGACCTCTAATTGATAACAACTTAATCAAACTGACGAACCAAAACGACTTATGGTGTCGGGGATCCAAAAGTATTCAGAACTATATATACAGTGATGAGATATCAAACAGTGGACAGATTGTTGCTGAACATGTGAAACGGATTGGCGCTAATACGAAAAGACTCCAGTCTAATCACTACCAGGCCCATGCCAGAACCAACCTAGGATAATTATCTCATTACTTCAAATACCTCACATGCAAGTTTTGGATTTACTTGAGCCGACCTCTGATTGATAACAACTTAATCAAACTGACGAACCAAAACGACTTATGGTGTCACGGATCCAAAAGTATTCAGAAGTATATATACAGTGATGAGATATCAAACAGTGGACAGATTGTTGCTGAACATGTGGAACGGACTGGCGCTAATACGAAAAGGCCCCAATTCTAGTCACTAATGACATGGAATATTTACCATCGGTGCATCGAATAGATTGGTGGGGTCCTATCGAATCACTTCATGTTATGAACATGAGAAATTCTAAATGGCGAGGAAATGTGGGAGGAAACGAGCGAGGGGAGGGAGGTGGCGGGGTGGGGACCGTTCACCTGCCTTGAGATCCGTGCACAAAAAATGATGACATGTATCCCGAGGGAGGTGAACAGTCCCCACCCCGCCACTTCCCTCCCCTCGCTCGTTTCCTCGCCATGTAGAATGACTCTATGAACATTGTTTCAACTGATCGCACTAACGCAAGATTTCACCTAGGTCTATATGTGAATATGTTAACATTATATATGAAAGCTAAATATCCAACCTGATTACAAAATACAGGTCATGATGCAGAGAATTTGCTGCCGCGATGACTCCATAATCAAATGGAAAGTAGCAAAGTTGCTAACTTAAAGAAGCAACAAATAATGAGTGTTCAACTGACATGCAAACCTACAACCAACACCTATGAACCATAACACTACATCTCAACTGGAAAGGTTCAATGAAAAAAGATTACGAGCACATTCTCTATCAGACCTCTGTCCTCTGAAAATGGAATCGAACTTAGTGGGAAAGAAATTTTGAGAAGGAATTGTAGAGATCTGCATGGAATTAGATGAAATAGAAATTCTTTCAAGAGAGAGAACTCTGTGAAGCTTGATAAAACGTGGAACTCACCAAACACGTTAAGCTTCTACTTGCCTAGATACAGAAAATGATATTTTCCATAAAACAATTAAGCACAACCAAAATTAAATAATTATTCCAAAACAAAAGTGCGTTGATGAGTGCTAATGGAAACATGTCCAACTTTGTTATGCTGATATATGAGGTGTTTTTGTTCTTTGTTCATACAGCTTTGACAAGGCAAACTTCTTCTCTCTTTCACCTTCTTCGTATATGTATACAGAGATGGCACGCGCAAATTATATACATTGTTGCTATGAATTAATATGAACTTTTGCGTGCAAGTACTGAAGTACAATACTAAGCAACAACACGGACACTTATGGGGTGCGATTGCATGTATGGTGGCTGTCATTGTTGTTGGTTGCAGAATTCTCTGTGGGAAATGGAGTGAAGTTAGATATACAACACGACTATGTATTATTCTTCCATCTCTCAATCTTGCGTATATTATGCATTACAATATACAATAGAATCACAGTAAAGAGTGGAGCAGTCTGATTTGGTACACGAACAACATCCCTAGACACAGTTTCATTGTATGGCTTGCCATGAATAACGCTATGAAAACATTGGATAAACTTAGAAAGTGAGGCACGGTGTGATCAGACCTCTGTTTACTCCAGTGAAACTGAATCCATTGCTCACCTTGATTTTGAGTGCACCTACTCGAAATCCATCTGGAATCATTTCCTGAGACTGTTGGGCTACAATAGACAGGTTCTCAATTGGCTGGAAGAAGTCACTTGGTGTAGGAGACGCTTTGCTGGTAATAAAATGGATAACACTTTGCGCAAGCTCACTTTCAATGCCACAATATACCATATATGGGCCGAACGGAACAAAAGAGTGCACCAGAATACCCACATTATAGTTGTTGAATTAGCATCTCGCATATATGACGAAGTACGCCTAAAATTAGCAGTCATTGAAAAGGAAGTAATTGACTCAGCTGCAAATAGATAGTTTTCAATGCATGGATACGCCTTGACGCACCAATCTACTGTAGTTGGTCCAAGCCACCCGTAGGCTGGTGCAAAGTGAACACAGATGGGTCTCCTCAAGGTGCCCTAGGGGGCCATGGAGCTGTTTTAAGAGATGCACAAGGTGTAGTCATAGCAGCATGTGCAGGATCTTCGCCAGGACAGTTTGTGATTAAGCATGAACTGCATGGTATCGAAGCTGCCCTTAATCTGATGGAAAAACATGGTATCAATAAGGCTATTTTCAGCACCGACTCAACATATGCCTTGTCCATTCTCACAAGGAATGAACCTACTCCGTGGGATCTTCGACACTTGACCAAACAAATCAAGCGTGGACTAATGCAGCTTGCGGACTACAAAATTCAACACCACTACCGAGAGACCAACAGGGTGGCTGACCACCTAGCAGGATTACTTCCTCCTTTTGAGTTTCTAGAAATAGATCCTAGCTTTTTTTATGAGAATGTAAAGAACTATCTACATGAAGATGCTATAGGGAGAAAATTAAAAAGAATGTAATATCTTGAACAAATTTTTTTTTTAAGGTTCTAGGATCCTTAATAAACCCTGGCTCCATTTTACAAAAACTAAAATAAAAATAAAAAATTATATATATACACAATAGTATTCAGGGAGATAATTTAAATTTCAACAAATAACAATATTTTTCTAATCACAGACGCAATTTTTAAATTTATTTTTCTAATCACAAACCACACCAAAATAAATTATAGATTTTCCCTTGCATTGACCTAAACCATATCCTCAACTAAAATCAAACAGTAGTCGACAACTTATGACTGAAAACCTAAAACTTCTCTCGACTCCCTTCCAAAAACCTAACCAACCATTTTCCACAAGAAGTCTAATTTTGTTAACTCGGTTGGGGCTTAGTTATAGTTGCCACATTGACACTAATTTGGTCAAAACATGGAGAAACTTTTTTTTTTTTTTAAATAGAAGAGAGAAAAAAAATATCCCTAACCTTACGACTTGCATCCTCTTCAACATCTTCACCATTTAAATGACCTAAAATAATTAGAGAAACTTTTCTATTCCCATGATATTTGATATCCATTATCAAAGCTGTCCCGTTGAACAAAAGCATTAGAAACCTCTAAACTTACGAAACTTGAAGCAACACCAAATCAAAATCATTGCATTCCAAAGCCTCTTATATTTTAAAACACAAACCAAATGTCAAAATCAAGTTTTGAATAGAAAAAACAAACCTCTCGAATAGAAGGAAAACTAAAATACCCATCAAACAATGAAATTTTGAATTGAATCAACCTAAATCATCTTTTTAGTTTCAAGTTCCTAAAATTAATAGTACATTTAATCACCCCATAAGTGCACTTTTAGAATTCTTTAACTAATTATATTTGTGCATTCAAAAAGTTTACACAAGAAAACGCGGAGAGAAGCTTTAAAAATGGAAAATGTTTCATGTCTGATCGAGGATAGAGAAAAGGGCTAGAAAAGATAGAGATCATAATATTCTCTCACTTTTTTTAAAATTAATTTATCTCACATCTTTTGACTAAATTAATGACAACCTACCATTAATCTATCTCGTGTGTTTTGGGGTATCTTGGTCACTTTCTTTATTAAGTTGGGGTGTTTTTAGTAAATTGGGTAGTTAATTTAGTTTTGATGCTCCTAATAAAACATGGGGTGAAAAGAACATTCATTTTGAATTATTGGGGTGTTTGGTTTGCTAGAAAAATTTCAATTATATAGGAGTTAGTTTGGAGTGTTAAAAATAAAAAACTACTTCTACAATAATATGGAGATGCTTTATTTATTTTGGGGTGTTTCTAGTAAAACATGACGTGAAACCCTAAATAAATAATAATTGAGGATCAGTGTTGGCCTGATGTTGGGGCTCGTAATTCCTCGAGATCATCATGACACGTGTATGGCTCAGCGGTGTGACCGTTTTTATTTATCATCAGCTACTCCCCCCGAGTTAGTGAGTCGTCACATCGGTTCTTGAAGGATGTGCCGCTTATGATGATTGAGTCAGTATCGTTTCTTGATCCGCACGCTGCATTAATTGAACGTGAGTCGGTCTAGCGAAAAAGAGGCGAGAACCCAATATCTATTTAGGTCATCCGCAGTATAGAGTCTGACCCTTCTCTTTGTTGTTTAAGATAATGCTCTGATTAGAAAAGATTGTTCATCTTCTTCATGACTCAACAAAACCTTCTTGACGATGCAACCTTGGCCAAGGGCCTATAGTTTTTCAAAGACTGGTTGTTGTCTGAGCCTGGCCTTGCCAAAATCCGTATGAAGTTTGGGATCCCTGAGGACCTGCCATTATATGTCCTGTCGGGTGACCAAACGCCAATGTCACCTCGGTCCGGTTTCATCTGCTTACATCGTGGGATGCTTCAAACTGGAGTATGTTTTCCAGTTCTGGACGTGATTTGGGAGTTCATGGATCTCCTGGGGATTCCTCCGGCCCAGTTGGGGCTTCATGAATATATGATCATCTTCCTGATTCTGATCAGTGCTAAGGAGGTCGGCGTCAATGTGACTCTGCGAGTAATTCAGTTGTTGAATTCTCCCCAACTAAAGAGTAACGTTGTCTGTAAGATGACATCGTCGGCTTGTTTTGTCAATTTGTCCGATGATTTCAAGTTCTGGTTGAAGTATTGCTTCTTGGCCCCTGCAGATTCGAAGTATTTTCGATGCACAGATCACCCTACTGAAGAGTAGCTAAACATTGCTTGTGTTTTTTTGCAGGGAAGTTTCCCAATACTCCTCAAACCTTAGAGGAGCAAAACACAATGGAGACGTTTTGCAGCTTGCCAAAGAGGAACGTGGTCGATGTCATAAGAGTTTCCAACTTCATCCATAGTGGGCTGTGGGACAACTGACACGTTGCCCCCACTTTGTACCGAGTATCGCAAATTAAGTTGGAAGATGGGCCCTTCAAGGAAGATGAATGCTGCTGGGGCCAAAGTTCTCGTTCTATCTGACGTGGAGGAGCCGTCTGGAATGCTTGCCTCTTTTGTGAGGAAAATGTCATGTGTTAGAATGAGGTTTCCTTCAGCATGACCCACTCCAGTAAGAGATGAACGCGAGTCTGCTAAGCCTGTCAGGGTGGAGACTGATGTGTCTGGCTTGAAGAAAGATTACTTGCAGTTTGCAGGGGTTGTAGACAGGTCGAATCTCAATGTCGCGCAGGCCAAAACTTTGAATGATCGTCTGGTGCGGGTCGCAATGGCGGCTTCTACTGTTGTTGGGGTTGTTCCGACAGAAGGCTTCTATGAAGACCCACCTGAGGTTGTGGAATCTGATAGTCCCACTAGTGCGCTTTCTGATAATGGTCGTAGTGTCGCAGGCCAGGTTTCCCATAGTTCGCATTGTTCACCGTCTCGTTCCAGACCACAGCTAGAAGTATTGGAGGGTCCTTTGGATAATTCACTCTCTCCTCTCCCTTCGGATCTCGTCGAGTCATCTCGCACCAAAGGATCGGTTGTTCGTGACAAATGAAAGGCCACGGAAAAGAGTCTGAGGATGATGACAATCATAAAGGGTGTTGCCGATGTAATTCTTGAACTGGGAAAACTTCATCCGGATGCACGGATAAGCCTGTTTGCTTTGGACTTGGTAAAAATGAGTTCACAAGTCTGGCACCAAGAGGTAGACGTAGAGTATGCTCCAAAAAGCATATAAGCAGGCTTCACAACTGACTAATGGATTGTGCTCCAAAACTTGAGGAGGATACATTAGAAGGGTGTATGGACAAGGGCTTGAAGTACCTTATGTTGGGTATGTCTCACTTGAGCCAGGTGGTCATTGCTAAGACGGAAGTCGAGACAACTCGTGAGAGGGTATACACCTTGGAGCGAGTCTTCTCGCACATGTAGGCGCTATATTCTGCCGCGCTTTATGAAATTGATCGGCTACAGAAGCAAGTTGACGACAAGAGGCTGGATCAATCAACCGTGGCCGCTGAGACTCAAGGGGCTAGTCTAGATGTCCTTGAGCGTGATCTGTCAGAGGTGGTGTTCGAGAAAGATAGGCTCAAACAGGAGTTGGACCCAACCCGCCGAAACGTAGAGGTTTCGCAGAAAGCTGCTGCTAAGGCGCGTTGTGAACTGTTGTCTCTTGCTGAAGAGAAGGCTTCGAAGAAGGCCGAGCGGGCTGCTTAAAAGCAACAGCTAGAATCTGATGTGGAGTTCTATGCTCGAGAGGCGAGGAAGGCTAAGGACCAACTCGAATTGGAGTGACATGAGCTTAGTGCTGTGAAGAGCAGTTTGGCCATAGAGCAGTCTTGGGTCAACTCGCTGACTGGCAAGTTGGAGCTATTGGAGCGTGAACTTATTAATGCGAAGGTGTGAGAGGAGGAGCTTCTTCAGAAACAAGGCAAATGCGATTTTCGCTGGGTTGTACATGGCATGCTGGAGCTGATGAATGAGGAGCATTCGGAATGGGATCTCGGCTGTTATATGAAGATGTCGTACGTAGACTTGTTTGTTACCTCTGCTTCATCGGACAAGGAAGACAATTTGGGACCTGATGTCCAGGTCGTGGCGCGTGTGGATGCAACTCCTGCTCCTTCTTCCACTAGGTCATGATGTAGAGATATTGCTGCCGCGATGACTCCATAATCAAATGAAAAGTAGCAAAGTTGCTAACTTAAAGAAGTAACAAATAATGAGTGAAATTCAATTTTCAACTGGCATGCAAACCTACAACCAACACTAATGAACCATAACATTACATCTCAACTGGAAAGGTTCAATGAAAAAAGATTATGAGCACATTCTCTATCAGACCTCTGTCCTCTGAAAATGGAATTGAACTTAGTGGAAAAGAAATTTTGAGAAGGAATAGTAGAGATCTGCATGGAATTAGATTAAATAGAAGTTCTCTCAAGAGAGAGAACTTTGTGAAGCTTGATAGAACTTGGAACTCACCAAACACGTTAAGCTTCTACTTGCATAGATACAGAAAATTTTATTTTCCAGAAATAGAAAGGAGGTACTCTAAGGTTTCAGAATTACATAAATGAGTCCCCTGATCACTAATAATGGCTCGTGGTGTATCGAAACGGGATAAAATGTGTTCTTTGATAAACCTGACAACTGTGTTGTTGTCATTGTTCTGGCATGTCACAGTCTCTACCCATTTGGACACATAGTCCACTGCAAGCAAAATATACAAATATCCAAAAGAACGTGGAAAATGTCATATGTCTCAATGACTAGGATGGGGTTAGGGGGCATCATATGTCTCCAGGACAGTGCACCTAACTTTTGGCATCTATCACAAGAACGACAATAATTGTTAGTGTCCTTAAATAATGTAGGCCAATATAATCCCAACTGTAAAGTTTTTGCAGCAGTCTTTTTCATAGGAAAATGGCCTCCACAAGCTGCACTATAACAAAAATGTAAGACACTTTCAATCTCACCATCAGGAATATAGGGCCTCATAATTTGGTCCGGGCAATACTTATATAGATAAGGATCATCCCAATAAAAAAAATTTGCCTCGACAAAAAATTTGCGCTTATCTTGAGCACTCCATTTTGATGGAACTTCGCCGGAAACAAAGTAATTAACAATTTGCTCACGTAACATATTAATCAATTCTTCTTCTTGTGAGCCATGAAGCAGGGAAGAAATAATAACAGGAAATGTATCACTTGGTTCAAGGAATGCATGTTTAAGTCCCTCAGACAATAGAGCTAGGTCAACTTTCGGAGTTTCCAACTTTGTTAGGATAAAGTGAACTCTGTGAAGCTTGATAGAACTTGGAAATCACCAAACACGTTAAGCTTCTACTTGCCTAGATACAGAAAATGATATTTTCCATAAAACAACTAAGCACAACCAAAATTAAATAATTATTCCAAAACAAATGGGCATTGATGAGTGCTAATGGAAACATGCCAAACTTTATTATGCATCATATAAGGAGTTTTTGTTCTTTGTTCATACAGCTTGGACAAGGCAAACTTCTTCTCTTTTTCACCTTCTTCGTATATGTATACAAAGATGGCACGCGCACATTATATACATTGTTGCTATGAATTACTATGAACTTTTACGTGCAAGTACAGTACTAAGCAACAACACGGACACTTATGGGGTGCGATTACAATATACAATAGTATTCAGGGAGATAATTTAAATTTCTACAAATAACATTATTTTTCTAATTACACATGCATTTTTTAAATTTATTTTTCTAATCACAAACCACACCAAAATAAATTAAAGATTTTCCCTTGCATTGACCTAAACCATATCCTCAACTAAAATCAAACGGTAGTCGATAACTTATGACTGAAAACCTAAAAAACTTCTCTCGACTCCCTTCTCACGACTCCCTTCGAAAAATCTAATTAACCATTTTTCACAAGAAGTCTAATTTTGTTAACTCGGTTGGGGCATAGTTACAGTTGCCACGTTGACACTAATTTGGTCAAAACATGGAGAAACTTAATTTTTTTTTTAAATAGTAGAGAGAAAAAAAATATCCCTAAACTTACGACTTGCATCCTTTTCAACCTCTTCACCATTTAAATGACCTAAAATAATTAGAGAAACTTTTCTACTCCCATGATATTTGATATTCATTATCGAAGCTTTCCAGTTGAACAAAAGCATTAGAAACCTCTAAACTTGCGAAACTTGAATCAACACCAAATCAAAATCATTGCATTCCAAAGCCTCTTATATTTTAAAACACAACCCAAACGTCAAAATCAAGTTTTGAATAGAAAAAACACAAGAAACCCTCTCGAATAGAAGGAAAACTAGAATACCCAACAATTAATGAAATTTTGAATTGAATCAACCTAAACCATCTTTTTAGTTTCAAGTTCCTAAAATCAATAGTACATTTAATCACCCCATAAGTGCACATTTAGAATTCTTTAACTAATTATATTTGTGCATTCAAAAAGTTTACACAAGAAAATGCGGAGAGAAGCTTTGAAAATGGCGTAAGTATCCCATCTGATGGTGGATGGAGAAAAGGGCTAGAAAAGATAGAGATCATAATGTTCTCTCACTTTTTTTAAAAATTAATTTATCTCACATCTTTTGACTAAATTAATGACAACCTACCATTAATCTATCTCTTGTGTCTCTTGGGGTATCTTGGTCACTTTCTTTATTAAGTTGGGGTATTTTTAGTAAATTGGGTAATTAATTTAGTTTTAATGCTCCTAATAAAACATGGGGTGAAAAGAACATTCATTTTGAATTATTGGGGTGTTTAGTTTGCACGAAAATTTTCAATTATAGGAGTTAGTTTGGAGTGTTAAAAATAAAAAAACTACTTCTACAATAACATGGAGATGCTTTATTTATTTTGGGGTGATTCTAGTAAAACATGAGGTGAAACCCTAAATAAATAATAATTGAGGATCAGTGTTAAGCTGATGTTGGGCTCGTAATTTCTCGAGATCATCATGACACGTGTATGGCTCAGCGGTGTGACCATTTTTATGTATCATCAACTACTCCCCCTGAGTTAGTGGTTCGTCACATCGGTTTGCTAAGTCATCTCTTGAAGGGATGCGCCGCTTATGATGATTGAGTCAATATCGTTGCTTGAGCCGCACGCTGCATTAATTGAACGTGAGTCGGTAGAGCAAAAAAAATGCGTGAACCCAATCTCTATTTAGGTCATCCGCAGTGTAGAGTCTGACTCTTCTCTTTGTTGTTGAAGATAATGCTCTGATTAGAAAAGATTGTTCATCTTCTTCATGGCTCAACAAAACCTTTTTGACGATGCAACCTTGGCCAAGGCTTATAGTTTTTTTAAGACTGGTTGTTGTCCGAGCCTAGCCTTGCCGAAATCCGTAGGAAGTTTGGGGTCCCTGAGGACCTGCCATTATATGTCCTGACATGTGACCAAATGCCAATGTCACCTCCGGCCGGTTTCATCCGCTTACATCATGGGATGCTTCAAGCTGGAGTGTGTTTCTAGTTCTGGACGTGATTTGGGAGATCATGGATCTTCTGGGGATTCCTCCGACCCAGTTCGGGCTTAATGAATATTTGATCATCTTCCTGATTCTGATCAGTGCTAAGGAGGTCGGCACCAGCGTGACTCTGCGAGTAATTCAGTTGTTGAATTCTCCTCGACTGAAGGGTAATGTTGTCTGTATGATGACATTGTCGACTTGCTTTGTGAATTTTCCCAATGATTTCAAGTTCTGGTAGAAGTATTGCTTCTTGGCCCCGACAGATTCGAAGTATTTTCGATGCAAGGGTCACCCGCTCGAGCGAGAGTTCAGGTCGCTTTGTAAGTTCAACCCTTTCTTGTGACTTTGATATGTTTGATCGTGGGCTAGCTAATCATTGCTTGTGTTTCTTCGCAGGGAGGTTTCCCAATACTCCTTTAACCTTAGAGGAACAAAGCACAATGGAGACGTATTGCGGCTTGCCAAAGAGGAATGTGGTCGATATCATTACAGTTTCCAACTTCATCCATAGTGGGTTGTAGGACAACTGGCACGTTGCCCCCACTTTGTACTGAGTATCGCAAATTAAGTTGGAAGATGGGCCATTTAAGGAAGAGGAATGTTGCTGGGGCCACAGCTCTCGTTCTATCTAACGCGTGGAAGAGCCGTCTGAAACGCTTGCCTTTTTTGTGAGTAAAAGGTCATGTGTTATAATGAGGTTTCCTTCAACATGACCTACTCCAATAAGAGAGGAACGCGAGTCTGCTAAGCCTGTCGCGGCGGAGAATGATGTGTCTGGTGCGGGTTGCAATCTCAATGATGCGTAGTCCGAAGCTTTGAATGATCGTCTGGTGCGGGTCGCAATGGCGCCTTCTATTGTTGCTAGGGTTGTTCGGACAGAAGGCTTATGTGGAGACCCGCCTGAGGTTGTGGAATCTGATCGTCCCACTGGTGCGCTTTCTGATAGTGGTCGTAGTGTCGTAGGCCAGGTTTCCCATAGTTCGCATTGTTCACCGTCTCGTTCCAGACCTCAGCTAGAAGTATTGGAGGGTCCTTTGGATAATTCACTCCCTCCTCTCCCTTCGGATCCTGTCGAGTCGTCTCGCACCAAAGGGTCGGCTATTCATGACAAATGAAAGGCCACGGAGGAGAGCATGAAAACAACGACAATCGTAAAAAGTGGTGCCGGTGTAATTCATGAACTGGGAAAGCTTCATCCGGATGCGCGGATAAGCCTGTTTGCTCTGGACTTGGTAAAAATGAGTTCACAGGTCTGGCACCAAGAGGTAGACGTAGTGTATGCTCCTAAAAGCATATAAGCAGGCTTCACAGCTAACTAATGGATTGTGCTCCAAAACCCGAAGAGGATACACTAGAAGGGTGTATGGACAAGGGCTTGAAGTACCTTATGTTGAGTATGTCTCACTTGAGCCACATGGTCATTGGTAAGACGGATGTCTAGACAGCTCGTGAGAGGGTATACACCTTGGAGCATGTTTTCTCGCACATGCAAGCGTTATATTCTGCTGCGCTTTATGAAATTGATCGGCTATAGAAGCAAGTTGAGGAGAATAGGTTGGGTCAATCAACCGTGGCCGCCGAGACTCAAGGGGCTCATCTAGAGGTCCTTGAGTGTGATTTGTTAGAGGCGGTGTTCAAAAGAGATAGACTCAAATAGGAGTTTGACCGGACCCATCGAAACGTAGAG
Organism: Berberis thunbergii; assembly: GCA_003290165.1. Lineage (NCBI taxonomy): Eukaryota > Viridiplantae > Streptophyta > Magnoliopsida > Ranunculales > Berberidaceae > Berberis > Berberis thunbergii. The sequence goes on from QNQO01007684.1 coordinate 446,072, forward strand.
GTTTCGCAGACAGCTACGGCTAAGGCGCGTTCTGAAGTGCGGTCTCTTGCTGAAGAGAAGGCTTCGAAGGAGGCCGAGCGGGCTGCTCAGAAGCAATAGCTTGAATCTGATGTGGAGTTCTATGCTCGAGAGGCGAGGAAGGCCGAGGACCATCTCGAATTGGAGTGGCATGAGCTTAGTGCTGTGAATAGCAGTTTGGCCACAGTGCAGTCTTGGGTCAACTCGCTAACTGGCAAGTTGGAGCTATTGGAGCGTGAACTTATTAATGCGAAGGTGTGAAAAGAGGAGTTTTTTTAGAAACAAGGCAAATGTGAGTTTCGCTAGGTGGTACATGGCAGGCTGTAGTTGTTGGCGCTGATGAATGTGGAGCATCTGAAGTGGGATCTCGGCTGTTATATGAAGATGTCGCACGTAGACTTGTTTGTTACCTCTGCATCAACGGACTAGGAAGACAGTTTGGGACCTGATGTCCAGGTCGTGGTGCATGTGGACGCAACTCTTGTTCCTTCTTCCACGAGGCTTAGCTTTTCTGTTTTTATACTTTCTCCTGATAAGGAGTAGACTTTGTAAGTTTGTACCCCTTTTCGTTTTGACCAATAATGAAAACAATTTTATCCATTTTGTGTTTGTTGTCTCTATTGCATGTTTTTCATTTTGCATTGTCGTCTTGCTTTGGCACAGGCTTGTTGAATCAATAGGGCGTCGACTGGTTTGTCTGTGATAGAGAGCTTGACCGTTTCGCATTTCAAATTAGTTAGGGTCATCGTTGTGTAGTCATGTCCAATAGTGGGCATGTTGCAAACATTTTAACCGAGGGTTGAGTTGCTCGAGCTGTGTCTTGTCCCCAAGGTAAGCTGCTTGAGGCTTACTTCACTTATCTTATCGATCTGCTGCAACTGCTGCTATGGGTGGGTTGCGCTGGTTGAGCGTATGTGTGGGAGTGTTCATGCCGAGTTAGGCGTTGTAAGCTCGGGTTTGAATCCTAAGTAGCTTTTATCTGGGCACTAGCTGTACGACTTTTGTATCGGCGTGAGTGGCCTTTGCTAATATGAGAATGTCAGTCCATTTGAGTGTGAAGACGCTCACTCAACTAGATTCATGTTTGCGACCGCTGTTTCGAATGAGAGCGGTGGTCGGGTGGCAAGTTGCTTGGGGCTCCCACCTTCCGAACCATCTATGCCCGAGCAATGTGGGCTATAGGTTCGGGGAGTGAAGATTTGAAGACTATGCTGAAGAGCAGCAAACCCGTGGCGAGTCATCGACATCAGTTAAGGACTGACTAGTCTCCCACCTTTCAAACTATCTACACCCGCCCCACGCGATGGGGGCTACAAGTTCGAGTAAAAAGGGTTTGGCGACCATGCTAAAAAGCAGTGGTCCTGTGGCAAGCCATCAAGATCACTTTGGGAATGACTAGTCTCCCACCTTCCAAATCATCTACACCTTTGCACATCAAGCTACAAATTTTGGGAGTTTTCTAAGGCCACGTTGAAATGCAGTGGTCCTGTGGCAATCCATCGAAATTAGTTCGCGACTGACTAGGCCCCCACCTTCTAGACTATCTACAAGTCCAGGGTTGGTAATTTGGCAGTCACGCTAAAAAACAGTGGTTCCATAATGAACCATCAGAATCATTTTGTTGTGTTTTGAAATAGTATTTCACAATGCTTTAAAAGTATTATCTTTGCTTTTAACAATATATTATTTGAGATTAAATCAATTGTGACCCTCAATCTACTTTATACCAGGACCTAATAATTTGGATTACTGAATAATGAAGGTAACATAAATTGGATGAATACAGGCATAAACCTTATATATCACCAATAAAAAACTTACTAGCAAGAATATAAAATTAGTGACAATTGAAATCTTTATAAAAAATTTCAGAGAAAAACTACTTGATAAGGGAACACAACCATCACCCTGGCTAGAGAATCACCTACATCCACAATGGTTGGCATACAGGGAACTATATAGTTGAAAAAAAGAAGAAGCAAATCACTTATAATACAACAAATGAATCATTCACAATATAAATTCATTCTTACTAAAGTAATTAAGTCGGCCATAGGAAGAAAAATTGCAAATTTTATGAATTCCAGAAAGCGAGCAAACCCTCACATTACTCGCTATATGAGCCCGCTGTATGATTTAGATATCACCATTGAATCACTGCAAAATGATTAGGTATTATGATACCAAAATCCAAAGCATGGTGAGAGATGGACAACAAAATGAGCCTAGGGGCTGGTGGTAATGTGAGTGTGATTGGGATTGAAGGAATGTAGTAGGGATTGATGGTAGAGGAGGTAATGATGCCATTGGAACAGTAGGGGTGGCAAGCAAACTGGGTAGGGGAGGAAATGTGACCTTTGAAACAGTGGGGGTAGTAGGCAAACTGGGCAAGGGAGGTAATGTGACTTTTGGAACAGCAGCGTCAGTAGGCAAACAGAGTTGGGGAGGCAATCCAAACTTTGGAATATGGGTGTAGTAGGCAAACTGGGAAGGAAAGAAATGTTGCCTTCGAAATAGTTGGTGTGACAGGCATGGTCAACAAGCTAGGCAGTGGGGGGAGTTTGGGGTTGGGCAAAGTGGGAAATTGAGTACTTGGCAAGGATGGCATTGTGAGCTTTGGTAGTGTGGGGACGCTAGGCAGGGGAGGTAATTGGTTTGGGGGCATTTGTGGAAATGTAGGAATAGACAGTGTCGGAATGAAAGACAATGGAGGCATCGTTGCCTTTGGAAAAGGTGGAATGTTGGGCAGTGACAGGTGGTGAAGCAGTTTGTAACCGATGTGTGCTAGGCTCACATTGACGCATGATATTGAAAATGCAATGATCATAGTGCAACAAAGTGCTTAGAAAAATCCATTATTATAAAACTTATAATAAGCAAGGTGTCAAGAAGGTTAACAAAATCATGTAGAAATTAATTCAAGTTGCTTTTGTAATGAGAATTCACATCTAAGTTATGGAATTTTATAGGGAGTCGAAACAAAGATTTATAGGGAGCCGAAAACAAGATTATACTCCGTTGTTGTCTTCGGAAGGGGTCGACTATTGTATTCTCGTAATCTCTTTTATTTCAATTCGCATTGTATTCAGATGCTTGTAGTGTTAATTCTTTTGTATCCGCCTCAAGGTGCTTGTTGTTACATATTTCTAATAATCAACACATTTTGATTATGAAATTCTTGTTTTATTTCTTAAACGATTGTAAATCACATAAGTCTCTTAAGAACTCTAAACTCAATATTGACTACGAAAAGGGAAACAAACAACTTTAAGCAAACTAATTGTTGATGGAGATAACTTGATTTGACATCGATGTGAATTCGGATAGCTTTCGCGGATCATTTAGCAGGCTGTCAAAACATTACATAGGTTACTGAATAGCAAACCTTGCAGTGGGATGTATCTCTATGCCGATGATTGTTGGGGGTATGTGTTCCTGCTTGCCATTTCCATTAGGACTCGCTAGGTGGGAGAGTTGATTGCTCATGTACCGCTCGAAAATGGTGTCCCTTTTGTCTTTAGGCCTTGCACTAGGTCAGGCTGCTCTACGTGATGTAGCTGAATCTGGGATAACTCTATCTGTTTTAGTGAGGCCTAGTGACAGCCTCATGTCGTAGGTTGGTCTCCACGTATTGTCCCTTCTGAGTTGTTAGCAGTATACTTAACCCACTAGTGAAGGGTGGAGACCACTGCTTCCATTTAGTGTAGCCACGGTGTTCCCAGGATGAAGTTGTATGACGATGGTGCGTCTACCACCATGAAGTCCAGAAACACTACACCAAAAACCCCCATTAGCCACGGTTTTATACCGTGGGCGTAAGACATTGCCACGGCTAAGAGCCGTGGACTACAGGGGCGTCGCAAAATTTTTTGTCACGGCTAAAAACCGCTGCTAAACATTGTAGCAACGGTTTTATGGTTGGGTGGGGGGGGGCGTTATTTGCAGACATTAGCAACGGTTTTAAACCGTTGCAATAAAATGAGCAACGGTTTTAAGCCGTAGCAACATTAGCAACGGTTCTAAGCCGTTACAAAGTGTAACTATTAGCAACGGTGATGAACCGTGGCTAATCATGGCAACGGTTATGAACCGTGGCTAAGTGTATATAGTGGCAACGGTTTTAAACCGTGTCTAAAAGTAGCAACGGTTTATAGCCGTGGCTAACCATGGCAACAGTTTTGAACCGTGGCTAAGTGTATATATTGGCAACGGTTTTAAACCGTGGCTAAGTGTATATATTGGCAACGGTTTTAAACCGTGTCTACATTTAGCAACGGTTTATAGCCGTGGCTAACTGTGGCAACGGTTATAAACCGTGGCTAAATATTGTGAATTAAACCGTGGCAAAGGTGCTAGCGACGGTTTTAAGCCGTGGGTAGGTAAAACAAAATTAAAAAAAAAAATCTGGTTTGTTGCAACGCTTTGAAACCGTTGCAAATTAATATAATCGAAAAAAAAAATTTATATTTTTTTTTTGCTGCTGCAGCAAAATCACAGCTGTGTCACCTGCAAAATCAGTCCTTACACATAGTCCACACAAATAAGACAAAAGAATCATAAATTGGATGAACTAATTCAGCCTGAATTAAACAAATTAATTATCAATAATAATTCAACATATTACAAGCAATTGGTCATCGTGATTGCTCCAAACCTCTCCAACATGATCACTTAATCAAATACATAATTATTCCTAATACAACTGGGTGATGTCCCTTTCAAAACACCTCCATGTTAGGCCAATAAATGGATAAGAACTAAAACACAATGCAGATCTGCAGAAGCTGAAGGAGTGATATACACAACAAAAGTATGTACAAACCTTTGCCAATTGCTGAGTCTGGATGATATTTATGCACATCTGAAACACAGGTTCTGCAAACTGAGCAAACCCAGAACCTAATGCCTGAAACAGATAGAACAAGAGTATAAAAACTCTATTGTTTCATTCGGTCTAGAAGAGACTTCCAAAAGTTTAAAAAAAAATAAGTCGTGTAGAACTATAAGTTAAAAGTATTAGTTCGACATGAGCCTGACAGCTGTTTAATCAAATAGAAATTTTTTAAATGACTCAGGCAAGGGAAAAAATACCTGTCCTATAGATGTAAAACACTCGAGCAAGGGAAAAAGATCTCTGTTGGCATTCGAAAGCTGCTGCCACTTTGCAATCACTGGAGGCATTAAAATCTCAAGATATCTTGGCTGTAATTCATCATCATAGAGAACAAGTTAACTTACTATTTTTGTTCAATGCTGGCAGTCAACAAGATGAAAGACATTACATGATACCTGAAGGTTTCGTTAGCATCATTTATATACAATCCGAAGGTTTCGTTTCTAAAAGAGTTTAGACAAAAAGGGATTAGCAAGTGTCAGATATTTGACATAATAGCCAAAATGTAAAGTGAAAGAGCACTTATATAAAACAAACCTGATATTGCCCAAAAGCACACAAGAGATGGTGCAAAATGACTTCCAACCGTGGAGCCAACTCCTCAGCAGCTTCCTGGCATTTATAAATTTAAAATTGAGAACTTGTCGACAAAAAGTTTGAAAACCATTTTGAAAACTAATAACTTGTCGACAAAACATGCAATTAGAAACCATTTTGAAAATAACTACGCAAGTGATCATCATCCTGTTGTCAGATGAAGATTAAAATCTAATCCAACCAATAATATCTAGCATGAAACATATAAAATTAAATCAGCAAAAAAAATCATTTCCTGGTTGGACATCAAAATCCAGGGCATGTCCTTTTTTTTTTTTGTTTGAAAGCCAAGGCAAAAACTAAAAACAATGAAAATACAAAACTTAAAGCAATCAACTTAAATCAACTCACAGTCAGTCTCTCAACCGTAGAACACGCAGCACACGCGCGTTTATGCGACAAATCAAGTTACACCGGACTGCCCAGATCAACCGGCATACACACGCTCCAATCTTATTGCCAGAAATGAAATATGTACATGTTTGAGCAACTCTCAAAAACACGTTTAAAGTGAAAAGAAAGATGTATGGATAGTCTTTGAGGAAACATGTAGTCCTAGTATATCAAATGAGAGAAATTAATTGATTAATAATCACATCTGGATTGCAGAAAAATAATATATATAAGATAATTGGACCCTCGTGGATTGTCAAGTGAACCCCGACAAATCCCCCCTCACAAGAAATCATTCCGTAATGAAAGAAGTTACAGCTAGGTCAATGCTATAGAAATTCCAAACATCAACTTCACCATTTGGTTTAATGTGAGGAAAAAAGTATTAAAACGACCAAGTCTCTCAGTAACGATGATCACCATAAACTAAAGCAATGCCTAGCCTATATGTATACGAGAATGTGAAATAAGACAGTGACTTAACAATTCCAGTTTTCCACTATACCTTGTTGAAAACAACTTTGTCCATGATGGGAGCTGCTACTTCATGGCTCTTTCCTTTCTTCATGTTACCAAGTTTGCTGCAGCATTTAGCATAGCACATCAGAGCAACACATGGAAAACAATAGAAGAAAGGGTATAATGTATCAAGCTATGATTTGTTGCAATGAGAAAGTTTTCACAGGGCATTATAGCTCCATTTGTTTCTTAGAGCTTATACTTTTCTTGTGTTTGGCAGTATATGCAAAACTTTCAAAGAAACATGATCCAGAATACTGTATTTCTGACTATTTAAGATGTAAAATCAATATAACATCACTAAACATGTATGATGTATAAAATACAGCAAATTGGGCAGCCATGAATAGAGAGAGGCATAGAGGAAAACCATCCCAAAGAATACTGACAGACAACAACTGCTATTTTTGCATGTGTACAAGGGAAATATTGATTGCTTATGTTGTTCTCCACGAGTCACGACAACTCTTATTTATTCGAGTGAGAAAAAAATAAATTGTGCCACGATTTTAGGAAGCCTTCCTAGTGGACTCACACTCTAATAGCAGCAAACATAGGAAACCCACCACTTTGGAAGTTCTACATGTATGCCTCCTCAATCACCCGATCAAATATATGTGCCAGAGGAAGAAATGACAAGTAAACATCCTTGTCCACCAACTGTTAACATTTCGCAAGAATAAGATATAAGAAACATAACAATTCCGGGCCACATGAGGCGGAAGCAAATCTAGAGCAGCTTTTGTAAAGAAACATAACAATTCTAGCACTACAACTATTTCCGTCTATTATATTGAAATAAATAAATAAAATTAAAAATAAAAGAATTTATAAAGGTTGAAGATAACTGTTACCTCAATAAGAGGTAGGAGACTTTTATGAAAATCCAAATTATGTTTCAGGAGCAGCTTTTTTTAGTTTCTTTTCAGTAAAACAGCAAAGCAGGGCAGCAGCAGCAGTAACGCGCCAAAGCGTAGCAGCAGCATCAACGCCGCGCAGCAACAGCAACAGCAACAGCATCAGCAGCATCAACGCCGCGCATCAACAGCAACAACAGCATCAGCATCAGCATCAGCAACAGCAACAAAGCGCAGAAACAGCAAGTACGCCAGTCCGCCCCCGCATGAAACAGCAGCAGAAAAAAATTTCTCCACCCACGTCGCTTTCCTCGCCAGTCCACGAGTTTATTGGAAAGAAGTTTTGAACTAGCTATCCATGAGTTTCTTGCACTATGTTCTGATTGACTTGACATAATTGCCGAATGACTAAAACACCTGCGTAATCCACTACTACTATTATCAGCATCATTACTAATGCTACTACAAAGATGAAACTCTTGGAGTCTCCTCACAGCAATTCCTTGTCTTGGAAGCTCTTGATGCAGTCATCAAACATTTGAGGGAGTGTTTTGAAAGCACGGAGCCCCAACTGTTCAATCTTGCTAGTGTCCATGCTATCTAGCTTGTCATCTCCTTTCTTCTTCGCACACCTAAAAAATGGTCATATTCCACTTGGTCAGAAAAGAGATTCTACAAAGGAAACAGAGTCCTATTATATGGTTTACACTCACTTGGTTTCAATTGGGTAGGAGGGATACTTGGCCTTTAGCATCTTAATGATGTCGGACCATTGAGCTACTTTGCTTGAACATATAAACCTGTCTGATGCTTTACTTTCTTCCATTGCTAACATGTGGGCGGAAACCACATCATCAATGTGTACGAAACCCAATGCTGTGTTTGGGTACTCCCCTAGTTTTCCTGATCAACAAATTGTTGTTATTGAAATTTTCAAATTCTTGGCTATGGTGTCATAGTTGTGTAAAATTTATAAAAGCAATCGAACAGGGCAAGAGATCTGACCTTTTATGATCCCTAGTATCATGAGGAGTGTGCTGGTTGGTTGTGGTGCAATTAGGGGGCCCACCACAAACGATGGATTGATCACTACTAGATTGATTCCCTTCTCTTCTGCCAGTCGCCAAGCCTCTTTCTCACCCAATGTCTTTGCGTATGCATACCACAGCTGCATGCAAAGTTATCTATCGATCAGTACGACCCAAGTTTCACATTCATTATAATGTTTCTTTCTGTAAAACTTTGGTTTAGATGTAGGCATTTCTTAGCATTTTGTATTGATGTAGAGTTGTTATTATAACTTATGAGAGCTTATAGCAACATGGTGTCTAAGACAGCAAAGTGGTATCTATAAACATACGTGCATGCATTGTAGCAAGTCAGAGAAGTACATTGTAATGTTTGCAGTATTCAGGATCGCTCCAATGCGTTTCATTAAGAGGGGAGACATTTTGGACATCATAATGGTATCTTATTGAAGAACAGGACGAAGTGAGTACAACCCGCTTAACAGTGCGTGATTTGGAGCAGGAGCTCAGAACATTTATTGTTCCCTTTATAATTGGATCGATCAAAGTTTCCTGCCATCGAATCATGAGTGGATCAGACCAAAGAGATTATCCATGAAGCCTTCTCTGGAAATGCATACAAAATCATAACATCTGAAGATTTTGACAGAATTACTTGCCTGGATGCGATCATCCTGGGACACAAGAACGGGGATGCAGCATGGAAGACACCGTCTACACCTTGTATGACATCATCAAAGCTCCCATCCACCATGAGATCAGCTTTTACCAGCTTTAGTCTTTCCTTTGCTCCATTCATTTCCCATAGGAACTTAACTTTTTCTACGTCCTCTATCAAAAGAAAAGGTATCTATCAGTGGTTTGTTCATGAAGTCAAGGCCAAAACATGTCAAATCCTGCAAATTGAAAGTTGGGTTTGCCCTCCTTTAGTCAAGTAGTAACAAAAAAAGAGAGTAAAGAAACCTGGGTTGCGAACAGTCACCCTGACATTGTAGCCTTTCTCTAGTAATGCTTTCACCAAGTAAGCTGCTATAAATCCAGTTCCTCCAGTTACACAAAACTCAGGCATCTCTATCTTTTACAATCTGAATGCTCTGTCTGAAAAATGAAACCGCATTGAATGCTTTATATAAGGTTCATGGAAAGTTAGTTTTGATATTGGGGAGATACTGGTGGTTCTCATTGTTCTTGTGATCATGAAATAAGGGTAGGGATCCCCCCCTAAACTTTCTTATTAACAACAATGCTATGGGTTGGTACGAGGATGTATATGCTCTGCATCTTTGGACTTTTGGAGTAGCTTGAGTGTCAAAATGTGGTGTGTTAACTAGATATGTCATGCCAAGGTGGTTGTCATATGCTCACATACCACCAATGCAGACGTAGTCGGCTTCAATAACTGTAAGGCATCAGATGAGTCCGTTAGTCCAGAAAGTTGCTTCGACAACCAAGCGAAAGCCACAAAAATTACATACAGCATGCTGCAATGAAACTCTTAAACAAATGTAGTTCAAGTACTATGAAATTAAAAAATTCCAGATCCATGTCAAATACATTCTAAAGAGATGAGCAGCATCATTAAACAAATTAGCAAAAAGAAGAATATCAAACTTGAAATTATTGGTGCTCTAAGGAAGAGCCACACACAGACAGACACAGACAGTGATACTCTATATAGTAAGAAACTCGAATGAGATTGGAATGGCTTTAATACAGGTAATCCAACATGTATAGATAGAAAATTAGAAACTAGCATACCTTGATCTTTGATGGGCTTTTCTCCAGTGTTTTCCTTTACAGGATTGCTAGACATTATAAAGCGGATCTTTTGGACACTAGACTTCACTTGTGAACCCTTTATGTTTTTCTCATTGGACACTTTCTCACTTTCTGTGTGCTCCTTTACTTTCTCTTCTTCTCCCACTTTCTCTTCTCCTTCTTTTCATCCCTGTAGCCACTGTCCTCTTTCAGCACTATCTCTTCTTCACTATCCTCATCAGATTCACATTTCAAATTAGCAGATTCCGCTTCATCTTCAACTTTCTTGTCAGTTTTGGAAAACTGATTTTGCTTTTTCTCAACTGCTGAACTTTGTTTCTGTTAGTTGACAATAACAAAAGAAAAATTAAAACCTAGAACGTAAGCAGGTAATAAATGTAGTAAAAGTTTGTTAACATTTGATATGCTTTATGTACAAGATCAATGATGACAACTGTTAAGAGTAGGGAAAAAGACCAGTGGTCTCGACAATGTAAAGGAGCTGCAGGTTGAACATGAAACAGAGGGAGATCTGAATGGCTCTTGTTTAGGGGTACATAAACAACGAAGGTGTTACCACACATCATGTTGTTAGTATGCAGGCAAAACCAACCAGAATTGTGATGAAATGCTGAGCTGTAAATATATTGTCCCTCAACTTGCAATGTATATATAACAGAATAACACCATACTTTTCCTCATTAAAATAAGTTCTCTTGGGTCAAATTTAATGCGTGAATAGATGCAAAAAACCATGTACTAGTGGGTGCTTATATCATATCACTGAGATGTTGATTGCATTTAGTAGATACCTAACTGTTATTGGGGGAAATTTTGAGCATGCATCCATGGGGGTGGTTCATTTTAGTCTAGAAATAAGTCCATGGCCAGAAGAAAGGTGAGAATTAAGAATTCTTAGTGGAGATTAACCCAACAAAATCAACAAACAAACTGAAACTGTTCATGATTCTTTTTTCAAAAAATTCTAAACGCGATACAAGAAACACATTCATTACGTCATACTAGAAACACACTTTTCTGTTTCATCGAGTTAGGGTGACTTTTTTGGATTATTTTGTTTATTTGTACAAGAGCTGAATCTTCGAATTAAATGCAGCTACATAAAAATCTTTTTATGATCAAAGGGACTATTTAATATGTTCAGTAACCATGACACTGAGACATGTCAGTTCAAGCTCTTGCCAGACGCTAATTGTTGGGATTCCATGAATTACGAATATGGTCATCTCCTAGGTAGATAGCAAGGTATAATATTAATTTCATTAAAAAGGGAATAGCTTACATACCTTATCCGCAAGGATATTTACTGTTCCATGGTTTGACGTCAAATCTGCTGATGCAACACAAGGAGGCAGCTGAAAGCTCACCACTATGTTGTCGACAGTCTTTCCAGGATCGTTCGGATGCCAACTAAAACACTTACACCAGCATCTGAGGTTAACTGTGGCTTTATGTATAATGGGGTCTTTAAATTTTTGATCCTGTAAAGTAGTAAAAATAAGAATTTAGGATAATTTTACCCACACAGAAAACACAGTACTTGATTAGAATGCCATGAAGATGCAATCCACAATTCATGCAGTGGCAAAGAAAAGAACAAGATGAACCAAACAGCATTGCACAATCATCCAGTATCGGTGGATTGAAAAGATTGTACCAATGGCTGAACCAAAAGAACATTAAGAAAAAAGAATACTTTAGCTGACAATTGAACGAAAAATATAAATTAAAAATGGTGAATGGCCATAATCAGATACGAAGATCAAATAAAAAGGAATAAGAATCGAACCAAGATAGTCACGTACTCGCATACTTGTTCCCGCGATAACTCATTCAACATGCAGATGGACCTTGAAGATCAACTACATGGATTGCATTCAACTCAGATGCCCCTATCAATCATCAAGTTCCGCATGAGTTCTACACCATACGAAGAAATCACCAACGTCCAAATCCCCCATCTTGTCTCCTTTTGGATCACTTTTGTAAAGTTTCACCCCAGTCTTGAATTTGAAGCACAAGGAAGTCTGATCTCTGTTGCAGGTTCATGATCCATGACAAGCGCAAGAGAATTGATGGATAGGATCTACAACCTCTAATGCTATTGCAATGACATTCCTTTCCCAATCACAAAACTTTGTATCTCCTTGACACTGAAGGAACAGGATTGCTTGGAGAAGGAAAACCTCGCAACACCTTGAGAAGATGATGGTAATGGAGATGGTGGTAATGGAGATGGAGGTACTGAAGATGGTGGTAACGAAGATGGAGGTAATGGATTATCTGGTTGCCTTGTCGATTGTGCACCGGATGACGGTGTATCTTCAGTTCTTTGAACAACTCCTTGTATTCCCTCACTTGTTGATGGTCTTACATAAGTTCCACTTTCAAGTCTCTCTCGTATCCATCTAACATTTTCTTCCAATCTTTCATATTTTCTTCCCTTTTTTGGCTTCCAATGTTTTTTCCAATAGCAATGAACGAGCGGGAAGTGCAGCATCATACTTCCTTTTAGAGACAGTGGTTCCAACACAACGAGTACGTCCCCTCGCTTCTTGGCCAAACACTTGGCTTAGAGGATCCTCATCAATAGTGAGGTCAATGTTACCTTGAGTTGAAGATTCTTGCAATGCAGCTTTTTTGCTTTAACTTGTTCCTTCAAAATAATGAAAAATAAAATAAATCAGGACACAAATAATATTCAAACAACTACAAAGTAAATTAAGAATTGGTATAAAAGACATCATTGGGCACATACCATATATTGTTCAGAACCACGCGTAGGTTTCCATCTCCTTTCCCGTTGTGACAGGCAATCCATATGTCAGTGCGTGTGACTGGTTCTCCATCAGGGTTCTTCTCAACCTATATACTTGAAAGATTAGTCTCAGCCTATAAAGTTAAATGGTAATATAATATTGTACTAGTAGCTAGAAACTCAATTACCCATTTCGTACTCTACTTCTGCAGCACTCTTTGGCCACCCCCCCCATACATACTTTGAAGCCTTTTTGTTTTTTGCATTTTGGTCTCTAATTGCCTTCGCTTCAGGGGTGCTCTCATGGCGAACAAACTCCTTCCAATCCTCCTCTCTTACACCATTTGGAACATGCTTCTCTTGTTCCTCAATGGTAGGATACTTATCCAAATAATTCTTCCTAAGATGTGCCTTGAACCTTCTAAAATATTCAGGCATTTTCAAATGCACACTCTTTTTCACATAATTTGGAATGTCGTATTCACGCTGCAAATAAGCCATTGAGATATAAGTTGAAAATAATATAAGACATTATGAAAATCAAATATGTAAAATCTCACCTTGAGGCCATTCCACACATCCTCTTTGTAGTTGTCAGTAACATGGTGCCAACCCTTGAATTTGATGGGCACCAGGGTTTCAACAAGCTTTCCAATGTTTTTATTGAAATTTCTAGCACCATGTCCAACTGCTAAACCGTGGACGTTGAACTGTATGGTTTGTTTAACTTCAATGTCATCATTTGTAGATCTGGTGACATCAATGGTGGAGAGATCATTGCCGCGAGTACTATCCATCTCTATCAATGAAGACAGTTATAGATATTAACCATTATCAAACAAAAAGATATAAGAATCAACTATATACACCACATTTATAGATAATTTCATTCCACAACATATCACCACAAATAGTTTTTTATAAAGCATTTATAGATAAGAAGATTAGGATGACTAGGAATGACGAAATAGAGTATGAAAAAGGGAAGATATTAATGATAATGATAATGAGGATGATTAAAAAAAGTAATTAGTTTCTTAACAAAAACTACTTTCAGACAGAATTGTTGGATAGACAATGTAGAAGGAAGGGTGTGGTCACTCTCCTAGAATTCCTAAGGAAATTAGGTTCATGATGAAAATCAAGATGAGAAAAAGAAACAATTGGTAGTGATGAGTATTATATTCTATACAGGCCTAAAGCCTCTGAATTTCCTTTGTCGGTCATGAAAGTTAACTCACTCTTTATATGTATAAAATATGTCTACAGTCAGCAGCTATAGTCTTATGAATTTTAGAGTTTGAAATCGGTACCTAATGGCAAAAGGAAATCAAGTCTAGCATGGGAGGAAGCAACAGACTAATCATTCTGCCAATTGATATGCAAAGAGATGAATACCAACACTTGGGAGTGGGTTAAACTGATGTTCAATAAGAAGTCAAGTTCAGAGGAGATTCATAGACCATTTTGATAGATTGATGTTAAGATTAAAAAAATATGAAGGTCGTACTTGCTTTAGTATAGATAGTGAATAAAGAGCAGGCATATCTGAATGAAAACTTTCCATAATTTAAATAGTTGTAGGCTCCGAATCCTATTTCATTCAATATCAACAAGAAACTGGGCAACTTCTTCTATACCTTACATTCAAAGATTAAAACCGAAGAGCCCCTTTTATCCTATTTCATAATGAGGGTTGAGAATCATAGCTTACAGCACAAGTTCTGGGAGCTACATTCCCATCTACATTGTGTGTTTATTCATTATTAAAAGTTAATGTACTGGATGTCTAACTAAATGAAAAGCTATGCTGTTTGCTAAGAGTTGTTTCAACATGTTGTAGAAATGTCTTAAACATTGCTATGAAGCATGCTTCTACTTCTCAGACCCCTGTTTAATATTCAATCAATATGAAACTCATAAAGAAATGTCAGAGGGTAAACAAAACACAATATATCAATCAATTTAAAAAAGTTTGCGGCATGAGATCCAACACAAACAAAACTTTGAATTTGCTTCAGAAACAGTCTTCATAGGCTCTGTTTCATTTCTTTTATTCTGATTGTGAGGTTCTTATTCAAGTCAGACATATGAATACTCAAATGCTCAAATGATCAAGTCAGGCATATGAATACATGGACATAATGATTAATCAATCCCATTTGTGAGTGTTAGAAACTATTAAAGCAAGTGATGAATCACTTGCAAAACATGACTACTTGCACTGTGAATGTGAATGGAATTGCAGTGAAGACCACAGTAACAGATGGAGAGTCCTTCAAAGATTCTTACATCACAGAGCTATTATTATCATGCAACTACAACAACCATGGTAGCCCCATTATTGTAGGGGTCGATGTACATTTGAAGCAGCCTATCAATAACTTGGACATTGCTACACTACAACTGAGTTCCAAATCCTACTGTCTTGTAATACAACTTCACAACATGAAGAGTGCACCGCAGTCCCTCAAAGACTTTCTAATGTCTCCCCTGTTTTTTTGTTGGTGTTGGGACTAATGTGATTAATGCAAAGCTCTATTTCGTCATTCCTAGTCATTCCACAACATTCTATTTCTTCTCTTACTTCTATCAAAACTAGTTTCATTTTCTTTACATTCTTCAGTTTTCCTTTGGAACCAAAGGAAAGTAAGAAGCATAAGTAAGAGAAGGTTCTTGAAAGCAGCTAGAGAAATTCTTGAAGAAAATTTAAAAAAAAAAAAATATGGCAATTTGCACTGTCTATACATCCCACTCTTTCAATTCAATCTCCACACCAACAAAGCCCAACTTGGGTTTCCACCAAAAACACTACACAACCAGCAAGAGAAGCATCAGAAGATACTCAACTGCTAATGAACTGCATCCATCTTCACTGCCTCATGTTCAATTCTTGTTGTGGCTTCAACTACCTAAAAGCAAAAGAAACCACCTTTTGGCAACCCAAACCAATTCCAATTTGTTTTTGCAATTTACCACCCTCATCGCTTTGGCTTCTACACTAAAATCCATAACAAAACTCGGTGATGCTCCTAGTCTTTTCCCCACAATTGGTTTTCTTCATCCAATATGTGCTCATTTGAAAATAATTCGATTTCATCAATCCAAAGAGCTTAAAAAGGCTTTGATACCTAATAGACACGTGAATAAATATCAAGTAATTCAATCTCAAAATTTTGAATCACCATTTACATGATGCCATAAGCCCATAAATGCTGTTCTAAAAACTGAACTATACTTCAAAACAACTACTCTTCCAAGACATAAAATAAAAGAAATAATGTATCCACCCACTAACTTGATATGTATTTCACATGCATATCTTTCATGGGCTTGAACGGAGGAGATGTCCAGTTTGTGTTTTTTATGCAAAAAATAAAATAAAATAAATAGTGTATCGGCCCACCCATGGGTGAACTAACCAGAATATAAATGGTCTGACCAAGGGTAAACCAAATCCAGGTCCATTTTTAAAAACTGTATCCATATCCGGAACCGGATCCTTTGAATTTCAGCAGCTGGATCTAAATCCTACCCATTTTTAAAAATAGTATACTTATCTGATAGAACTAAACTACAACTAAGCGAGAATTAAATAATTTATGAACCTAATTTCAAATAAAAGAAATCAATTCATATTCATCAACCTAATGGTTGTAAAGCCTTATTTATAACCTAAATTCTTTGCCTAACAAGTCACTGACCGTAATCCTAACTCTTAACAATTCCCTAACTAGTGCTAATGAGCTT